>CM036536.1:11213936-11638936 GCA_020745685.1 Tautogolabrus adspersus | reverse complement strand
AAAATACAATGTGAATTCACAGACTGGGAACTACAAAAAAACAAAAGGAGGTGGACGTTTTCAAATGCACATTGAATGTTGAAAGGTGGTCAATTTTTAAAGTCCAGATAACTGTCTGCTCAAAGGTTTGGGGCGTAGGTTTCAAGAAGCATAACATAGTTGGGCTATAAGCCGTAGTTGGCTAAAGTCAACATGCTAACACAAAGAAACTTACATTGGACATTTGACCAAAGAAAAACCATGTATGGGAACATTTAAACACTGAAAATGTTTTCTCAGTATGTCATGCAAGAGGATATTGAGCTAATTGCGACTAAAGCAGAATGTAAGGGTCACAGTGACTTGTACCTTCAGAGGTCTAACCTCAGACTTTTCATTTCGGGGTATCTAATGGAGGTCAGTGTGTGTCATTCAACGCTGTAAGAGTTAATGTCGCTGGTAATGCATATACGCAGTATTGAATAGCATTGCATCCTGCAGACTTTGGGGCCTCAGTGACACATGGTTGGGAATCAGTGCACCATGACATCCTGCTGCACCTGGATAAATAACAATTTATGTTCCCGTGCTCGTCAGCCCACACCAGCTGATATGTAAGGGTTGCACAGGTCACTCCCTAGCTGCCATCAGCACCACATCAGCAATATTAAACAGGCAGACGCTTGGCCAGCCCTTCTTTTATTTATCACCTGAGCCTTATCATCCATGAAAAGTGCTGAAAATGTTGGGATCTTGGGAGGCCCCCATTGAGGCAAACCCATCCATCCATCAACTACACCCACTCTTAAAACCGTCTTCTCCTATCTCCTGCTGTTCTTTTCTGAACCTGCCATTGGATCTTAATAAGCGGTGAAAACACTTGCACCAGGGAGGAGACAGCAGCATCTTTGCCCGAACTCAATTGATAAATGGACGATGCTAAGGATATCATATTGTGTGGAATGGGGATACTTGGGTGAGGGTGTTTTTATGGGTGGGGTGCTATAGGTATATACCTGTACGCGAAATGATTGTGTGGACACTTACCACGTACATCATTGTATTGGCATTTAAAAAAAAGAAGATGCTTTCTTTTGCTCACTGTTTCATGATTTTTTATTCCCAGACTTAAATTTTGTTTCCATTCTATTTTTTTTTATCTCCATTTCTCCGATACAGTAAAAGTATCTCTACTGAGGTTTAGATTGTGAGTGATATAGTAATTCTGTATTGGAGCAAAGTGCTGTTGTGTTGCTGTTTTTGTTCAGAGCTCTCCTATACCTAAAGGTTAAAAAATTCATGAGGTAAAGCTGTTACAGCAGGGATGCCAGTTTGAAGTGAGTTTTGAAATCAACACTTTGGCATTGCTTTCTCACATAAACATCCTGGATGGAGTTTGGGGAAGGCTGTCATGCAGAGTCTGCAAATGCTGTCAGACCTTTATGGTAGTGTGGTGAGTGTCCTTACTCTTTCTCTGCCTGCTTTGTGGTACTGAGTGATGAGTCAAATACTGTGAATGCCTGGTCATCTGTGACCAATAGGATAAGTGGGCAAGGGATTATAGGTGGGAGGTAAAGAGAGATATTGACCTAACAATTTAGGATGGTGCTTTTAATATCTGCATCAATATAAACAGGCAATATTGCAGAAATCAGTGTCTTGTGCAACATAAGGTATTCTGATTGAATACATAATGTTAAGTCCATTAAGTCAAAGAGTAACCAAGCCTTCAAAATTATTTAATAATCCTTCCCCACAGCATTAAAAAACCAAGAGTGAGTGAACAATGACTTTAGGAGGTTTGGTCGATAGATAATGAAGTGTAACCACTTGTCTCCAAAATAGCTATCGATAGATTGTCCATGTCATTGTAAGAAATAGACAGGAAGTCTGGTGGTACTTTGGCAGTAGGTTTTTTCATCAGTTTAGGTAATGTAATCTATGGTTATTGGTTAGGATGTAAGTGTCTATTGATCTGTTGAACACAAAACCAGGGTAACAGCTTGTAACGAACAAATGAACCAAAAGTCAAATGCCAAACCAACCACTGGCCAGCTTTCAAAACATCAACATTCTTATAAGCAGTGAAAATTCAAACAATGTGCGAGGTTAGTCCTAGAGCTTGCCCATCTGTAGTTTCTCTCATGGGGTACCCAGAACTTTTTGGTCAGAAATTTCAGCAGATCACATTTAAGGCTCTCTATGTTAGCGTATGTACTATGAGAGACTCGCAGGTGCGGGCGTATGTGGAAAAAAACATAGTTGTAGCCCAGTGGCTGGTTGCACCAGTCCACACTAATCCATATGATGAAACTCATTAGTTTGTCTCAGGCTATTCGCTGAAAAATAACTTCAGTGAACTGATGTTTATCAACAAACAGCAGCCGTAATGATTAGGTGATAACTAAAGCCTACACCTTTAGTCTACATTTAGTGTAAAATTACATTAGTGACATCGTCAAAAATAAGGTAAATTAACGGTATTCTATTTTGGGAGGGATTGAATTATCTCCACTCATGGAATACAAAAGCAGAAGTACAAAGCAACATTATCATACATATCTGAGCAGGCACATGCACTCATAGATAATAAAAAGGGGCTTGAGCCTTTGCAATTGAGCCCTCTGTGGAGAAAGTGCTCTCTTTTTTAATGTATAATTTCCTTTTGCACACAACCTGGCCTGCCCAACAGATAGCCTATATTTGGTTAAATAAGAATATAAGGTCAGGAGATATTTGACAAAAGCTGGCACAATGCCATATACTCCTCTTCCCTGCTGCAGCTGCACAGTTCGCACATGCACATGCACAGACACTGTGTCAGTATGAGTTACTCTGAGGCAAAGGCAGACATCAGGTATGTGACCAAATTATAATCATAACTGTTTAGTTCTGGTTTTATATTGATGGGGCTGTGTTGGTAGGCTAATACGTAGATGATGTGCTTGCCTTAGCATGTTGACGATAAAAAAATACGTCATGAGTTTGTTTTAGATTTATATCTTCTAATGTTCCTTTAACTGTAGTGTTACAAAAGTTGTCATTCCAGGCGGATATTTTTTGAATTTTAATTGCTCCTTTGTAAATTTCAGCCCCTGTCCCTCTAATCCTCTACACGTCCCTGTTTCTGATCAATATTATCTATCACAGGGAACACACTGCTTAATTCAAACAGCCAGATAAAACCTCTTATATAAGACATTACACCAACCAGGAGCCAGGTGTACAGTAAGATGTGAAGTTATGCCAACTGGAACTATCTCAGCTGGTGCAAAACCTCAATCATTAGCAACTTAGAAATTATTTTCAAACTAGGCAACGATTGAGCTGCTGCATGGCTGGTGCATCCAAGTAAGGTTGTTCCTCAAGGTCAGCCTCAGTGTTTGTCAACCCTAAATGCCTTTGAATAAAGAACAGTTGTCAACTTTGTGTTGTGATCACTGCTACTAAATTCAAATGTAATCTTCATGTACAAAGTAGTTGTCAGCTTGTGAAGGTTTGCTTACACTACCTGCAACCATGTGTGAGAAACACAAACTGAGACTAGAGCCAGTGCTCTGATATTTATTCTTGGCGCAGCAGCTGCTCACACAGTGGGGGGGATTCACAGACTTCGCAGTTCTGCCTTATACACTGTAGTTAGGGAGGGGCCACAAAAGTCCGCTAAACTGGAGTGATACATTCACATTCATTTGAGTATGAACAAAAACAGGTTTTAAAAACAGGATGTGTATTGTATGAAAGGTCCTATTAGAACATGATACTAACAGGATATGTAATTTTTTATTAGGCAAACCCAGTATTTATTTCATATGGGTTACCTTACATCTATGAATGTAGCGGTTTCTGCATGTGTCTTCCCAGATCCAAACTAGAATGTGACTGGTATAACTTTTGTATAGGTCTCAGGTCTGTATGTGACATATGAATGGCTCCTTTTTCATACTTATGATCAGTTCTGATCGCATATTTAAATCATTGTGGTATTAAAAAAAAAAAAAACATTTCTTTGGGTGACACTTAGGACATGTGTTGGCACTATTTAGTTGCTGTTTTGTAAATTCATGGTGCATTATGTTACAGGTGTTTTGTCTAATAATCCATAGGGTCTCTTCTGAAACTGTTACGATCAGGTGTTTTTTCAATGTCCACCGGCTTTACATGGGTCTGTTTTGCATCAGGTCCAACATTTCTGACCAGTAATGACCTACATTGTGTAGACTTTATACAGTATATAATGTTTTTTATGACTGTCGTGATGGCCTTTAAATTAAAGTCGCTTTTGAGTTAAAAAAGTCCATATATGAAAACCGTTTGTGGCATGCTATTTGGATCATCTGTCATCTAAATGTTGAACTCTTATACATTCATCTTCCATGAATGTCAGCATCACATTTCAGAACATTTTTATTTGATTTATTTGAAAATATATTATTTTTTTGTCATTCTTCCCAAAGATTGTTTGAAGAAGACATGTTATTTATTTGACTATTTGCTGTTTGAAAACATAATGTACAGCTCTAAATAGACCAATGACATTCCTCTGAAACCCCTTATTGATCATCTTCATCTAACACTTAACTTTATCCGTGTCAGTACAGCTATTCCTGGACTCATGCAGCTTTGAGTTAACTAATAAAAACTGGTTTAATTGAACCTAAACAGCTCTTCAATCACGTAGTCAATTACTAACTGACAGAGCTACAGGGCTTTTGTGTGTCAGATATAAAGTATTTTCTCATTTCCAAGTCACTCTAAAGACTGTTGGACTCAACTCTAAACCGAATGAATATGAAAAAGGTGCACTCCCATGAATATAACAGAGGATGTCTGCGATTCAAAAGTGTGATTAAAGGCTCCTTTGTGTGCACTGCTGCAGTCGACAACGGACACTTTTTTGGTGCTAAGTCCATCTCCATGTGGGTGTACACTGGTGGAGGCTCAGTGCTGAAATATGCCTGTTTCTAATGTTTCTGTACCTCGATATATATTTGTCTGCTCTTTTAATGCAGCACATAACAAGAATGCTTACTAAACCATATTGGGAGGAAAACCACTATCTGGAGTGGCCAGCAGTTGCATGCTGGGACTGGCTAAACCCTAAAGGCTAAAAAGCTTTTTACCATCCATGGTTTATGCAAAGCCATTTTACAAAATGCTAAATGTTGAGAAATGTTCCAACATGTAAACAGGTGAAATATGCACGCTCACTTCTTTTCCTTTTCTGTGCATTGTGGCCAATTTACTTAGTTGGCATGCCAACAGGTTCCCTGCTCATTCCCTGGTGGACACTGACGTTAACTGTGTGCTGTGCTGTTTCTGTGTTAAGTATTCCCTCAGTAAGGGCCTGTGGGTAATCACGCTTGGTAGACTTTCAGCTTGGGGCAAAGATATACTCTTCCAAACTACTGACTTTGGGAGTCTTTCATGAAGCCAAGTATAGAGACTGTAAAGGTAGCTTTGCCCATGTTAGCTGTCTTACTCCATTGTAAATGTTTTGCTCTTATCTTTATTATTCTGTTTAAAGGGTGTTGGTTTTGGTTGTTTCTACTTTTTTTGACAAGTGTTCCAGATGTTCTGACATTGATGTCCACATTAAAGAGGTACTGCACACTTTTGTTTTTGAAGAGAAACACTAAGTTATAGGACTGCCCTCTAAAAGAACATTTCATTTCCGTTAATATTGACATTTCTTATATTCAGATTGGGGGGTTCATTGTTTAAGAACGGCTCAAAGTGTCATCTACTTTTTTAAATCAGCCCTGAATCATGATATGGACATTAACTTCTGCATCACATTTTGACGAGTGACGAGTTATTTAGATTAAAGACAGTCCAAAGGATAGTTCAGCCAACAACAAAACAAAGTTGAGCCCTCTTTCCAGTTCTGTCACAAGTAGAACAATCACCTTAAGATCCTCTCGCCAGTTTAAAAGGTTTTTGTTTGTACAGTAATACATTACGTGGCACTTTACAATTAAGATATCAGAGGTAGTATTTAGTGCGGCACTGTGCGACAGTTAAGCTATTAAAGAAGAAGAAGAAGGGGATAAAAATCCACAGATGCATGACACATAATAAAAGCTGGAACAGTGCCTCGGCCCATTAACGATAAAGGGGGAAGTGGGGGATGATAGGCACGCTAATGCATATTAAGCACAATAGTATTGCTGGCAACTACCATCACTAGTCTTTATGTGAAAGAGGCTTTAATGGATAATTGATTAAGCCATAAATTACAACACCACAAACAAGCAAATCAAAAGAGGGAAGACAGGCAATTTCTCACAGGCGCCGGATGTTTCCAGTGGAAGGGGAGGAGGCAATGGGACGGGTGTGTGAAGAGAGGCTTGATTTGTGATGTTGTGTGTGTGTAATAAAAATAAATACTGTTATCTAGCATGCAGCTGTATTTTCTTGTTAATATCCGTCTGTCCATCTATTTCTCTGTCTTTTTAAGAGGTTATCGTCCTTATCTTCATATCCCTTCACTTTAAGAAGCTCCGTGCAACTTCCCATCATTTATGCACACATTTCATCTTTCTTCCATACTCAATTTCAGTTCATATCCAACTTTTCAATTCATTCATCCATCCATGGATCTGCCCATCCACTAGATCCCTATTCAACCATCTGTCTGCACATTCATGAATTACATACTGTATCCATCTCTCATTCCTTCCAAGCTTTTTGTCAACCAATCACAGGTCCTCAACTTTTTTTTTTTTTTTTTTTTTTTTTAAGGGAGCATATATGCCACTTTTTAAGATCCTGCTTTTGAGGCTCTGGATTCTTTAAAAAAGAAAACCGATCTGTTTAAACATCATTCATTTCATTTTTAACTTGTGTCCTAATTCCGGTCCTGTTTTTAACACTTTTTTTTTTTTTTAATTTAGTATCTTTTATGCTATGTTTATATTTTTTAATTTGGCTGCCTTTTATTTGATGTAGAGCACTTTGTGGCTGATGTCTGTGACGGATGACATACAAGCTTTGTTTGCTCGCAATCATTACCCCGTCAATCTATCAATATTTTCAGTTTTAAGACAATAATGTTAAATACTCTGTCCTAAGTCCATTCTTTCAATCAATCATTTATGAAGTCCTCCCTTTACCTCTGCATTCTCCCTTGAATTTATTTTTCACTTAATCCATTCAAACCACATCATCGCTTGTTTTGTTCCAAGTCACCAACAAGTGTAACCTCGGACCACCACAGTCACCCTGTGCAGGACCCTGGTCCCAGGAGGGAACTTTTCCGCTGGAGAAATACAACGGACAGAGCCAGCAGGCATTTGACATTTCTCTGACATTTCCGTTCTCCCCCTCTCAATTCTTTGTACATACACCTACTTGTAAACAGTATGATGGCTTTATACAAAGCTTGGGTATTTTTTTTTTTAACAATGAGCGACTGAGAAGCACATAACCTTTTACAAGGCACAGGGCGCAAAATGTAAGACCTCAGAATCCCTCTTCCTTTAGATCTCCCTCCCTGCTTGTCCCCATCGTTTACGGTGTAAAATGAAACACATGTACGAAAGTGTGTGTTAAACGATTAAAAAACATTTATGAACACATTTCAAAGCTGCTGTAGATTGTCCAATGTTAGATTCAACATTTTGTTCTTTCATTCATATTTTGTTTAAATATTTCCCATAACATTTCATATCTCTTGCTGCAAGACTTTCAATTTTAAAAAGGATGACACAGTAAAATTATAAATGTTTAACCATACTATGCCCTCTGTCCCGCCATTCATATAAACTGTTCTTCTCAAACTGACCAGTTTCCTTTTATGCTTTACATTTCCAAAGTTTTGCCCTTTCCTGGTCTTAATCTGCTAAATATATTTCAATTAAGCATTATCTGAGTATTTATACATCAAAACAACTCCATTTTCTCTTCCTGTAAAACACTTTCAAATGTCTGAAGATTCATCCTGCACTCAAAGGCATTTCTAAAATGTCAACCAATCAAAAAGCTTTGTTGTCGCTAATGAGCCAATCAAATTAATCCTAACGTTATGACCCTCCTTCTGTCTTGTGACTTCTGTCCAGATTTAGTCAGAAATACGTCACAACACAGCAGTTAGATCTTGAAGCTCCTTTTCATGGGGACTTTAAAGAGGAAAGATGTCGTTTTACAAGGAGATTAGAAATCATTTTGAGCAGCTACAAATTGCCACTGAGAAACAGCATCATACAACAATGTAGTATACTGGAGACAGAAGATGTTGTTTTAAAAAATGTGAGGGCGGGGGGGGGGCAGG
Source organism: Tautogolabrus adspersus (assembly GCA_020745685.1). NCBI lineage: Eukaryota > Metazoa > Chordata > Actinopteri > Labriformes > Labridae > Tautogolabrus > Tautogolabrus adspersus. The sequence continues at coordinate 11,630,685 of CM036536.1, read as the reverse complement.
ACATGTATTTGTATTGTCACTAAGGGTGTAGTCTTGTTATTAATGCTTCCTGTGTTTGTGCCACCATATTTTACTGCAGATGTGTGACTACAGCATTACATTTCCCCCCTCCTTTCCATCATGCAGAAAAGCTTAAACATATTGTGAACACTCATGCACCACCCAAACAAAACCCTCTCAAATGAAATGCCCTGCATACTTAAATAAGCATGTGGGCTTTTTACCACATGCAGTCGCACTTTACACATTTATTCAAATTCATATACACATACTGTTCACACTCCATTAATTAATCAACGCCTGCAATCCCTGCCGCCGCGTTCATAATTATGCCATCATTCAACATTGTAGAGTTACTGAGTTTGAATGGAAATGGAGCCGTCGCTGTAGCAACGTTCAAATCGCTGTCTTCCCCAGCCCTTAAAGGTCAGCTCAGTCCTCAGCGGCGATATGATCAGAGAACCCAAAAGACATGCATGTTTGTGCTGATCCTTGAAAAGCCTGCCTTGAATTCCAGACATGTTCTCTGCTACTAGACCATGTTACTGCCTGGATCATTGTAAATTCATTATGATAATCTCTTACAGAACAGGCTGTAGTAAGAAAAGCACATCAGGCATTGAATAAGCTTGCAGATAATACACAAATCCCATAGACTGTGAAAATATGGAGCACCGATCAGTCCTTCTTCCTTTATGTAATGCATTCATATCTTTGTGTGCATTGTGAGTGTTAAAGTTTAACAGCATGTGCAGCTTCCTACATCTTATCTTCCATAGGATACATTCAGTTTTTGCTTGTAAATTGTGTATTAAAATGTGGATTTATTATAAAAAGTGGGTATAATAGTATATTCATCAAATAATACGATTAGTTTCTCCTGATACTTATATTGATCTAAGTGCCATGTATATGCACACCTTCAATATACACTGCTGTTTTCCATAAACCATTTTGAAACCCTTCATATTAAAATGTTGCAGATAGTTTTTAGAGTTTCCGCATTTCACGAGGAAGAAATCCATAAAATCTTTTAACAAGTTCTTGTGCCGCTCTTATTTTGCCCGTCATCAACAACCCAGTTTTACAGATTTTCATTAACATATTTTCTACTTAATATGTCTGACTGCCGGAAATGTCACAAGTGCTGTGTTCATAACAACCATTTTGTCTTTTTTATCTCATGCTCATCTCCTCTTTGCTCTCCTTCTTTCTTGTTACTTACTCGTTGCTGCTGCAGCAGTTTTCCCACAGGGATCATTAAAGGCTGTACAACTTCACACACTGGCAGCCCAAAAACAGTAGTAACATGTTGGAGAAGTTTTGACTTCAAGATTTAAAGTTGAATCTGGTAGGGTAAGTAATATGTACACCACGGTCCTGGTAGAAATTGAAGTCGAGTTAGATATTTAAGTGGAGGAGAGTGTTTTGAGGTGGGACATGAAAGTAGGGAGGAATTCAATGTCACAGATGGCTTGTGGGAGATAACAAAATCATTACACAGGCTTCTATATACCAAAATTGTCAGTTATTCCAGTCAAGGGACAATAAAATAACTTGAAAACTGGTCGCTGAATGGAGGTCAGATCGATCTCTTCAGACACATGAGGAAATTTGGAAAATCTAGACGCTTATTGGATTTCTCAAAAAAGCGTCACAATTAACGTTTGCTACAGTTGACTTTTCTGCTCTTTCTATATGACTGGTGCAAATTATGTACATTTGCATTATAGTTTAAATTAGCATTATTTGCACTGACAGACACAAATTGGTGTCTCCTGCAGCATAGTCTTCTGACTCTTTTTGTGGGATGTGAAAATCCAACCTAGAAGGTGCTTAGCGCAAGAAAGAACATTTGTAGCTGTTACTTTTGTCTCAATGTATGTAAAAAATATTAAATGTGTACATCAGGGGATTGTAACCTTTTCACATATAGGGAGGAAGCCATTGTTGACTGCGACATGTTCAACTGATGAGAATTCTATATTTTGAACACAAAAAATGACCAGCTGTACTCTTGAATTCATTACCCTGATAGAATATGAACTTGATTTACAGTATAAGCACGGTCATAACACAAATCTTTCATTTCCCGATCACTGAGCCTATTCTCTGTTTTTAACGTCACTGGACTGATCATCAGGCCTACTGTTACTGAATCCACACTGCTCATCAAACCACAGCAAATTGTCCTGATTGGCCGACATGGAGAGGAAGTAGGGCCGCTTGGGTTCTTGCCTGATGCGATTTATTGCCCTGCACACAACAGACTAATGGCCTGTTGGCTGCAAACAGGGAGCAAAGAGAGGCTGCTGCTGCTAATGAGGGCTGTCTGTGAGGAGGAGGTGGAGAGAGGGACACCAGCAAAGAGGTGAAGACAGAGAGAGAGACGGAGAGAAACAACACAGACGGAGATGGGGGTGGCAGATGGAGTGAAAGGGGTGAGAGTGAGAATGAGAGACAGAAATGATGACAATAAGCAGATGAAAGTGATAAAGAGAGAAAGAAAGGTGGAAAAGAAAGGAGAGAAAAAAAGAGCAGAGAGGAAGATAAAGAAATAGGCTCAATCAAACAGTGTTGGTCAGTACCACTGAGTTATATTAGGGCAGTTTTACACAACTGCTACATTGTCTAAAAGTTTTGGAGGTCTGCTGTCTTACTATAGGAGAAACTTTTCTGTGACATGGCTCCTAGTATCTACACAGGAAGAATACACCTTCTTTTAACTTCTTCATTTGTCGTCTCTCCGGGGTTTTTTTTACAGTGAATGTTGGGTCTCTTCTTCTGGGTAGCAACTTTTAAGACTACAGTCAAGGTTTTGTGAATGTTAGTATGGCATGTGGACTCACTGTGAGATCAGGTCAGGACTTCAGAAGAACTGTTTGTAGTCATCATGTACTGTATTAAAAGATAGACATCATGAATGCTTTGATAGTGAAGCCAAAACATTTGGAGCACCCCCTACTCACTGGCTGCCATGCTGGTCCTAAGCTCGGCCTCAGCGCCTGACAGCCCTGTTTATAAATGCTGCTTCTGTGGCACTGTTTGCACTCAATCAGCTGAGCAGAGGAGAAATGGCGAGAGAAAACATAACAAACATCAACATAATACTTATTGAACTTTTCCAAAACTATGAGCGTTCACTTCAAGCCACCACAAGAATCTGTTCTGATGTGAACTTTGCTGACCTGAGGGATCTTTGCTGTTTTATTGGTAAATTAATGGGGTTAGTGGAACAGGACATCAAAAACACATAAGAGTGTACTTCAAAGCAGGGGGTATTTTGGCTTCACTATTGTGCATATTGGAAGAGGTTGAGACAAGTCGTCCATCTTGATATATGGTAAAATGTTGTCCCCAGGTTAAAGCTTGGTGTTGTTGAAAAATAATAGAAATGTTCCAATATTTGTGCTAGTATAAGTACAGAAGTGAGCAGAATCCATCCCAAACAGTTATTTATAAGCTTCTAATAAAATCACCTTTTTTTAAGTTTGATTTAAAGAAGCAAAGAACTGTATGGTAAATAACCTCACGAGGAAAGCAAAAAACAACAATGCAGAGCTAGCAGGGGGTCTCATGTTGGCTGGCACAACTTGACTGGGAGTGGACAGTGAAAGAAAACCCCGAAGGCCCTGTCTCAGCTTAATAACTTACACTTGCGGAAATGTTCATCTAGTTTTTTTTTATGGTTTCTGATGTAGGAATTCAGCAAAATATAACTTCAGTTTGCCAGAAACATATTTTCTACAGTGTCCTGTGTGTGTTTTGTGTGTTCAGTGGCACACTGAAAGGAGTACAAATGAAGTCGGACACGCCCCAAATCACTTTGCTCCATGCGCTTTACGCCATCAAAATGGGTCCCAAAGAGAGAGGGAAATGTTAAAAACAGTGAGGAAGAAAAGAGGAGAAAGGAAACAGATGTCAGCATTAGTGAAGTGTGTACTCACTCATGAGAGAGCCCACTTCACATACATAGAGCACATGTGAGCCCCAGTCTACCAGAAGGACATGTCCAAGCTGGTTCAAACATGTGTACGACATACTACTCACAAACGCACACACATATATTTAGCAGTGAAGTTTGTGTGCACTGTGGTAGCCATAGAAAACCAATGGCTTGTGACCAGAGGGTTTGGTTCAAATTCCTGCCTCTACTGGGATGAAAGTGATCTGCCCACCTGCAGCACCAAGTATTTCTTAGGCTCTTTAATTCCAACAGCTTGACAGGAAGCTGGTCAGAGGCTGCATGCGATTTTATTCACCAGTTTGCCACCCACACAATAAGAATTAAGATGCAGGCTAAAACACAACAGCATGAATCAATGTGTAAGATGTACTTTGCAATGAGAAGGGAGTGTTTTACTATTTATGAGTTTGACTGGTCGTGTTCACATGCTTTGAACCTATATTGGCAGCCAGGCCTTGTCCATGCAAAATATCCTGCTCACATCCTAAATGCATGTTTATCTTATTATTCATAGTTTGTTATGTGAATGGAATGTATAGTATAGGCTGTATTTGTACATCTTTGCACTGTAAGCCTTTTAAGTGACCAATGATAAAAAGGTTAAAAAGAGAAAAAGAAAATAATTATAATAATAATTAAAGCAGTGATGTCTTGGGTTCCTCAACAGATCAGTAGATCATTGCATCAAGGTGAGATGTTACACCACCAGAGGTCAGAAAAAAGCAGACACGCAGAAATGAAGCCCTTCAATGGCTAAGCTTCAAGGCAGACAGTCATGCAGCTGTTTAGCCTAAATGTCCACATTAAAGTCATCAACATAATGATCAACGTAAAGGAGTGTGTAGATCTACTTTTAAAGAGAAAGGAGGAAACTCCTCTCCATTCCCCTGGCAGGTGAATTACAACTCAGGTAACTTCCTTTACTTTGATAAAAACAACTTCAGCTTTTGAAGTCTTTTGGATGTTTTCATGGTTAGTGGGATCATCTTGAAGTGCCTGACAAATTTTACAGCAGTCTCAAAACAAACAAAAAAAGGTTTCACATCAAATATGAGAACCGTGGTTTGTTTTGATCAGGATCTTTTTGCCTTCCAGCATCGTCTTCTGTTGTTTTCAGCCTGGATCTGAGAGTGCCGAGCTCATCACTGCACATCACAGCATGATGCAACACAAAACTCCCACTTCCCTCTATTTTTTCCTGCTTTTCCCCCCATCCTAAACCCAAACTCACACTTCCCCCTCCCAAACACCCACAACTCTGCAAGCAACAAAGTTGTTAGCAAAACCAGAAGTGTATCATATCACTCTATCTGTAAGATAGGAGCCAAATAATCTATGTCTGCTGTATAAACAGCATCCTCCCAGTCTCCCTTCCTGACTTAACTGGCTGTTCTGCAATGGAAGGTCTCCAGGGTGTGAAGGTCCGTACAGAGAGTTATTCCCTGAGCAGAGCTGCCGAGCGAGCTGTCACTGGTTCTGCAAACAGGAGACACAGAGGCTAAAAGCCTGTTCCTGCCAGGGGAACAAGGAATCAAAGGAGATGGACAAGAGCAAATGAAACATTACTGCCTTCATTCAAGCTCAAGAAGAAAACACGATTTTTACAACCTTTTGCTTTAGGGGATTCTGAGAAGGTAGCTACTGTATAAGCCTCACATGTCTGCATGCATCCTGTGTTCCCTTAATACAGTATCCAAAGCCACTGCAAACTCTTAATTGCATCTTTTCAGAAACCCTGCACCGAAGCTTTAGCAGATATTCTATGGAACTAAATAGCAAAGGAGAAGTGTTGTTTCTCTTTGGCCACTTCCCTCGCAAAATTAGAGAATGCAAATCATTCCTTTACATTGTTCCAGTAGAGTAGCAGTAGTACTGCTACGGTTTAACAATACAGGAGATCCAATGTGTGTAATGATGTGTGCAGACGGCAGGCTTTACCCGAAAGAGTTTAAGTTGTCAGTAAAGTTTAACAAAGACAAAAAGGTGTTATTCATGTTATTTGCTTAATAAAGAAAAAGCTGCATTTACTGTTACATGTAATCCCTCTTTGATTAGGAGAATCCTAATGGTCTGCCTCTCAAAGCAAAGACTGAAGAGCGACACCTGGTGGCCCACTCTAAAATCTCTGCCATGACAAAGCCTCAGAGAGATCTGTGAATTTTACGCCACTGTGCAGCCGGTACACTGCACAGTCACAATGTACAATCCCATCAGTCAGGGAAGATCAATGGTTAGAACATGTATCAATACAAAAGAGAGATTGTTTGATCACCCAGCCAGCCCTGTGTCCTCACATGTTCAATTTTGAGTCATCTCTATCCTTTTTTGCTCGTTCCTTCGTTTGCCAGCTATTTTCATCACTACCCATCTGACGCAAGAGCACAGCATCCATCTCGTCAGTTATTACCGTCAGAAGAAGCACATGAATCGAAACTGATGCTGTCGAAATTCTCACTTTGATCTATTATTTCTAACCTTAAGTCGAGCACACATTACTTAAGATCATTTATGCATGTTGCATGTGAGGAGAATCTTAACTTATTTAGCTCTAAGTACAAGAGTAATAGAGGCGATCAGGCTGCTGGGCTTTTTGTGTCTCTAAATGTAAATGACCTTGGAACAAATACTTACACAGCTGTTCTAACAGAGAGGAAAACAGTGTTCAGTGTGTCATGTCTGCTGCTGACAGTAAGAATCAAATAAAGACTTTTGATGAATAGAAAATCAAATGAGGCGAGTGCTGCACAGCGTCAAAAAATAGAACAATTATGTGAAGAATTCAGGTGCTCTTCAAGGATTTCTTTATATTTGACATTTTTTAAATTCTATTGTTTATATTGGTAAATATCTTATATTTTATTTCATTTAAGTTCTTGCTCTTTTGGCTGTATTTCCCTTGTTAACTGTTCTTGCACCAATACACCAAGACACATTCCTTGAATGTGTAAATGTACTTGGCAATAAACCCGATTCTGATTCTGATTCTGATAAGGGACAGAGGTCAAATTGCAAATAAGATAAAAGACTGTCCAGGTTTTTTGTTTGAGAATAACCTGGACAGTCTTTTATCCTATTTGTAAAGACTTTTGATGCTTTAAAAGATCTAATAGTTTTGCAGACAGCCGATAATAATAATCTGTTTTTGTTAGTATTTGAGTTTTTCTGTAATGGAAGAAACCAGAGAGAAAAAGCAGCAGCACTTAAGATAAAGACTGTGAGCTAAAAACGGAGAGAGAAAGTTACAAAATGAAGTGTCAGGCATATTAAAATGCAGCAGGTTTTTCTTTTTGCAGTGCTTATTGAAAAGTCTCCATAGTTGTATAAGCTTTATTTAGTTGTGGTTACACTGGCATCAGAGGTCTTGATATGCGTGAAATATAATAGAAATGTTTAAGTTGCATTTGTTTCAGATTAAAAAGCACCCTTTTTTCCTGATTCGAACATTATAAACTTACAGAATGGAGGTTTAAACATTTTCATCAGCTGAACGATTAAATTGAGCCGGATTTTAGGAGTGCTGCGACACCCTCAGCACCACTACTCCCCCAGCATATTTTAGATCTCATACTGTCCAAGTTAAAATGAGATTTCTGCTCACGGTCAGATGGAGCGGGAGAAGTCCGCTTTCCAACTTTCGTTGTCATTGCCTCGAAAAATTCTGTCCTTTTTAGCGTTTCCTAATTCCAAAAGTGATAGCTGGATGTGTGTCAGATAAGTCTGTGTACATCACATGACACAATTGGTAAATAGATCTTTAGAAAATAGAATGTATTGCTTTCTGATCAAAGGGGGGCATGGGAGCAGTGTACAATATATCTGGCTAATGACATATTTATTTATGTTTTTCATTTACTTCTATATTCAAAAGCTGGTCGGGCCCAGGTCACACTGGCCCCAAAGGCTCGGCAGTCCATGAAAAAACAAATGTGTATATTATGTCTTTATCAGGTCATGAACCTTTTACATCTGGATACATTCTTTTGTAAGGAAGCCCTAATTGGACAATGCATACATGAATTTGACCTGCTCCATTTTTCTATGATTATAAAGTCACTTCTGGTGGTTTACTAAAGATCTAGACAGATTTATCGTATTATCTCTGATAACAATACTGGTTTTCCTGGGATTATAATAATTTCCATTGTGTTACAAAGCTGGTGTTGTAACAACAAAATAATTGATCACATCTTGAGATTACAAAGCTTGTTTTCTCGTGATAATGGGGTAATATCCTTGTGTTCAAGAAAACAAAACATTAGGCTGGTCACTGCGATAGGCCAGCCCAGGATTTGCCATGCTGTCATTGCCCACACTACTGAAGTCAGTAAAGACTATTTCCATGGTGTTTGTGCTTTTGAAACTCTGTGGATGAGATAAATAAATCGAGATCTCAAAGAAAACAACCGGCAATTACTCCTTATTCCCATCTTTGATTTGCGGTGACAGGATGAAATAAAATCTTTTGGTTTCACTTCTTTCGTTTTCCTTCTTTCCATCCCCTCCCTCTCTGACCCTCCATCCGTGGCAGACATACCTCCCCTCAGCCACAGTGTAAGCCATCTGACACGCTCCATTACATTGTGCTTGTTCCAATTAAAGCCGACACCATTTGCTGTCAAGAGCATGGTGATACCCTGCAGAAAGGTAACCCAACCCCCTGCTATACCTGCAGCCCAAGGGGCTTTAACAGTTTCTGTATGTATATGTTACAAGAAGATCTATACTGTCAGATTGTGATCCAAAGGTTGGACCTCTAAAGCCTTCTCCTGCAGGAAAATATATGCCAGGCATATGTCTTTAAATGCTTTTCCTGCTTTACTGTTTTTACATGGATTTGATTCTCAAATCAATGTCAAATTTAAGAAAAATCTTCCAAGAAGGGAATTATCTCCCGGTGTGGGACGGCAAGTTCTGCTTGTGGTGATCCCTCACTGGCTTCCCACACATAAGATACAATGAATAAAGAGGCGTAATTCTTCCAAATGAACCATAATAAGCTCATTGTGGGTAGTAATATGTTCTTATTATTCATTTTTAAAAATACATCTTGTTCCTAAAAACCAAGTAGCAAGTAATCACACCAAAGGTCCATGACTATTGCCCAATCTCAATCTCCACTCTGACAGACTTTGAGGCTGATTTACATAAAATGTGTGAGTGCCTCGGCTTGTCCCACGGTCAAACCATCAACCACTCCAAACTAAACATTTTCCGTGAGACTTTCCTTTGGGACTTACCAAGTGTTGACTACCAACTTGGCATGATGTAAAAGGAGGAGATTGTCCAGCCCCCAACTACATGTAAACATGTAGGCTATGTATATTTAACGAGTATTCAATCAAGTTTGGGGAAAAAAAATTATAAATCTAAAAAAGCAAGAATGAACATGACTTGAAAACTACAAATACATGTGTCTGTAAGGGACAACAAGTTAATCACTTTTGTGGTTTGTTATACAGTAGCACACTTAAATGATGTTTTTCTGTTAAATACTCACTGTGGATTTACATGAATGATTTGTGTCTCACGATAGTGTTACCTATTCCTCATTCCTCACCATCTTCAGCCCTGACGGACTCTCACACTCCCACACTGCATGTCTGACGTCATTTAAGTCCATAAGGGTTCAGTTCTTGGGCTTTAGGGCCGAAAGTGAGATTGAGACATTGACATTATAGTGGCGTGTGACATATGATGATGGGCCGTCAAGTATGTCAATCCTTGCGATTATGTAAAAATAACCACCTTTTCGGCGCTTCATTGAATTTAAGCTGCAAGTCTAAAAATGGCTCAAAGTTTCATTGTATTAATAGCTAAAGGAAATGAATTACTGTGACTTCTTTCTCAAAATGTGGGGGACCACTAATGTGGATGCCGCTGACTAAGAAGACTCTGTTTGGCTCTCAAATCGACGAAGCTGGGCAGAAGTTTATCAGCAACCTTTTCCTTTGGCTAATACAAATACAAAAACCCTGAGCCAGCAGGCCTTGTGACTCAGCCTCTGAGTGCAGTATTTAAATTTAGTTCAAGATTAAACCAAATTTAAACTTTTGAATTTATAATTTGCAAGTCTGTCATATTACCTCGACACACTTTCAGACTTTCACGTTATTTCTGATGCTTTCTGGTGAAGCTTTCTTTGGAAAAATTCATCCGTAATGACTGTTTACATAATTTTCTTTGACTGGAACTTTCCGCTGAACGTCTCATCAGGCAGACTGATGTTAATGTACAAAAATCAGGGGACAGTGGAGCCCTTCGTGGAAACGTATCTGTTCGGCACTCAAAGCAATGAGGCTGAGAAAAAGTTAATCAGAAGGCCCCTCCTTTGATGAAATGACCCCGAGTAAAGTTGTGGAGAAGCTCAATATGTTTCCTCTGCAGCGGGCTGCAGTCCACCGACCACCCAGAACCAATCTGGGGCTTATGACGGTGGCAGGGGAGAAGATACATTAGGCCTCCCTCCAGTGGGTAATGAATGGAACTAATAGGAAGAGGCAATCCTGGTCCACACGTCTAATATATGTAGAAAAATACTACACACAGCTTCTCTTGTGTGGTACTTAGGCAAACTGTGAGGCCAGTTTCAAACACCACTTCAAAAGAGTTATTTGGAGCCTCGGGAAGTTAAAGAAATGTAGGAATGACATGTTTTGAAGGAAAATAGAGTTCTTAAGATTTGAAAAAAAAAATTGCAATGAGTAAGAATATTTTAAGCCACACGAGCGTTAAGGTTTAAGTGACAACAGGATTGTTCAGTTTACCCAAACTTTGAGAATTAAATCAAAATTCAGCCACTCAACGATGTTGTTGACTGGATTTGATTCTTCATTCACTTATTCGACCTTTATTCCCGCTCATTATCAGCCTGTTGGCATTAAAACTATTGTGTTATACTGCACTTCCTAGAAATACTGGTTCATTTGAATGTTGACTTTGCTGTGATTTCTATTCTTGCAATATTTCAGATGTGAGGGAGTCAAAGCACATTTCAAAACACAGTCATAGAATCTATACTTTCTGAATATGTATAGTTCACTTTGGAATAACTATACTTATAGACCAGGGGCCTGTACTACGAAGCAGGATTTGGGGTTAGCGAGGTAACTTCAGGGTTAACCCTGGGTTTTCAGTCCTACGAGGGTCGTTCACTTCTTACCTGGTTATATCGCCATGGTAACTTATGCTGCACGCCTAACCTGCTCCGGTGCAGGTTATGTTGGAGATAAGAGATCAACCTGTGAAAATCTCCGCCCACTGACCAATCAGATCTTTTGATCGTGGAGCTCCCGGAGCTGTTCGAGAGAGGGGGGAGGACACTTCATGTGTCCCGTATGATTTTACATTATAGTCCGTTAAGTTGATTATTTTTCACTGATATACGCTATATCGTCCTTCATCCTTCCTAGTTGTGTTTTTAAGATGCACAATTACGAATAGCTTCTTATAGCCTATCTTTGAATTATATCTTAATATTAATTTTTTAATGTCTCCATGCCGCTCTGTTTGTGATGGTCAGAGCTGCAGCTTCTCAAACTGTTCTACTCTCCACATGAAAGAGTCAGAGCAACAGTTCAGAGAAGAAACAGGAGTTATTATGGTCAGTTCTCAGGTGAACTAAAGATGGAACAAATATAATAAGCCGCAGTTTGGACGTTAATACTCGCAGATTTTTCTTTTTTATGCCATTTGTTGCTGCAGCTTTATAACTTTAGTCTTTGGGAGCCTGTTTGTCTTAAACGTATTTATATTGTTAATAGTATAGTTTGATCAGAGTTTTTAGATATGACGATCTGCTGACGGCAGACGCAGTTATGATTGTGATAGGTTAAATGAAGATAACTCCGCCCTTTTATGTGAACGCGCTCTTGGCAACTCTGGGTTTACCTATCAGGTTGATAACCAGCTTCGTAGGACTGTTAACCACGATCTCTTATGTTAGGGTTAGTGAAGCCAGATAACCCAAAGAGACCCTGGGTCTGTTTAACTCGATTCGTAGTACAGGCCTCTGGTTTTGTGTATGACGTAAACATAGGGTATTATTAGCATTCAGTGCTGATCTGAAGCTGAACCCCACTCTGACCTTTTGTAGGGGTGTTCTGAATGTGTGTAAAGATTAATCAAACAACAATGATCAATAAACGATCACAGTACTCTCGTTTTGCTGTCGATATGGGACTGAACACAACCAGAACAAACAGGACACACAATCCATTTGCAGATCCAGCCATGAGTGATTTAATCAAGAAAGAGGTCCTTATTCTTCATTTTTATACTTAATGTTATTTTCTTATAACTTAAAAGAGCAATCTGTAACTTTAACACGTAGCGTAAATTGGTACTGCAGGCCAAATTCAAAACATTGAAGAGAGCCGTCTCCCCGCCCCCCTCCTCCCCAGAGTCGATGTGCCCGCTGGTTGCCATGTTGCAGATGCAGAAGCTTCAGTGTATAGCCAGCTCTGCATCAGTCTTGAAACCTTTCTTCACTCTAACCTCCTCCCCTTTTAAAAAGCATCTCCAATATTTATCCTAGTTTTACCACGTTTCTGGTCGTTGAGCTTATTAGAAAAATTATGAGGCTTTTTAGGTCCTGTAGAATCAGTTATATCTGATAACTGGTGTCATATCGGACAAACTGAGGGGTGTCCAAAACGGATGTGTGAGGGTGCCTTAAACCGCCTGCCTTCTCTGGTCAAAACAAAAAGAAACTATTCCTCACCAGAATTTAAACTCAAAAGGAGGACATACTGTCTGCTGCATTGTTAACAGAGAAGGTAGCACTTCAACATTGCATGTTTCCTTAAACGCAGGGTTGGTAATTTTCGAAAACTAGCATGATTTTGAAAGTAGCATTCTCTCAGTGCGCCGTCTGCACCCACCCCCTCCCCTCTGTGCTCCCTCAAAAGCCACGCCCCTCACTTACATGCACAAGTGCCATTGGTCCAGAAGCGGACCTCAGTTAGGGTTAGGGTTATGCTCTGAGTGTGGGCTCGTGCATGCATGGGGTAGAGAACGAGCAGGGAGACAGGGAGGAATGATTGTTTCATAAAAATGGAACCGAGTGCAGACATTGGTCGAAGTTTTTACGAGTTTACAACTGCTACAGATGACGGATTTTCTCTGTTCCTTTTTCAAAGCACATGAATTATTAACGTCTGTCAGGTCCTAAAGACCATTTCAACCAAAATCTTAAAAAGTGTATCTGGAGGAAATTACCAACCCTGCCTTTAATTTCTGGTGATATAGTAAGATCAAATCAAATATTAATGAGTGACTAAAAAAGTCAATATTTTCTCCAATTTACATCTCTGATGTAACATGTCTGCATGTCAGGGAAATTCACAATCATCTATTTATGAAGGCTAATGAAAGGGAATAGCGAATGTCAAGGACCATTTGCATAGAACTATAGCCTGACTCAGCCTTTGACTCATGTATTAATGAAGATGTATGTGATCTTTGGATTTCTGGAGAAATAAAAAATGTGATTAACAGAATTGAAAATATCGTTGAGTATTTCTCTGACATTTAATAACCACAATGGAGGCTTTTTGTGTAGCACTGTTCGAACATGAAGCAATGTTGTCTTGCACTATCTGAGGTGGGAGAACAGTGGACACAGGAAACAACTGAAATGGAGACAGCAGGGAAATCAATTTCAATGACTAGACTCACAAACAAAACCTCATCAGCGGAGAAAATTGCTTTTTACAACCACTGCAAATTGCAGGCTTTTATAAATTTTGCAAACAAGACAAGGGTAATGTCGGTTGTAAACATTAAGCTCAGCATTACTGCCATTAGGAAGTGTTGTTTTAGTGCTTTGTTAGTATTAAGTGTGAATGTGTTTGTGTGCATTTTAGTGGTGGTAGTGCGCGCATGCGCGTGTGTGTGTGTCCAGTTGATTATATTTTAAACATGCTTTAATCAGAAATCATTTCGATCTTAATATTTAACAAGTATCTCTGGATATTTCAAATGTGTTTAAATGTAGTAGCAACTCCACTAAAAGTGAAAAGTATGATCTCTAAGTCAGCTGTGATCGTCTCGTCTTCTAAGTAATCTTTCAAAGCAATTAATGCCTCGGACAGCCTGAAGGAGGAGCTTCAGTAAAACATGGTCAACATCCTTAAGGCCAGTGGCTGAGCTCGGAATTATACAAGGTCACGGCCTCCATCAAAAAACAGTTTTAATTGCGTTTCCACCCTGTTCTCCTATAGTTCGGCTGTTAGAGAGTTTGTACTACTCCTCAAATCATTTTTTTTTTTTTAAATGACTTGGGGGTTTAATCAATCGTCCTTCACATACAGGGAGGCGTACATGTGTGCATTCAAATGTGTAAGAATACCTGCAGGCACATGTGAAATGAGATGTTTTTACTGCATGAACTCTGTGTGCAATCATATGTGCCAATACAGTGTGGCTATACTACAGATAAAGTCCCCACTGCTTTTATCTGCCACCAGAAAGAAGGAACAGGAAGCTGACAGCTGAGAAGATCCCCCCCCCCCGCATTTTTTTTATTCACATTACTTGCACTGCCACAAAGCAATCCCTCGGCTCCCTTTCTGCTGACTGGTGACTTCTGTAAGCAGTGGTGGATAGAAAAAGCGAGGGTAAAAAAAGGAGAAATCAGTCCTCTGAGAAGTTTCAGTCGTCCTTTTACTCCTCTAACTCCCAGACTGCTGCCCTACATTTCCTCGCACATACAGCCTGACTGAGCTTTAGAGCTGGTGTAATTTGTATTTTCCACAGCCTTTGCCTTTTTAAGAAGACAAATGATTCACAGGAGGTTGTGATTATGAAAATGTCTGCAACTGGAACAACCAACCGAGGGAGAGACATATGGACAAGCAAACCAACATTTTTTTTGCAAAAACTAGAGGAAACATGCATTGCTGCTGGATTGCTTCTTCAACATTATTCCCACTGGAGATGTGGCTGAGGTTTGGTAGTCAAAGGGGGAGTTGAGTTGAAGGGCAGGAATAAAAGAGACATGTATATAAGGAAAAGGAAGATAAAACCAAAGGGAGAGTCCTTTGTTTTAGCCCCTTTGCTGCATGTTACTTGTTTTATGTTTAAACAAGACACTGAGGCAATTTAAGATTGAGTTGTTTGTGATAGAATCATCATTTTGTCAAAACTGTGTGGCTTTATTCAATGTCAGAAAACCTTTTTGGATCAGGTTGAAAAAGTCAATCAACAAATGGATAAAAAGACCATTCTTTTGGTATATTTTAAATAGTCAGGGTCCCAAGAGAATAAATCTTACCATATTCGGAGAGACCAGGATTTCTTCCCTCTGGAGAATTTGTGGGTTTTTAGTTTGTAGTAAAATATATAGACAGTTAATGGATGGTAGTTCATTATGTATAGCCATGGACCATGGAGACCAATTACTTTGAGATAGCAAATTCCATAAAGGCATGACATGATGGGACTTTGAGGTGTATTTGTTATCATGCCCATGTATGTGATTGTGATCGGGGGCTTAGCCTTTTCTAGGGATGCACCAGTTCCTCAGTAAAACATTAGTATCGGCCGATGGCGGCCATGTTGACAGACATTGACCCATCAGCAAAGAATGTGGCACGCGTTGATTTGTGATACATTGCAGTGTCATACAAAGAGAATGGATTATTAACAACAATTTAAGTACATCTAATCTCATAGCTCATTTGAGACACAAGCCTTGGTTACCATACATGTGAAATATAATCATGTAAGCATTTCAGCATTTTCACTGTGGACATTTCAGCATGCTCAAGTTCTAAAATAGGCAGTGGCACCAATCCCACAGAACAATACGCGGAATCTGGAGCTTATGTCTAATTTGATATGTAAAGTGGACAGAGCACTGACAGACTCTCAGAGAGCACTTAACACTCAGAACAGTCGACTTGTGACAGTGAACTGCATGGATGAGGAACAAGTGTTTGATTAAAAAATCATTTGTGCATCCTTGACAGATACAGAGCCATAATCCTGCCCTGAGGGATCACAGTCCTGCAGCAATGCATCACCCATAATAAAAAGATGCACAATCAGTTCCGATGGTTTGCCTTCTCAGACCCTCACTTGACATCTGAAATTGAATACAGTGAAAGCAGGGATCAGCATAATGCAAACGCTTGTAAAGAACATAATGATCCAAATAGTAAAGAGCGATCCCCACTGAGAGGAGAATTACAACCCAGTAACACAAGTACGAGCTGATCGAGCTCTCGCTTTCCACTACATTACAGCTCTCACCTCACAACAGGAGAGACACTTGAAATATGAATTGACTCCAGTGGTGTTCACTGTATTTAACCAACAGCAATCATGTTTGACTTACAAGAGGTTTATTAGTTTATCGAGCCCTGCAATCTTCTCATTAAATGTGACAATGAGACAACTAGCATGGCAGAGGTAAAAATCAATGAAGGGAAAATTAGAATAAAAATTTCCTTTAGCTTCTCTGTGTAACTGATTTTACAACAACGACAGAGACTGCCACAGAGAAAGCAGTTGTAAATTAAAACCTGAAAAACATGCAATATGTACAATTACAAGGAGTAACACTCCGAGCTCAAACCAAAGATTGCAGAAAATGTACATTTTTACGTAACTATTCAAATTTCTATTCAGCTCTAACTTATCAGCAGCATCAACTGGAATACCTGTGTGTGCCCATACAGCCAACAAACATCAGATGTGCTTTTTTACACAAGTGTTAAGGTGTAGATCTCAAACCTTTTCAAGAGGTTTAGAACTCAAAATAATAACTGTAGGAAGTCTGTTCCATTAACAACAAGCAAAAAGTGGTAAATACAAAACAAAGAAAACTTACCTGTGAGGGAGTCCACAGCTGACAGACAAAACAAGACATGTGGGTCAAACAACAGTTTGAAATACTTCCTGGTTAAACCACAATACCACTAGCAAGGAAAACGTTTTTACTGTTGATTAAAGCAAGAATATAAGCAACACTAATATTTCCATGTATTCATTTAAATATACAATATCTTATACAGGATAGAGTTGTTTATTTTTACTTCAGCTAGTTTGAAACAAGGCACATAAAAGAAACCTTTGTATCTTCCCCCATCTCAAAGTCCAACTTGGTACAATCCACATTACCTGCACCTGGTCCAAGGGGCATTCAAGTGCTTGTGTTCATGAGAGCATCAACCTCAACCAGGTATTGAAACGTAAAGAACAACCATTTAAAATATGTCTCACCATCAGCAAACAAACAGAAATCAACAACAACTAAAATCTAAAATGTACAACCAGCTGACCCCCCCCTCCCCTACAGAGAGAGAGAGCAGATGAGCAATGCTTCCGGTACCATCAGTCAGAGCATTTCCAAGAACTGTGACTCAACTCAGCAGTGATCGAAGGTGGAGAAAAAAAACAACTTCAAAACATTAGTCTGGCAAAGCCAATTGACCACACTTGGCTTAGAAATCTGATTCAGAGACAGATACTCGTGTGTACATTTACACAAAAAACTTTCAAAATTCACGCACAAATAGTCACTGGAGTCATTTTTAAATTTCTGCATTTCTCCCTCTCTTTAACACTTGATGTCAGAAGATATTTAAAGTAAGGCCTCACAGCGGTTCCCTCCGGGTACTCTGGCTTCCTTCCACAGTCCATAGACATGCTCATTAGGTTAACTGGTGACTTTAAATTGCCCGTAGGTGTGACTGGGAGTATGAGTTCTGGTTTGTCTCTGTATTTCAGCCCTGTGATTAACTTGCGACCGGTCCAGGTTATACCACGCCCATCGCCCAATGGCAGCTGGGATTGGCTCCAGCCCTCTGCAACCCCTGACGTTATAAGCGATATAGATAATGGATGGATGGATGGACATAGCATTCTTAAAGTGTCTGCCATGATTTTAAGCCTGACCTCTGTGTCCACCTGATACAACATTATCACTTCCAAGTTTTGCTTACAACCATTCCACAGGGCATGTTAAAGCCCTGCTGGTAGAAAATTTGGTGGTGATGTAGGGCCGAGGCTGATTATTCACAGTCACACCTCACCGCCTCAACTCACTAAGTGAGAGTGATCACATCGATACCACATCCTCCAGGTTGTCGATATGCTCGTCTTCTCTGGCGCTTTGCACCTCAAGTGGAACAGTGGGGGAAACCTAGTTGTTTCAACATGTAGGAATAGATACATTCAATAATTAGCTTGTTCATTAATTAGGAAATGTGGTTGGGTTTAAATGACAAATTGGAGCAACAGAAGACAGTAGCAATGTCTCAATTGTGAGGCATGTGGTATATATAAAGACCCCTCCCTATAGGCTCTTGATTAAGTTTATCATACTTGAAAATTATTTTGGTTGTCTGACCATTGCTTATATGTGTGGAAATGTCAGAAAAATAAAATGATGAGTTGAACATCTTAAGTGCAACAAATAGGTAAGAAGGGTCATAGCTGTGTTTAAATGAAATTAACCTGATCATCTGAAGAATTACATTTTTGTTGTTAGTCCTGTTTTATGCGAAACTCATTTTATGCAAAACCAAATACAGATTAACTATTTAGTAGATCAGTCTCAGCAGATACACATATACCTGGAGGGGAAGTTTCTATTAGACAGTTTGTATGGATGAGGAGTCAACACATCTGCATTGAGATGGGCTTCTGACCTGGGCCTCAACCCCGCAGTTCCAGACAGCTCCAGCGACATCAATCCCTCCTCTACCACTCCTATCCCATCCTACCTCCACCCTCTTGTATATTACAAATAACTACTTTTATATGCATGGTCTTGTTATTGAAAAGAGAAAAAAATCCCATGTCCCATTTTCAATCTGATTAATATTTTTATCCATTAAAGAAACTGTCCTTAACGAGTCAGGCGATGCTATGTGAGTGCTATAACTATACGTTCAACACTCTTTTAAAATTGTTGCCGTTTCCCTGTTTTGCTTCTTTCTCCCTTACTTCTGAACAAAAATAGAGCCTCAATGAGGAAAGGATCCCATTAGCAGGTGTTAGAGAGACAGGCTGAGATAAAGGGGGAGAAAAAGGTCTGTGGCGTGAGCAGGCAGGTGGAGCTTTTAAGACAGCAAAATGTCTCCTGATGCCTCCAGTTCATTTAGAAACAAACCAGTGCTCACACTGCACCACACAATGTTTACCTGCAGCCTACAATTGACCATTGACTTTTTGCTTGATATGAAACGCTTGTTTGTCAAAGTGAAATGATAATGGACCACAGCACAAGGCAGCAAAGTGGTCAGCAAAACCCTTAACTTCAACCCCCTTAAAACTTTGCTGCCAATGATCTCATTAGTGTCTTGGCAACTCCTGGGACAAATTGTCCAGATAAGTCGATCCCTGATGCTGAGGAGAAGCACCGTGAAGCCTCACTAGACATTTTAAAAGGCTCCCGTCTCATCCGGGTGAGTGCCTCGACAAATAGGGAGGAGAGGAGCGACAGTGGGAGAGAGATGGAGGTGAAGACCGAGGTGGCAGAGGAGGGGGAATCAGCAGGGCAGAATGGAAACCCTGTCGAAGCTTAATGAGCAGAAAGATAATGTTTTAGCTCCAAATACGACCCTGTCACTATCTGCATCCCAGGCAGGAGGGATTATGGGAGGAATAGGGTGTCAAGTGTATGAAGTGCCAGTGTGTGTTTGGAAGTAAACACACCCTCTGAATGTAACGTTGTGTGCGTGAAGCCTTAACATTAAAAGGTATCTCCCGTATCCAGTCATACTTGAAATGTTTGAATCCTAACTGTTCCTGCAGGTGCTGAGAAGCTGCACTTTCAAAATACACACAGTCACAAAGCGTTATTATCTTGACAGAAGTAAAGACACATTTTCACCGATCCGGAAAAGCAAAGCAAACTCTATAATGTAAAAGACACGAATGATGTGGTTCCATCAGTAGATGTGACTGGGAGAAACCAGAAGTGTCAGTTTTATTTTATGTACGCAGTAAATTCTACCAGCAGGCTGGTGCTCTCCAAGATTACCAGACAGCAATAATACAACATGTCTGCCATAATTTGTTCCCACTGCACCTGCTGTAGCAAACACAGTTGGATATCATGTTCCTAAACACTTATCCTGCTGTTGTCCTTCGTCTTACACTGTTGATTTGTCGTTTCAGAGCTTTCATTAGCTTTGTTCAGTGGGGGGAAAAAACGAGGCTTTGCAGCTGCGGCACAAATCTCTGCTACATCTGCTTTTTCATGCAGATGAACTGGAGAATAAACTGTGTGCAAATAAAATGAAGAAGAACAACAAATATACAAAAGTACACATATATACAGCTGAGCAATATATTTTATTTTGTTTTATCAGTTCACAAAAGAGCACGTTTTTCATAACCTTAGGCAGCTATGGAAGACTTGTTCAAATCTTAGAAGTTAAAGTAATACTACAACTGAACATACTGCTACCTTGCAAGTAACTTGTGACAACAGCTTTAGAATAGAAAGGTATTGTCTAAAAAGGCCATCTATTTCTTTCCTAAATTCAGTAGATTAAAAGATGATAAGAATTATGAGACAGGAGAGCTTTCTTTTTAACTAATAATAATACAAAAAAGACGGTGCTATTTGTTGGAGGGCATGAGCAAATTTTGAAAACAGACAGAGGCACTCGTATTTCGAAAAAAGGTTGAAATGTCTTTGTTAAATTGGCAAGTTCTCAAGGTAGAACATGATAAAAAAAAAAAATGTATCTTTGGTGCATTTGGGTGTCCAGCCTTCTTCAGAAGAATGACTTCGTATTTTACTGTCTGTTTAGAAGATGAATAGAATTCAATACTCAAGGTATCTAGAAGTATAAACGATATCGGTGAAAAACTTTGGTAATTTGAAATTAGTAATCCCACCAATGGTAACTGGTCAAAAACAATCATGGTATTGATAACCTTATCGGTATACGGTAGCACTTAATAGATAATTGAATTAAATTGTTTACTAACATGGTTGTCCAGGTTTCATTAAGCCTGACAAAGCTAATATCCTCATCTATACCTTTTACCAGGATTGTTGTAAATTGTCCCTTTTTTTTTACTTGTTTGGTTGTGTTTCTTTCTCAATTGTATCGTTATTGGATGACGCAGTATTAAAGCCTAAGAATATAAATGTTAAATATGTTCAATTGATATGGTAATGCTTTTTGACCCTTACATAAGACAGTGAGAGTAATCCTAACATGACGTGGTGGCAAGATGCAGTATGCACATGGATGGGTGGAGCAGTGTAGAGGCAGAGGGAATGTCATCAGCAGGGACAACATTGTCACAACGTTATAGAGACAAACTGATAGACCTAGTCCACAATCATCCACATCCGTACGATGTAGCGCTGCCACTGCATGACGAAAAAGGCCTGCAAATGGCTGGAAGCAGAGAAGTTTTGTTTTAGGATTCGACATGAAAACCTGCAAAACTTTATGGAAACAAGTCCAGGATGGTTATAACCATGAACAGAGGAAGATGGTGAAGAAGTAAAGGAAGTAGAGGCCGACATTTGGTTCTGTAAACCTTTTCTACCTGTGAGCCACTGTCGCTTTTTCTGTTGTGATCTCAGAACTAAGGCAAGGCAAGGCAAGGCAAGTTTATTTGTATAGCGCTTTTCATACACAAGGCAGACTCAAAGTGCTTCACATCATAACATGTCATACAATAAACTAACATAAAAGTAACCTCCTCAAGTGTCACCATGTTTGTTTTTTACATCCCGGCATCAGGTAGTCGTGTACGACCCAAGCTCTCTGGTGTGTCCTCTGGATTTATCCTCATGTAACACATATAATGCAAAGCCAAGTATGTGAACAGTTATGTTCATGACGTCTGCGTCTGGCAAATGCAACAGCCACAAAAGCAAGTTAGCTCATCATCTACCATGCAGTTGTCCGTACCTGAACCTCTTAGTCATGATTTGTTAATTGTGCACTGTGTGTTTCTTTTGTTTGCAATCTTTGCTCTTTTGCTGCTGTAACACTGTGAATGTCTCTGTTGTGAGATGAATAAAGGATTATCTTATCTTATCTAAAATCAGTTTGTTTTTCTCAACATTTAGATGCAAATAACATTTCATTTCAATGTTGTATCCCAATTTTTGTTCTCACTCTTTTCTTCCTTGAGCTGTCTCGTTTTGAATAATTCGACTTTGCTCTGGTTGTCCTTACTCAGATGTTTAGTTATGGGTCTACTCAACGTCTTGTTCTTTGAAGGTCACATTTTCTACTTCCTTTGGCTTATCGATATCACAGTTTCTGGTTAATTTCATTCTTTGGTGTTTGATATGATATCTGTCATCGTCTTTTTTTTTTTTAAATCTAGAGAGTCGTCTTCCTTTGAATCAAGCTCAACGAAAGTTATTAAACCAATGAAGATCCATTCAATAGCCCCTTCAGAAGTCATTCTGGTATTTAGGTAAATCGGAGTTGAACTTTCCACTGATGTTTGTGCTGCAGAGATGTCTCTGTACAACAAAAAGGTGCACAGGTATTACTAGGACAAGCCTTGAATTGTGTTCTATGAGGTACAAGAGAAGAAAATAGGGAGAAGGCTTCAGAAAGAAAAGACTGAAGCAGACTAAGCTTGGTTTTGAGCCCCTGATAGAAATACTTACATTAGGCTTTTCTGAAAGTTACAGGTAATAGCAGGAGCCAGAAGCCAGAAGCCAGAGAAGCAGCAATTTGGGGATATTTTTGCCAACCAATTTTAGCCATCCACAGTGCAACAAGCTTCCGACTTCATAAAACACTTATCCTTCAGAGAGAGAGAGAGAGAGAGAGAGAGAGAGAGAGAGAGGGATAACAGAAAGAATTGATCATTTGTTCAGGAGGAGTCAAGGGGAGGTGATGGGGATGGATGCATGGAAAGGTAACAGAAAATAAGAGGATGGAAAATTGGACAATCAAATGCCCACACAAACAGAAAGCAGACAATTTCAGATGGCTGTACAGACGTACATCTAATCGATTTCATTGTCAGTTGAGAAGCGCACACACATACACACACATACACCCTGGGAATGACAGCGGGGAACATTATGAAAACAGTAATTGGAGGAAACATCTCAGAAGGCTCCAGCATGTTAATATTGAATAATCACTCCCTCATCTCTCTCTCTCTCTCTCTCTCTCTGAGTCTTACACACACACACACACATTTATGCACACACTTTCCCTGACTCTCCCATTTATTGACAGAATGAGAATCAAAGCTGCTCAAAGAACAAATTAGAGGGTTGGAGGAGGAACACTTCCACCGTGGCCGAGGGGGGACTTCAATTACAATAGAGCCGTGTTTGGCAAAAACCAAATAAATAAATAATCATAATTTAAAAAGAATATACAATAAAAATTGTCTTGTGGATTTGCCGTTCGCCTCTCCCCAAGAATCAATTTGTCATACAGAGACCCACTTATATGAGAAGCAATCTATTTTACACTCTGAAAGAATTACTCATTTCCAATTTTCCTTGTTGACATTTGAGCCGTAGCGGTGGGGGCACTGTTTGTTCGAGTGTGTGTGTGTGTGTGTGTGTGTGTGTGTGTCTGTGTGTGTGTGTGTGTGTGTGTGTGTGTGTGCGTGCGTGTGTGTGTGCGTGTGTGTGTGTGTGTGTGTGTGTGTGTGTGTGTGTGTGTGTGTGTGTGTGTGTGTGTGTGTACTGTATAGCTGCAGTGTTGAGGACCTCACATTCCCTTCACAAATCTTACATTTTCTCTATTCCCTCCTTTTTTATCCTCTTATACTGAGGCCCTCTGCTAAAGCCTGAAAACACACTCTCCCCCTTCTCTGCCTGATGTTGTCTTGTAGACATTACAAAAAAAAAAAAAAGGTCATGAAAGGACCTGTGCAACACACAAAACACATCTCTTAACCAGCTTGAGACTTCTGTGATAATATTTAATGATTATTTTGTTTGCTCATATGTCTGAAGTTGGTCCAGATTTGATTGTTTTAGGTCAGGTTAGGCAGGTTAGGTTATCTTTTCTGTACCAGTAGGCAGATTTGGATAACAGTGAGTGAATCTGCATCCTTTTCCAATCACAATCATCAGCATAAGACAAGACATAATAGACAAAGTGACGACAGTGCTGTCTCCAAAATATGTCCTACTCTTTTTCAATTTAACAGAAACAACACGATATATAATTTAACTCATGGCTTGTGCCCTTTTATTTACCTCACAGATACTGTACTTCTTTTTCTTACTATTCTCCCTCCATGCTGTTCATCTCTCTCTCTCTCTCTCTCTCTCTCTCTCTCTCTCTCTCTCTCTCTCTCTCTCTCTCTCTCTCTCTCTCTCTCTCTCTCTCTCTCTCTCTCTGTCTCTCTCTCTCTCTCTCTCTCTCTCCCTCTGCTTGGCTGCGCCGCCAACTGGGGTCAATTAATCATCAAATACTATTTGCATATTTACAGTGGGGCTAAGCTAAGCTGATTACCAGTCCAATAGCTGCTGATTCAACGGGGGCTTATGCTGCGAAATAATGTGATGAGGATTTAGGGAAAACAGCTTCGGAACAATCTGATTGGCTCTCATCCCTGAAAGCCTAAATAGCAGTTGAGTGCAACATCAGTGACCTTCACAAAACACCTTTACGGGGTATAAACCCACAGGAGTGCAGAAATGGATTCTTTCCTTCCCCTGCAATTCCTCTCTTCTGTTCTGTCTCTAATTCTGTGTTTCCATGTAAAGATCATTAAAAAAAAAACACACGTCTGGGGAGATGATGGGCAACTCTCCAGACAAGGGATTCAAGTGAAAACCAAAACCGAATGTCATTTGTATATGGTGTTAAGGTCTTCCCAGGTCATTATCATTATGGTCCATTAGGTTCCTACCCAAATTAAATTGAGTTTAATCCAGTCTTGTGCCAATATTGCTGCCGGTCTCAGGTCTATGAATGCAAAAAGTGGTATTGTTTGATATAATGTGTTTGATAAGATTAAACCTTCTTATCAGCGAAACAGACAATGTTATAGCTTAACAGTGCACATATTTCTACTCTTTCCACCACACCTGCTCATTTCAGTAAGTAGTGGCACATCATGCTGCTACCATGTTGGTGTTCTCGCTCTATTAGAGTCTAGAATCTAATAGAGAGAATCCAACACATTTACAACAACATTTTAATTTCTTTTTTTTCACAAGATTTATTTTTGGTGCTGTTTATACTTTGATTGTGGAGATTGACCAGTGAACACAGTTGAAATTGGGGAGAGAGAGTGTGGGGAACGACATGTGGATCTACAGGTTGGATTTGAATCCTGGTTGCTCACTTCAAGGACTACAGCCTCAGTACATAAGGTGCGACCTAACCGCTAGGCTATGGGCACCTCAGTAAAAACATTTTTTAAACCCATTTATATGTAAAAAAAAATAAAAAAAATAAAAATGTTTTTGTACAGGTATTTTTGGGCTTCTCCTTTGAGAGGACAGTGGACAAAGTAGAAAAATTAGGGAGAGAGAGTCTCGAAAGGACATCATGGAAAAGAGCCACTGATTAAATTCAAACACAGGCCTCCCGCTTGAATGACTATAGCCTCTGTAAGTGGGGCCCGACCTAAATGCGAGACCACCAGCACCAAAACACACCTGTATTTAAAAATGCAGTATTCTAGTAGGGTCACACTATTTGGACATGATGTAGCATTTCATCTCTGTCCCATTCTTCCCTTTACCCCACACACCTCCATAACCCCTTTGACTTTGCTTCCCTTTCTAACCCTAAAGTCACCTCCTCCTCATCCTCTTCCTCGTCCTCTGATGCTTCTCATACTCCTCTCCCCTCTTCTCCTGCTTCACAAAATGGGGTAAGGAGAAGGGGGGAGGTATTACACTGGGATTAGGTCTCAGCAAACTTTAATTCCACCTCCTGAAATGAGACCTATGCTACAGCCAAAGAGAAGGCTGCTCACAGCCCTCACACACACATTCACACTCATCACACACAAACACCCTCAAACACAAAACTGAATCCCAGAACATACTGTCTTCTATTTTTATCTTTGTTTGTGTCATAAGAAAAATAATTGGTGTAAAGAGAAAAGTGGTTGTAATCTCTTTTTTTATCCTGATATCATTTCGTATCAAGGTTTGTCATACAGATTGTTTAACTAAAACATTAAGATAATTTCAAATGAACACACATTTGTAACTTGACTTGATCATTTATTTACAATAAACTAAACTAGAGAATCAACTGTACTCTAAGTTAACTGTAACATCACATTTTTGGACGATTTTGAGGTATTTGAAAAAAGTTTAGCAGAACAGTCTACAGGAATTTAAATAACCACCTATTGGGAAATTTACAACCCAGGAAAAAAAACCCTAATGTTAACAAGTACGTCTTGTTACAATATCACAATGTACTGCTTAACTAGCTCTTGTAACCCGCTGTGTATAAGCTTACAGTATCAGTAGTGACTCTTGTACAAGAGTGCTTAACAAAAGTCATGCACACCTTAACACCTGACTGTTTTTGTTCCATGGTTTACTTTTAAACGCCACACTGTGTCACCTGACAGTGCTCTGTTTCAATGAGGAATGGTAGAACAGCTTGGTGAATTAATTATATTCTGGTTAACAGTTTGAAATGACACATTGCTGTGTTAGCATTTTTAAAAACAGAAATTGAAACATTGAACAGGTTCAATTTAATTCTAATATTGTAAGGTAAAACGTTTAATGTTTGTGAGAGAGAAAGAGACATGTTGTGGGTGTGGCTGTGGACACATTAAAACAATGTTATTGTGTATGAACATGTGGAGTTTCACTGCCCCCTAGTGTTAACATGTGGATACAAATTTCCAGTTATGAAATGAGGGGCAGCAGTTTGTGTGTTTGTGTTTGTGTTGTGTCCATGCGTGCGTGCGTGTGTGTGTGTGTGTGTGTGTGTGTGTGTGTGTGTGTGTGTGTGTGTGTGACTGACAGACAGCAACTGAGAGAGAGATGGAAAGAGAGAGAAAGAGAGAGAAGAGAGAGACAGAGAGAAAGAAAGAGAGAAAAAGAGAGGACCGATAAATGGAGATAAATTCAGATAGAGACAGGAGGGGAGTTCTTGACAATCAGAGCAAGAAGAAAAGCAATGAGAGGAACTAGGTTTGGGAAAGTGTTTAAAAAAATCAGACAGACGGGGCACAGACTAGGTCACACTTGGAAATGTCTCTGCAAACATTCGCTCCTACTCTCTTTCACTCGACAAATGCAATACTGTGTTTTCTCACAGCAGGGAAAATAGTGAGTCCATTCACTTTGAGCGGCAGAGTCAGTCTGACCTGTTCGGGAAATACAGATTGATTTTATCCTTTCTTATGTAACTTGTTGTGAAAGAAAGCAAGCAGCAGAGAAAAAGACAGGCTGTATATGTGGTTGTAGGTGCATATACATTGATAGGCAATATACAACACACAAAGCTAATAAATACTGTATGTATTAATAGCAAGAGAGAAAAAATGAAAGACACTGATGAAGGAAAAGGGTCTTTCCAGTCTTTCTAAACAAACCAGCATTTAGAAGATACTGACATGTTGATGAGCAGAGTGCTGAAGTAGATGGAGAATAACAACATCTATACACAACAGTGTTGATGATCCTTTAACACAAAGAGGCAGAGCAGCCGACACTCACACAGAGCATGATACAGGTCACATTTGTTCACATCAGCATGCACACTCATTCACTCTTTCTCCAGTTACTTGTCTGACGTCTATCCGGAAATACTTTTCTCCATTAAATAAGAGCAGGTAGAGACATTTTGTAGAGGATTATGGGTAGGAAAGTTTGTGATGGTGTGCTAAAAGAATCTTTTTGCAAATTTGAGCTGTATGTTTTAATACAGCCGCAAAAACATTTCAGCTGTCCACTTGACTGATGCGAGTTAATGGTACATTATGTCAGAGGAAAACGATTATTACCAACCTGGTCTAGACAATAGTAAAAATATAAATTCACACTTGTAAGCTTAAAGCAGGTTAGATGGGGCTGTCCTTGAACCTGCACAGGTGGGACTTGGAAGCTGAGTTGGCCTGAAGGAAACGGGCAGAAAAAGTTTGAGACTATAGCGGTTGTGGTCATTGATCCTGTGTGTTTGCTTCCTTTCTCCTCCACACTGGATATAGAGGTCCTCTTTTTAAGGCAGCTATGCCTTGGTAATGTGGTGAGCACTGAACCCACATTATGTAGAGCCTTAACATTGATGTCGGTGCTAATTTAAACCGATTTATGGACTTGGTGATGGTTAAAAGAAATATATATATAGCCACGTTGTTTTACAAGCTGGCTACTACACACATACCAAGACCCTAAGGCCTTGTTCACATTGCACCTCCAAATCTGATTTTTAGCACATCCAGATTGTATGTAGTTTGTTTTTTTGCCAGTCTGGACACAAAAAGCCACATGAGATCTGATTTTTCCAAATCTGATTCAAACCACATACGCAGGTGGTTTCGAATGCTTTAAAATTTAAACTCTCAACTTTCAAGATTTGTATTTCATCAGCTGATATTTCTGGTTTTATGTCTCAAAATCTTGGAGATCATCTGCTATGATACAAAGCTCGACAGTTGTCATGGTTGCCCTCGGTTGTTCATGCTTTTGAGCCTTGGCGTCTTGTTAGCGTGTCCTTTTTTTAAACCCGCTTGGATTTTTTAATTTTTTTATTTGCCATTGCTGGGTTTTTCTGTCCTAACTCATTGCCTCCCTGCACATGACTTTCAAACGTGTGATGACTTGTTAAGCTTTCAAAACGTGGAATGCCAAAAAATACAACCTGTATTTTCAGATTACAGGACCTTGGAATAACAAATAAAAAATCAAAGACACATTTACTAAGATATTCTTTTCATCATTAAACCTGTATTTTGTTTGAATCTTCCTGATGTTTTAATCATGTTTGCACAGTTTTGATGTTGGTGGATATTGGGAGCTGATCACAGAGGCTGACTTTCTCCTTCACATCCATCGTTTGTGGTCCACGGATTTATTTTTTGATACAACCTACAACCCTATCAAAGCAACTTTGATACTGATCAAAATTCAGCAAATCCTGAAGCCGCTCCTTACCTCCACAGTTTGTGATCAGTTTCTTTGTTTGAGGCAGCAGAATATTAAGGGTGAAACGGCAGCAACATTAAGCTGCTTTGTTCTTTCATGAGGCAGGATTTGGGAGCTTTTGGGTTGGATTTTCCCTGAAAGTTGTAAGTTCCTTTAAAGCAGGATGTTAAATAACATTTTCATTAGAGGAGAGAGGATGAGAACTGTGAGCAGCATTTCTAAACCGTCTCAAATGGTAAACAGGTCCTCTGTGGCGGCGATGTTCATGCTGGAAATTAAAAAACTAGGAAAGACAAAAAGTATGATCAGTAACAATAACAGATCATTTAAAAATGAGCATTTATTTAAACCAGTAATTTAAGTGCAATTTTTCTTGTGATATATATAATCATAACCTTGCCTCTCGTCAGTCTTCTTCCCAGTTAAAGGATAAAACTGATCATTAGTTTGAATCTGTTGCTTATTTTATGATTATTTAGTAGGGCTGCAAACTTAAATTACAATTTCATTTTGACCGTAACATGACCAGTCGGCACAAACACATCACGAATACATCTGAGATTTCCACAATAAATACGTTTTTTTTTGTAAACAAGCCGTGCAACTTTTTTCTGCATGCATACATTTTCCCTCTAATTGGAGACTTGGCTATAACAGTCATGCTTTCAAACAGTTCTGATGCTGTCAGATGAAGCTCAAACTAACCATCAGCCACGTCAGAATAAGTGGTGCCACTTCAACTTTGAGCATAAATCCAAGTTTGTGTGTTAGTGCTTGGTCCAACACCAATTGCTCTAAGGTTTGATAATCACCCCATAGAAGCTACCTAGGGTCAGGTCTTTAAATCCAAACAGATCCAACAGATCAATTCAATTCTCCCCAGCTGTGGCCTCCAACTAGTCTTTAGTCTTAACACTAGAACCGCCAAGACCGTCTGACGAACGGTTTGGGTTTTTATAATACAAATAACTCTGTTAAAATAAAACCTACAAGACTCTCATGCTATGACTTTTCCTAAATATGTGTCTTGTATGTTTTCTGAAGCTTATGTGTTACTAAAATAAAACACACAAGATTTCTGCGCATTTATACCTCTGAGCGCCGCCCGCCGTCATACAGACGGCAGTTGAAAATGATACATTTCCCTCGCGCGTCTCTTTTTTTCTTCTTCCATAAGTTAGAAAGGAGGCAGTGTCAGACAAACACGCGCTGCAAAACAATATGACCTTTGTCTCCTGCAAGGGATGCAAGCGCCCCGTGTGTGGGAAGTGCACCGTAAAGGTTGAGCACTTTTGCCCGAGGTGTGTGCCTCAGGTGCCGCGCCGCTGTCCGAGGTGCTGATCGTGCCTTTGTTTGTTTGTTTGTTCGCCTGTTATGGAGTTCTGCACTTATTGTTGTATATCGTTTGTCGTGCCAATATATAGCCTTGTTTTTGTTGTTGTTTGCAAGAGCCTTGTGGCGACAACCTGTTCATTCAATCGTTCGCGTGTGTGTGAGTGCGTGCGTATGTGTGTGTGTGTGTGGGGGTGGGGGGGCGGCGGCGGCGGCGGCGTTTATCTCGGTGTTTATCTCTCTTTTTGCAGTGTTTTTTATTAAAATGCATAGCCTAATATAGCAAACAATATTATAGACTAAAAGTTATGCATTTTCCATTTTTGAAGAATGTGTTTTAGCAACGGGAGACGTGGAGCAGCAGTAAAAAACGGCGCTCTAAAAAGCCGCAAAATATCGTAAATTGACATGAGACATTTAAAAGGTTACAACCCTGCCTGGTTTAAGTAAGTTGTATTTATAATTATTTCTCATAATGTCATCAAAAAAATGCTTTATTTGTGTACAAACTATGAAATTACATATGCCGTCTGATAGACGGCTGGGGCGCTTGGAGGGGGGTCTAGAATGTTGGCGGTCCTAGTGTTAATGACACATCATTAGTGTGTTTATTCTGGAAAAAAAACAATTCAACCATTTTTGTAAAGTAATGCTGACAAGTAAGTCTTCAGCTTACAAGGCCAACTTAAATAGCAGCTGTTGACTGTTAAGACAAACAAACACATCCTATTTAAGGCACAAAAGAACTGTGCATCATTCACAACCCGTACCATGAGGGATGTTGAAATTACATATCCAGGCCTCTAAACGAATCAATGAACCTTTTACCCCTTAGAAAAACCCTGAAGTTACAATCTGTCATTTTGAATCAGTTTCCCCTTTTCATTATGATTGCACCACAGAAAAAATGCAATTAGATTTAATTAAATTTCCATCCAGATTGGCTTTGTTTGCCATCTGCCCTCAAACACCTGCAGAGGCTTTCGGGACACTGAGTCTCCAGATAAAAAGTTGTGTGTCAAAATATAACATGTTATGAGGACAGTGGAAGTATTAATAGATTTGTTAGCCTAATGGAGTAGTAAGACCGGATTAACTGGCATGGTTTGGTCTTAAAAGCCCTTAAATGCATCTTAAAACAGGAAGTAGTGATTTAGTTGTAAAGAAACTACCAAAGCATATACTCCATGGACAGTCACCATAAATGCAAGTCCATGAGAGACGTGCCCGAGGTGAGTTGTAGAGCGCAGCACTGAGTACAAATACCATGTATTAATGTTTGTATCTGGCAGCTGTGGGTTTAAATCCGGCCTCGGCCCTCTGCTGCATGTCATCCCCCACTCGCTCTGCCCAATGTTTCCTGTCACTCTTCAGCTGTCCTATCCAATAAAAGCGAAATTTGCCCAGAAATTTTTTGGTAAAAAAAATAATAATAATGTTTGTATCTACACTTTCTGGACTCGTTAATGTACTGTAGTATGTAGAAATGTTGATGACAGAGGCCTTATTGTGAAAATGTCCATTTAGCAACATTGTAAGCTTATTAGCCAGTTAGCTAGCTTCTGTGTCAAATTCATGTCCTATCCTTTTGTAGTGAGCTGCCCTAACAAGCCAACTGTCTGACCAGTACTTACTATGTTCCTGTTCAGGTACATGTACCTTTGTTTTGTATTCATTACAATCTGGATTATTTGGATGGGGTATCAGGTGGACCAAATACTAAGGCAGAAGTTTAAATTAATTTTTTTTTTACCAGTATGTATTGATCTTTAATTTATCATCTAGTCAAGTTTACTAGGTCTAAGGTGGGGGCCCTGTTGTTCCCCTAACTCTGCACACATTGGAAGTTTGATGAAACAGATAACATAGTGACAAAAGCTTCATCAAACATAAAAGATGGTCATAAAAAAAATACCTGAGATTAAAAGACTTTGATTTAATAAGC
Organism: Tautogolabrus adspersus; assembly: GCA_020745685.1. Classification (NCBI taxonomy): domain Eukaryota; kingdom Metazoa; phylum Chordata; class Actinopteri; order Labriformes; family Labridae; genus Tautogolabrus; species Tautogolabrus adspersus. Next base: position 11,598,393 of record CM036536.1, on the reverse strand, counting down.
TTTTTTTCCTGCAGACACACAGGGTCACTTCCTGCTCTGCTCGGCCCCCTGCGATAGGCGACCAGCGGTGTGCTCCTCTACAGCTGGGAGGGACGACCAGCCAATTACATCTCCTTGCTTTCTTAAGTCCATTAATCACCTCATTACAAAGGCCTCACTCCCCTTAAAGCAGAGTTCTGTCCTACTATAACACTTCATCACATTAGTGCTTAATTAAGAATTATGTCCTAGCATCTTGGTTTTAATTATGTGGATGCCCGGCTCCATTTGTAAAGTTCTTTTATGTAGCGACATGCTACAGCCACCACTGCAGGAAGGACAGGGAGGATGAAGAGACGATGGCCTTTTGATGAGGTAATGAATTTAGCTTTAATTATGGAGGAGTGGAGGGCAGAGCTTCCAGGCTTATTCAGAGGAGTGAACATTGATGCTCACAAGAGGTAAAAAGGGGTTGTGAAGAACATGGCACGTCACTTTACAAGGCTGAAAGCAGATGTAGTTTTGTTTGCACACAAACTGCAAGATACAACCGCTCCTTCATCTCTCTCACACCGAACTGTTTGTTTTGAAGAGGGCAGATAAGAGCTGTTACGCTCGGGGAAGCTGATGGGGCTGTTGCATCTGGGTTGTCAAGAAGGTTCAGTCCTTCAGCTCCACTCCTGGCCAAACTTAAGTTTCTCAAGCAGCACTTGTGTTTCACATCAGAGCAAATATAAAACCTTCAACAAAACAAGGTAATACGTTTCCTTTCATTCATAGGAACTACATTTCTGCACAGGTTTGTCCACTTTCTTGCATGGGCGCCTCATGTCCAAAAGTAAAAATGGAACACAAAGATGTTCAGAACCTTGAAAGAGGGAAAGATTTGAAAAGTAAAAGCATAGAGAAAGGAATCAATGAAGTGGCATCGGATGATGTGAGAGCACAATGTAGAATACAGGTCTCTAAATCTCAACATAACTTTTGTCTACACATTCATATAAGAATCTGAGAACAAATACTACTAAAGTGACAAACTTTGGAGCCCTGACAAAAGTATATCTGTTGCAAAAAGTAATCAAAATGATTGGAAAATATTTTCTATCAGGTGGCCGAATTACTTTACTGGCAGCAATTATTGTAGGTCACTCTATACCAGTTGGTGGTGACAATGCCCTAAAACATTGTTTGCCAACCGCCAGAAAACACCAAGAAGAAGTAAGTGTAGGGGATGTTTGGGGCAGGTGAAAAGGTACCTTTTCACTTATGACATATACATACTGTAACAGCAGTTTTAAAGGATTCTCATATTTATGCAGATTTTCTCGGTTTAGTTATGTTCAGGTTCAGGTTTGTGCTGTTGTTTCTCTGCCAAAAACCTAGTTGACTAATGACTGTGCATGTTTCAGAAGTGTGAATCTGTTGAGGGTACTGATAGAAATCTAGCTCAAAGAGTGAAGATTTTGTGTGGCAGCACTTTATCCCCACAGATGAGTGACTCAGATTTTCTTGAGGTTGAAGTTTCTCCACCCCATATAGAAGAATAAGATAGATGTTCTGGATAAAGTATAACATTTCCTTTAAAAAAAATCATATTCTTTGAAAGTTTGGGGTGTTACAAGAACCCAAGGGGAACCCTTAACACTCAGAGTGCAAAGTGAGTTTGCAGTCGAGAAGAGGAAGTGTTTTTTCAATTAGCAAGAAAAATGTAAGCAGGAGTATGTGGGGGTGTTGGATGTGATAATTATGGTGTACACAGAATGAGACAGGGAGGGGGGAATGATCAGGAGGACATGTCAGAGGAGCGAGGGCGGGTTTCTCCTGAGGGGTTTTTCCATCAGATGTTTAAAGAGGGACAGCCGTCAGATAAGTTGAAATCTCCATTTTCAGCCTCCGTACTGCCAGCTCATCTGTTGCATCAGCTCTGCCGGTGTAGCTATCTCTGCACAAATTGATGTTCATGGCAGCTTCGATTACAGCTGGAGTCAAATCTGAAATCGTTTTGTGTTTGCATTAGATGATTCGTTTCTCAAAATGAGATCTGCTATTTGGATGAGATGTCACCTATACTTTCAAAATGATGGGTTTGGTCCCAATTTGATACTGTTAATACATTAAACCTGATCTAGGCAATAGGTGTGTGTGTGTGTGTGTGTGTGTGTGTGTGTGTGTGTGTGTGTGCGTGCGTGCGTGCGTGCGTGCGTGCGTGCGTGTGTGCGTGTGTGTGTGTGTGTGTGTGTGTGTGTGTGTGTGTGTGTGTGTGTGCGTGCGTGCGTGCGTGTGTGAGTGAATGTTAACATGCAAGAAGATGAAAAGTAATAACTTTTCTTGCAGAAAGTCTTAAATATTTCAAAGATACTGAATAATGAATAAAATGATGGCTGTTGTAACAGAATGTAATTGAGTGTTGAAGTTTTTCATGTGAAGTTTGAGAAGTAACCTGCATGTTTGAAAATCAAGTCTACTTCTTAATTATGTTCAGACTTCTTGATTTAGTTCTCCTTTGGATGCAACATGTGTTGTGTAACTAAATAACCTCAACAGTTGTTTAGCATGAGCCTCTGTATGACGACATGGAGGACCCAGAGATTTTCTCTCATGCTGAATTAGTAGACAATTATTACTAACATTTCTGAAGACATTGGCTTTTGGCAGGAAAAACAGTCCACGTGGAACAAAAAACGGATGGAACTCAATCTGCTATGAATCCCTGATCCCTTAGGTTATAATGGTCATCGTATGACCATCTAGCTTCTTTAAACAGATATCTGCATACAAGTGCTGCTAACAATTTGTGCGTAGACATCATCTCAATACAGACTTTAATCATTGCTTCTCAAGTTTTAAATCTAAAACATGGCAAAGCATGAAAGGGGAGGTCGTGGCCGCTGGCTATACCAGAAGATCTGAAAAGTTGGCCGTCACCCTATACAATACAGACTATATAGATCACTCTATACAGACTATATAGATCACTCTATACAGACTATATAGATCACTCTATACAGACTATATAGATCACTCTATACAGACTATATAGATCACTCTATACAGTCTCTATACTGTAGATGATAGCCAATGGGTTTCAGCTGTGTCCAGAATCACAAACGTATTCATGACTCCCTACTCCCTGTCTTAGGAGTTCTCTGTTTGAATCTATACAGTGAGCTCATCGGCACAATAAGACAAAGACTCTATCGGACACTACTCCCTGTTTTGAGGCCACCCCCATAATTTGACATCATTGCTGTCACATAATAAAAACATGAAGCTCAATGCTGATCAGGGATCGATCATTAATAACAGCATTATTTTCAGTGACAACTAATATTTTACTGAGTGTATTTTTACAAAGTTAAAAATAACCAATATTATAAAATACTTCACTAAAATATTCAATCCCTATATTGTCACCAACCCTCATTTATATATTGTGCATTCAGATGTCTGTTTGTCATTTACCCCTCAATGCATGATGGTATATATTGCTTGGTTAGGGACCATTGGTTGTACGCTATATTTCACAATAGATTGTAGGAGTCTACTATAGGGGGGAATGAAATTCAGACAGCACAACAAAAGGGTGAATTCCCCATATAGTATACGTTGTAGTGAGTAGCAGAAGCAGTCAACAGGCAAGGCAGGCATCTGCTTGGGGCCCCAGACCAGTAGGGGGCCCCTCACATAGATTTTTGCCTTGGGCCCCAACAGACTCTAGAATCGCCACTGGTGAGTAGTGTGTGATTTCAGACACAGCCCAGGATTGATATATTTGGTGTTGATGACAAATAGGCGATTCTTTTAATTAGGAAACAACATGTTCTGTTGTATTCATCCCTGGTTTTAACATTGACTTGTAGAGCCTTTGTGGCTTACCAACACGCCCTCACACTATCTTTGTCTTTATTGATTTCATTTGGTTTAATTCAAATAAAACCTTTTGAAAAACTACACAGGTGTGACGGGTGGGGAGAGGGGGATAATTAGCGGCATTAAAGTGTTCCTGCACTCCTTCAACCGTATATTTTTTAATTATGGGAACCAAATTCTTATTGAAAGACACACACACATACACACTAATGCAAAGGTTTAAATATAGAAAAGCTGAATAGGGGCACACTGTACGTCTATGCGCAGAAATACGAGTGCGCACTGCAGCAAACATTAAGAAGACGTTATTGTAAAAAATACCACAAACACACACCTACACAAAACGGCATCTATTCTGGGAAGCAGCAGACACAGATACTGTTGTCTTTGTCACATCGGAGTTCAGCATCATGACGGAGACGGTGTTATAGGACTGTTAGTTTGTTCAATAAGAATTTCAGCAGGGTGTTGATTTAGCTGTGAAACAAGAAAGTAAATGAACAAGAACTAAACCCAAAGTTACTTGAAACATCTACACACAGTTTAAAGGAAGACAAGGCAACAGGATTTGCACTACTAACAATTTAGAGGTCATGTCCCTGAGAAAAAAGGTGTTTAGATGAAATGACGTTTAACATTACTGGGTCTTTGCATGAAAGAAATATGGTAACAGTCTTTTGTATTTTTGTAGAGTTCTTGATCGTACTATTAATGTGTCCATGTTATATATAACTGTTTTCTCAGTGTTGGACTTGTTACTAATGTTTGTCTTGTGAACATTTTCTATGATTGTCACTAGAAGTTTCTTACTGATGCTTATCCTCCCAGTCTTTGAATATTATTTAACGTACTGTGAATGTGTCCAATGGATATTTTGAGCTGTACATGTGCCATGAATTGTTTTCTTCAATATTTCTCAGACCAATAGATGTTTGCTCTCGGAAGACCTGATGGATGATACTGAAACTAATGAATCAAAAGGGGTAAGATACTCCGGCCAAAAAGAACAAAAGATGGGAGGGCGTCAAGCCAACCTCGCTCTGGGCCGTCATTCTCGGCACCTCCCCCTAAAACAACCTGTCTCTCCTACCTGGCTCCTCTAAATACCCCTCTTCCTCACTTAGCACAGATTGCACTCAGGTGTGCAGCAGGTGAAGGAGGGAGAATCAAGGAGAGAGAGAACATGTGTGCAGCAGGTAGAGGGAGAAACAGAGAGGGAGAACAGGGCCGCATGTAACAGTCGTCAAACTTTCCATCCAATCAATAAATTCACTTTTTCATCTCCCTCCCGACAATAATAAACTGTTTCACAACTGTTTTACTTAGCGCCCCCTACAGGCTGAACATTTTCCTAATAAGAGTTGTTTTGGCAATTGCCATGCCTTTGCAACCGAAATAATAATAGTCAACCAACAGCAAATGCTTCTTTTCTCACATATGTGTCACTCACTCTTTATTTACCTTTCTTTAAGTATTTCTCTCTCTCACACCACATCCCTCTGAAGCCTTCTCTCCTTTCGTTTTCTTCTTCTTTGGTGGCTCTCTGTGCATAATTACCCTCAGCTTTGCAATCATGCGCCTCCTGGGCTCCTCCCTGCAAGCACTGAGATGTTCCTATCTTGTTGAACACCCTGCTCTGTCGAACACAACAGGAGCTCACAGTCATTAGACAGGTGGTGGAGGAGGTGAGACATTGTGCAGCAGATCTCAATCTGATGAGTGCTCCCATATGATGAACTGAAGCTTTTACATGTATGGAGTTCATTGGCTTTTAACTTTAAATGTATGTCCAAAGTAACAATTTAAAGTTCTAACAATAAGAAATGTGCCACATTGAAATACAAAAGTAACAAAGCCCAAACAGTTGATTTTAACATAAATCCAGCCTCGGACAAGTTAAATCATAGTTTAGGATTTGGGCTTGGCACCAGGGGTGGCCAATCAACTATATTGGGGGACCAGGCCACCCATTCGGCCACACCCCTGCCTTGCCCTTGGAGATCTTCTTGCCTCTTAAGACTTCATGAATTGTGAATAGTGATTAAAACAAACACTTTTAAGGAGGCAGAGCGATCTCCTTTTTGTGTAAATGTTCACAGAACATACTGTACTGTATATCTGGCATTTAATCTCCATACAGAATGTAATGTACGGAGAATGTACGAAGCCTGGGTCTGTTGAAGGTGGCAGTGCTTTTTTGGTTGCGGTGGCAACCAATGGCCATAGGGTAGGGTATGTAACTTATCACTAGGATATAGGGCCATGGCTGGGTAACGGGTGTCTTCACTGAACACTTAAAGAAAGGATAAGGAAAAAAGCAGGTGGATGTTCTTGCTCAATGTCCCTTCAATACAGGCTACAGGCTGAACCTTATTATCATTGAAATAAAAAAGAGATAACATAAGTAAAGAAAGAAAAAAACTGTATATTCATAGATTTTTAACTAGAAGAAGAAAAACAGAGGACAACCTGTATTCACTTGACAACAATCAACCCGAATTCAAGGCCCATTATGCAGAATTTAAATAAGGTTGATAAAAAAACAAAATCACTTAGCTTAATGACTTTCCTCACAGAAAGTGAACAAAAGTAACCATGATGTGCATTTGAAAAGTAGACCCATTTAGAGGCAGCTGCAGAGCAGACACTAAAATTATGGTGTGACTCGCCTGCAAAGTGAAAGTGATGAGGGTTCTCATTTCGCAAACGCTGCGGTAGAGTTCCACAAAAAGTAAATAACAGGGCCGAGCTCTGCCGCACTGAAATCTCTCCCTTCAAATGTAATTAAAAAAACTTGTGGAAAAGGATTGAATTAAAGGCTCACGATAGCATTGATAACCCTGGTGTGCCAACAAATGAGGGTTTTAAAAGTCTCCTAATGGGCTTGCTAAAAGGCCCTTTAATATGTTTTCTCCTGTAAATGATCGAAACTCCTTTTCCGTAACCTCAATAATGATCTTTATCTGGGAGTGAAAGAGGAAATACTCACAAAGGCTGGAAGAAGAAAAAAACACCAGAGGCGACTGCACTTGGCTAGGCTAAAGGCTAATTGTGTCGGAAATGAGATTTTAAGCGGCTGAATTAGCAGAGGGTGCAAGAGAAATGGGAAGAAAATGGAGGGAAAATAAGCACAGGTCACAAACAGATAAGCAGGCACGCTGTCTCAGAGTCTGACTGTGTGTTTGTACAGCTCTTTAAACCACACAGGATGCTGTCTGGTGATAAATTAGGCTGACTAAGAAGAGCACACCCTGTCATTGCTTAGCATATTCATCTTTCATTACAGTGGACACTTTTTTTCTGCTGGGGACTTTACAATAAGTCACAGAATCAGATTAAATGCATACATCAGCACACAAAAGTGACAACAGACGGTACAAAATCTACCCAAAAATGGTTGTGTAGGGAAACAATGTGTAAGAAAAAGTGTAACAACAAGACAAAAGTATTTTAAGTGCAAGCGGAGGATGTAATAAAGCTTCTCGAACAGATGAGTTTCCTGGTTAAGTGTGAAAAAAGAAAGAGATGTGTGTATTTAAATGATGGAGGGAGAGAAAGGAGCCGAGCTCGAGATGCGGTGAACAGTGTTTATTGCACAAGTAAAGGTCTAAATATGATGTAGCATCTCCAGCTGTGCACTCAGCTCTGTCAGAGCGTGTGGTCTGCATGCAAATACAGGCTGATGGATGAATCCGGTCTGGGCTAAAGGGAACAAGCCAAAGAGGGGTGGAAAAAAGAGGAGGCTGCGGTCGCTCGAAGACTAATGGGCCGATTAAGAGCTTCAAGGGGGCGGCCATTTATTTGTTGTGTGTGACTGGATAAAGATTCACTTCATTAATAAGGCCCGGCACTTACCAACATTGTTTTTTCTTCCCTCCTCTTGCTCTCTCTCCTCTTCAGTTAATTGTGTCTGGAGCAAGAGAAACAAATGGAGACTTGTGAGACAGAAAAACACCTGCAGCGCAAAAGGGTTGCATCTTCATATCCAGACTCTCAAGACAAAACGTTTGCTATCACAATGTAAGTCATCTTCCACATTTGAAAAAGACACACCAGACATATATAAAGGAAATGAAACGATGTAAGATATAGCCAAAACACAAATATTAGAGGCTTCTCCACGAGCATCTCAAGTTAAACACCTCGGCCTGATGCAGCAGTAACATACTTTTTTTGTAAGCTAACAGTTATTATCATGGATTACAAAGCTAATTTCTCTCTCGGATAGAATTTATTTTAGCGATTTCTACCTAAGGACAGCTAGCTGTAACTAAACTTCACCGCATGGATCTAACTTTTAACAAGCCATATCAACTTTAGGATCAACCTCAGGATGCAAGCCGGTATTTAGGGGCAGCTGTGGCTCAGTGGTAGAGATGGTCGTCTCTCAACCGGAAAGCCAGGAAGGGGTTCAATCCCCAGCTCCTGCAGGTACATGTCCGATGTGTCCTTGGGCAAGAAACTTAACCACAAGTTGCTCCCGCTGCTTCGTTGGCGGCGTCTGAATGTGTATGAATGGAACTAAATAATACTGATGGACACTTTACATAGCAGCCTCTGCCATCAGTGTGTGAATGTGAAGGTGTGACATGCGATGTAAAGGCCCTATACAAGTCAATTTATCATTAGCCTACCATTTATTCATTGTGTTAAGACAGTAAAATATTTAATTCCAGTATTTGATTATGGTGATTCAGTTCATCAGAACTCTTTTGTTGTTGTATTAAAAACGTGTTTACATTGGGTAATGTAGAGTTGTACGTCCGTTAAAGTTATGTTCCCCGCATGTCACGTTAGGTTTCAGACACACTTTTGTAATTGGCTAACAGAAGGGGATAAATGAATGTGCTTCTGCTCTTTTTATATCTATTTGATAAATGAACCAATGAACAAACCAGCTGCGTCGACAACAGAGCAGAAACTGAGCTCACTAGACTTAAACAGCAGACACATTTGCTATAGTTGATTGTTTTGCTGGTATCCAATATGGCCCCCAGAGGAGAGAATCTTAAAAAATGTACAGTTACAGCACTTGAAAGTCCTCTTTATCAGCGATATTCATAAAGAGCAGACACCTCCAACTTCTCAGTCCGATCCCCTTGAAACAGGGGCGACAGTGTTGACTGACTGAGCTCCACAGAGTCATTATGGTAATACTGCAGCAGTGATGTGATTTACTGGGCAGAAATGTAATAAAAGCTTAAGGCTATAATGGAGTCTGTCATATCAACCAGCTTGTCAACATAATTGCCACTTCCATCTGCAATTAGATCCCACCGCAGTCGCTGATTTCCATTTCCATGTAAGCCATTCAGCTGTCTGATAGTCTACAGCAGGTTAGAGAGCTCACTGTCGTCCTCAAGGACACTTTGGAGACAAACTCTCACTGTGTGTTACGAACTTTGAACTTGCAGATGTGTGTGGATTCTGACGCCACAAGGATACGTGCTGTTTGTGGAAATCCTCCTTGTTGTTTTATTTATTCATACTGTTAACAAGTTTTCTCTTCCTGTCCCTTACCTACAGTTGAGTCAGCCTAAACTTTTGCCTTTGAGTCCTCTTTTTCACGTTTCTCCTCAGTTTTACCCCTGGCTGGGTTCAACAGAATAAAGAAATCAACTCTGAAGTTGTTAAAGTAATTGCCAAGCTGGCACATCCCCAGTTCCTCTGCAAAGACACAGCGGGCACTTCAGAATGTTAATGGCCACCCTGATCCACGGAGGGCAATGCAGGGCTGGCATATGCACAGCTGTGTGTGTGTGTGTGTGTGTGTGTGTGTGTGTGTGTGGCGTGAGATAGAGAGAGAAAGCGAGGGGGCGCACATGCCCCCATTAACGATTTGTCCATGAGACACAGATTTCTTGTTCTCTCAGTGACCTTCTCTCTCTCCTCTTCTTTCCCCTTCTTTTTGGGCATCTTCCAAATGTAGAAGCTCTTAACACTGAAGAGTCAAAGTGAATCCTGTTAGTCTGAGGACATGGAGGAGGAAGGAGGAAACACTGATGCTGTTAAGAACAGCTCCTGAAGATGATCCCATTCAGTTAGAGGGGTATTTTTGTCCCATGGCAAACACGGACGATGATGTCATTTTCTTTTCCAAGGAGTTTCACAATTAAAAATCATTGAATTAGAAGGAGTGAGGCTGTACTGAATATCAGCACGGCTGCGACCTTGTGTTAAAAAAACATGCTGATATTCAGTACAACAGCACAATCCAGAGTGTGATATTGATTTTATGCAACAGTTCTACAAGCAGCAATAGCAATAAGAAACAACAGATTTTTACTTTTTGGTTATTTGATCATTTGATCACTATTTTTGCGTAAGCAATGGATCAGCTGGTGTGTTGTGATGTTTGCTGTGAAACCAGCAGTAAGCTCACCTTTTAGCTCATTGACCATATTAACTCGGCTGCCATTTTCCTGTGACATCATGCTCAGGGTGGGAAGTTCAAATGCTGTTTGCACTTTTAACTTCTCTGTAAGAGGTCGAAGGTTTCTTAATTGGTCATGTACTGCTTCTAGACTCAACTACTGGACAGACAGCAGAAAGTGAAAACCTGGAGAAAAGGCATTATTTCAGTTGAAGACATATTTGATAAGTTATTATCTAGCATCATAGCTAGCCAAGCTAATGTTACCATTAGGCCTACGTAGGAGCTGGTTGAATGCTAACACTTCTATTTAATTGGGTTTAATAGTGCAAATGGCCTTTCAAATGTGTTGTCTTAATTGAAATTTGCCCTGATGCCCCTCCCAAATTTTACTATCATAGTGTGGTTAATGAAGATGTTGGTTACAGTAAAACGGTTATTGAATGCATTTACGTACCAAACATGGTGTCATTCAAAAAATACTTTCCCAATCAGATTCAACTTTGGATACTGACATCTCACCCTGAGACACATGAACATTGTGTTTCCTTGAGCCTAATTAGTTTAGTTTCAATCAAAACTTACATATAAGGATTAATTTGGAGGGAGTTGATCTGGATCAGCTGAAACGGAAACTCCCTTTTCAGTGCTACTAATTAGACCTTCTAAAAATAACTTCAGTAACAGGCTAAGCAAGTAAGCAAAAAAATCCCCCCCCCAACCCACTGTGTGCTTAATGTGCAAATTCACAATTCCTGCCAAACACATGCTGCAGTGAGAAATAAACAGCAGTGCTGCTGTCTGCACTGCCAATTATTGCAAATACACACACAGCATGTAAGTCTGAGGAGAAGGAGGCAGAGGATCAAAGCTTAGGAAGATGATTACACGCCACAGACCTGAGGCAGACCTGCTGGCCTTAATTAAATTTTACCATTACTAAGTAAATTAATAGAAAACTAAATGTTCTTAGAAATCTTAGAGGAAAAGCCTTTCAGCTTTGTACAGTAGGTGTCACACTGAATCTGCTATTATTTTCTTTAAGGTGTAAATAAAACATCCCTCCTGGCATAGTGACTTCTCTCCAAACCAAAAAGCTGAGTTTAGTTGTTAGATAAAAGGTTATTAATTTAGGTAAGAACTGGAGTAGATTGTTGAAATACATATACAGGGTAGGGTACGGTATGGGTTTGGGTGGTTAATGTTGCAGTTCACTTTTGTTTTTTCACTTCAGTGTGTCACTTACTTCACAGACATGTAACGTGGAGGCTCATTTTGTGTGACTTGAGACATGACTCTCATCAGACTTCACCTACGACCTTCACAACCTTCACGTCAAGTTGGATAATAAACATTTCTAAAGCAGATTACTTCCTCTAAAAAGGCCGGGATGAAGCTAAGAAGAAGAGAGTCTTGCTCCGTCAAGAAGTAATACTGTTCCTGTTCACAAGACCCTGTAAAAACACTTTGTGCTCAAAAATAAGATAAAGCCTTTAATTTATTTTCTTGTATGTTGCAATATTCAAAATCAATAAACAGTTGTATTATTATGACTGTATAAAGTAACTGTATACATTGCATATGCTTTTGTGCCTTTTTTAGAGATAGGACATTGGATAGAGCCAGAGACCAAGGAGAGACAGTCTGGGGAATGACACAGGTCAGATTCAAACCCAGGCCGACCACTTGGAGGACAACAGCCTCCGCACATGTGGCGCCCGCACCAGCCACCAGCGCTCCTACTGTGTACAGTTTGGGGTTTGGATTGGTTTTACTAGATTGTTGTCGGTTATTTAATTCAGTGGATTAGCCTAAACCTCTCCTGTCTGGTAAATTTGTCAAGAACTTATAATTGAGCTTCCAGAAATGTTATAAATCCTGCTGCTATGTAGTCTTGATAGATTTCCTGATTAACAGTAACACATGCAGTGATTTTTCTTATCTTCAATCAGAGATGCCAAGGAAACTTTTTCATCAGCTTTCCATGACTGGTCCACAAATGTAAGACTCCCTTGAACCTTCGGGCCACTGAACAAACAAAACACAGAAGAGCTGGCGACTAGCAACCCACTTTAATCCCTATGAAATAGGTTTTTCTTGATGGACATTATTTGGAAACAGGAACACACACGTGTTCCAATATTTCAGTTGTGATGACAAAAAAAAAAAAAAAAGGTAAGTGACATTTACAAATGTAAATCACAATACACAAGGCCTGCGGTATGTACAAGGTGACAGTGTTGGGAAAGACAGTTTATCAGTAGTTTTATAATATCTTTGTAGCACCTCTTGAGCAGTATCCTGGAAAAGAAAGATGTGTTGTCCAAACTGGGAAATGTTCCAGAGAAAACCAGTTTAAAATAAGAACGATAATGATGTTTCGGTTCGGCCAAGTTCGTGAATTCAGAAAATGAACAAACAGGATACAGCAACGGAAAAAAACAGACCACATTAATTCATATACAATATTGATTTATACATCTAAACCAATAATGATACATCATTTTCAACATTTTAGGGTTCCTACATATTTTTCCCCTCTTCCAAATATCATACATTTTCCCTAACTTTGTTTCATCCTTTAAATTGACTTGATAGTTTTGGCCAGTTCATCTTGCCAACAGGAGAAGTGTGTGTGATCACTCAGTGTCAGGGACTGTTACCAGGGCAACAAATAATCATGTTCCAATCCAGAAATATAAAGAGAGCGTTTTCTGGGCTGTTCTATTCGTCCTTAAATATGTGAAGACTAAGACGTTAAAATGCGTTTTGTTCCCCCACATGTAGGAACCCTGAGAGAGTTTTTTTGGGTGTGAAAAGTGGAGCCGCCAAAATGACTGAATGACATCAATACATAAAGGTCTCATCTGTTCACTAATGTGACATGATCTTCACAAAGAGTCCAACGCATCCTGCAGACAAATCTAATAGTGTTTGCATTCAACATGATTTTTTCCATAACAAATAATTCTTTCAATATTTGACTAAGACATTTAAATACTGAGTACCCCCTACAATACACTTTTTTTCTTTTACCCCATTCCCATGTTTAACTCTTGCAATATGACAACAACAAAAAAACACCTCGCACAAAATATCCTGAAGATGGACAATGTGACACTTGACTTCCACCAGTTTCAAAGCCACGAGTGGCTGCATTGAAAAATAGATATTTAGTTGCTGGTTCTTTGATAAAAAAAAAAAAAAAGGAAGAAGTGAAGTCCACTGTGGCCTCGGTGCTGAGAGGCAGTCATAGTAATTAGCTTCCTGTACAAAGAAATCGGGACTGTGCTGTTATTGATTTAACACGACGAGGTCTGGAGTTGATACCACCCATTCATATTCATATGCAGAAAAAAAGCACAGCAGCTGACTGAAGAGAGAGAAAAAAGCAAACAAAGGCCTAGAAAACAACACATAATCATAATAATGATAAAATAAAAAACGGTGTTCTCTTTAGCCATGGCTCCAGAAGAGGCTGAAGCACCACTGCAAATACATTAAGTCAAATATAGAAAAGTAACATGCATTAAAAGAGTGCTCTTGTGTCTGTGTGTTTGCCTGCTCTGTCCTGAGCTTTCAGAGCAAGTGAACAAAATGTTTGTGTCCATTAATACAGCACTCGTTAGAATCCATCTCTGTTAGCTTACTGAGTGGCTTCTTCCTCAGCCAGTGAGGTTGAGGAATAATATAGTGGAGTTGGATTTTAATACAGGGGTCCGGGTCCATTGTCCTGAGGGAAATGTGAATTGAGGAGGGTCTCCATGTAGGAAACGAAGCCGCTGCTGGGGATGTAGCTTTCAGACATGTGCTGTGGCGGCAGGGGAGGGGACGGCGCAGACAGGAGGGGGTCAGAGTTCAACATCGACTGAAAGGGGGTCGACTGGGGAGTCAGCGTGGGGTCCGATGCCAGGGTTGACTCTATTAAAGCGTTGGTGAGGGCGAGGCTCGTGTCCATTGGGGTCACAGCGTCCATCTGAGTACCATTGTTTAAGGTGGGGGCATCCTGCGGGGTCGGGACGGGCTGGGACAGGAGTTGTGAGGTGAGCGGTGTGTTAATACTGTGATCTACTGTTGCTGGTGCTGCTAACGGGGCTGCAGTTTGGAGACAGGCTGGGTTATGAGTTGTCTCCATGGGGGTGTCAGCGGGCGGGGCTACGTTGAATGGAAGGCGGGGGCGCTTGGCTGCTTGAGCTTCATCTGCTGGGGGGGGCACCCTCTTGGGGGGCAGGTATGGCCTGAAAACAGACAGAACAGGTTCAGTCTGAGACCATGATGGGACAAACAGGAGTGTGTCTGAAATCACTTCTTTTTAACTTAAGACCAAACTGCATGAACTGTCAACCAACGACAAAATATATGCACCAAATAACAGCAGCAAAAAAACATCACATGACATTTATAACACAGCTGCTCTTATGTGATCAGAGTTTCATTCCTGCTTACAATTACCAACAGCCTCAGAGTTATGAAGGGGGAATTTCTTCACTAACAAACTTCTGTTGTTCACTCAGAACAAAGAAATGTTTCTTTGACTTTTTCCATAATGCATAAAACTCACCTTCCTGTTAGTAACACCAGATACACAGTTAAATCAAGCAGCTTCTTTGCATCTACAGAGGTTACCAGTGTTTATGTGATGGGTTTTTTTAAAGTGCAAGATGCTTGGTTGAATTGTGCATATTCAAATTCAGGGTGAATTCCTGAGAGATCCTATTTTATAGAAAGAAAAACCTGTGAAATCTGAGGCGTTTCAAAGTTTTCTCAAAACAAATGAAGACTTTGACTTTCTCCTGACACGCATTATCATGAAAAGCTTCCTTGGCATAAAAAAATGCACTCTCATTTTTCTCACCAGATATTTATGAAAAGCAGCAGCCTACACATTTTGTCCCACACGCAGGCCTTTATCCATTGTGGGCTGCAACACGTCGGTTGTTTGCTTGAATAAATATTCATTTCATCTGAAACTGCTTTGTGGGCCTTTTATTGAACACTTGAAGCTATTGTTGGGCTACCCTTTTTATCATTCGCCTCTGCAAACAATTCAAAAAACCTACAGAGTGCCTTCAAGTGCCCTCCTTATATGTTTGATTATAACAAGACTGAGAGCACAACGCATGGTGTGTGAGCTGAGGGGTAGGCAGCAGAATGTCAGTGATAAACTCACCAGTCGGGCTCGGACTCTCTTGGGCAGTTCCTGGTCCAGCTGATGGATCTCTGAGTGTTTTAACATCAGCTGAGTCTGGTCCTGAAACTCAACCTGGACATAACATTGAAACTTTAGATTAATCCTCTAACATTTCATGTGGTCTGTTTCCTGTGAGTAATGAGTAACACTCAGCGTGACCCACAACTATTACAGCAGGCTACATCAGAAGGAAACTCATCCAGTCATCAAAGGTTAGTGCAGAAAAAAAACCCAGTAGCAGGCTGGCTAAGTGAGCAAAAATACTGAAACTTTTTACCCAGAAAGTCACAGATGGAGTTCCAGCAATTACAAATGGTTCCATCAAGAACCATGTGTTCTGTCAAAATGTCCTTGACCGTCGCACTGAACCCCAAAGCTGCTCATTGACCGGATGAGAGCTTCAGTTTAGTGTTTTAAACGCACAAAAAAAAAGGGGACAAGGTCGGGGTGGCGGCCCTGACATAGTGAACAGCTGGAGGTTTGTTTATAATTCATCAGAACGGAGCTCCTTGTCTCTTACTAAACTGTTGGTGGTGAAGCTAGCGGGCTACAAGAAGACAGCAAAGAAACACTCTTAAGAGGAAATCATTTCAAATCACAACAGATGAGTCTGTAGTGTATTAGAAGATATGTCAGTGATGGTAGCAAGAATAAAAGGGTCAACAACACATGCCTTGTGCACTTGGACCAGTCAAGTATTTCATTTAGCAGTAAACTCTGTCAGAATAGTGAGAAGACGCAGAGACAAGGTTTAATAGCTTGAATATTTATGTTATGGTGTACAAACATCCCAGTTCTGTGTGTGTATGTGTCATCAAAACATTTCCACGTGTGCTCACAAAACCAGTGTCGAGGGAATATTAACAGCCTCACTTAACCCCGTCTGCTAATGCATTCCTCTATCTATACATGTAAGTCACTTTCAAGATGGCTGCCCTTGACACCAGCCCCAGAGAATCATCATCTTCAATTGTGCAGGTTCCACTTGATAACCACTCTGCATATTTTCCCTGTGAACTCCCCGGCATGCACGAGCGATGCCGAATCTCTCCACTTTATGATTTGAATGTTACGCTGCATCCGAATGCTCCGCAGTAATCTACAAGGGCAGCCAAGCTTTTCACACGCTGATAAATACCAGACCGGGAATCAAACCGGAGGGTGGCAGAGCCATTAGACGGAGGACCCCGTTACCAAAAGTTCACGGGTTTAATCACAACGGGTCCCTCTGCAGAAGAGCATCAGATGAAAATGTGAAGATCGTGCCATGGCTCATAAAATGCTTGTATGTGTTCTAAATCCAGCTTCTTTTCCGCCCACTGTAGCAGGGAATTACAAATGTGGCCTGAAAACTTGGAACTGGAACAGCAGTTGTTGAAGAATACAATTTTTCCTGTTCTTTTTCTTGAACACACATTTACCTATCGAGTGTGAGATTCTTACATCTCTTTCTCTTCTTTTGCTGCTCTGTCCAGATATTCAGAGAGCAAAAGACGCAACTTTCCAGCCAAAAACCTGATTTTTCATCTCTTCTCGTCCATCCTATTTTGATCACACAAATTTACTTCGGCGGAGCTGTTTTCACAAATGCACTAATTTCAGGAGGACTGCTCCAGAGATTCTCCTGACCTGGCTGTTCACATAATGTACTTCACAGTGGGAGACTATCCCTGTCAAGACGTAGCGAGAAAAAAAAAAAGGACGTGGAAGAAGCAGACGGAGCTACAGAGTCCGCTATACGACGCTATAATGAGAATATATGCCTTTATATCAATGCTATGTGTAGTGCGGTGGAATCACAATGTCAAAGAGGGGAGAACAACATACTGACGAACAGAAAACGTTATGCAGCCTTACTGCACGGAGATCATAGCAGTAGCATGCATAAACTCTGTGCACCGTGCAGCAGTCACAGGGTATAAACGTCACTCCCCCCTCCCATTGGCTCGGCAGGGAATTCTCCAGATAATATCCTGCTGCGTTCTCACATCAGCCCACTCGGACTTTCTGCAGAAAAAAAGACTAGGGGTCTGGCAGGAGAAACTCTGGGTGAAGTCCGAGCGAAAAATGTGGCTGTTTGCGTTCACACATAAAGCTCCTCCTTGATATATCAGTTTTTTGCAAGTCTGAAAGCTGCAGGTTTAACAGAAAAGGAGGCTTATATCTAACTGTGTGTTTTTTCTCTCACCTGGTAAAACTTGTGGGTGTGCTGTCTGACAAAGGAAGCGTTGAGGACCTGACCGTCAGGCATGCTGACCACAATTAACTCTCCCACCTCGGGAGGACCGCTGCGCAGGCAGTCATGACTCTGGAGGAGGAGGTGGGAAGAAGAGAATGAAGATGCAGACAAAGAGTTAGAAGATAGAGAGATAAGACACTCTGCTGAAAATAAGTGTTAACTGAATTAAAAGTCTTAGGAAACTGGCTGGCAGGACTCGAAGTTCCCTGACTAGGCAATCATTTGTTTAAATAACTCCTTCCATCATTCTTCTGGTCAACCTTCATATCCCATCTCTGAACTTAATCTTCAGATTTGAATTACATGTTCAGAGACGTGTGTTGCTGAAATATGACAGTGATTCATTCAAACGTATTCTTATTCACTTTTACTTATTATATTTTAATTAGCAAGTTTGCTCCAGCTACAAAGCATAGAACAGTTGCTAGGATATTTCCCTGTCTTTAAAACAAGGATCTATATATGTTGAAGTTATCTCCATGAGTAGGTGTAGGTGTTTAACTCAGCTAGAGAACGCTCACCATTATGTTTTCAGGGTGCAGGTTGTCGCAGTACGAGCCGTCGTCGAAGTTGACCTCGTAGTACGTCTGTGCAGCCACGCCGATGATGTTACAGTGGTAGTACCAGCCGTCAACATTACGACCAATCACCCTCTGACCCACGTTTGGACCTTGTGGGCTTTTTGGTGCTGGCCGAGGCTGGACAGAAGAAAAACATGCAAAAAGATTGAAGCATGGGACAAAGTCAATCATATTTAAATCATATACAGTTTATGTCTTTATTTTACTCATTTTGAAATAAGTGGTCAAAACGCCAAACTAAAAAAAGATGAATAAGGAATAGCAGCTTCAGCATACATCGACATTGAAACTTAGTTGATTTAATACATTACCAACACATTCAGCGACTTTTAAATGTAATAAAACTGTAAGGTGTAACTTGGAAATTCTGAATGACTATCTCTCGCCGACTCTCTCAGAACCATGACTCTTTCTTTGCTCCTACCTTGGGCGGGACCCTTTTATGCCGGTGGCAGGTGACGGAGACCACGTAGGGCCAATCTGCGGGTGTCATGACAACTCCGGCGATTTGGGCGCAGGTGACATGGAAGGAGGTAGCACAGTTCCCGTACGAGCACTGGATGCAGGCGCCGCGGTTCTGACTGGAATTCTTGCTGTGACAGAACACACACTTCTACAACGAAAAGAGAAAATGAAGATTTGAGTTAGTTTTACAGAGATACCATCTCACCTCCTCTGCTGTTTTGTTTTTCTTTGTCATAAATATTCAATGGTTATCGGAATTCTCTTGAGGCTCCTGTGAGGAACATTCAGGTTTGTTGATTTTGGCGACCCCTGTGGACAAAGCAGTCTCAAATTTCTTTTGCCGATACTGTCCTGTACATGTGAAAAATGAGTGTTGTGCCCAAAAACCACATGCTGCTTTCTTTTGACAGTCAAACGCATCTCTCTTACTGGGAATCTTTGCTGTAGAAAATGTGTAAAAGAAGGGCTGTTTCTTTAACATGCTGAAAACAGTCTCGTGTGACACCTACCAGTTACAGGCAAGGCTGCCTATTAGGGGGCATATAGGGGAAAGCTTTCTGGGGCTCACTCACATGGGGAGGGCCCACAGAGGTAAAAAAACAACAAAAAAACATAGTCCATCCTAATTTTAAGCAACAATGATCAGATTTTATTTTACACCTAAATACTCACAGTGAACTTAACTGTTCAGCCAGTTAAGTCGCAATCAGTATAGACATTCAAGCACCTGCACAAAGTTAGGATGCCAGAAAAGAAGTCAGCTGCAAAGGCTGATGGGAGTCAAGCAGAGGGAGCTTATGTTAGCCAGGAGGCTAGCGCTAACACTACTCATCGAATGTATAACGCTGATTGAAATCATATCCTGGGAGGGATCATTCAATGGACCTTTCAGGGGCCTGGCCATTTCTGCATGTGGGCCTGGTTATAGCTATTAAAAATTAATATAGAAAAGTCAATCTCGTTGCTGACGGTCGTATTTGCTTTAGAGCGTCAAAGAGGCATCAGTATACATTTCAGTTTATTTCATAACCAGTTCTCATCACAGGAGCTTTAAGGTCCTATGGTTCAGACTGCTGAAACTGCTTGAGTTAATTTCAAGGAATCATCTGAGATGATGGATAGTAGCCTGGCAACTTCTGGTGGTGATGACAATCACAGATCCTCTTCACAGCACATATCTCGAGTGTTTCAGTGAACTTGCTGTTGACACAGACTTGTCACCAAAGTCCTGACAAGATTCCACGTCGTGTTTGCTGTCAATGTCGATAACATTCACAACAACCACGAGGAGCTGTGTCCGAAAGTGATGATGCTTCACAATTGTTAAAAACCACGTCATTTTTCTGGTTCAGCCTGCTCTGAATTAGCAGGACTTGCAGGGCGTCTCATGATAGAGGGACGATGGACACCTTTTTGTTTCTGTTTGGTACTGTAACAATAAAAGAAAGGAATAAAAGAATAGTGTTTATGAAAGCATCAGTGCTGGTATCCTGGTGAGATACTCCTCCAGACTTCCCTGAAAATGTCAACACTTTCTTCGTCAACTACTTTATATGTGTTAATAACAGCAGCCTGAACTGTCACTGTCGCATCACAAACATTTGTTTTCTTCATCCTTTTTCTTGCATCACTTCTTCAACTTCTGCTCTTGCACAATAAAACAAGGACTTTACTTTTCTCCCTCGCAGGACTTTTTTCTTTTCGCCTTTTTCCATTCCTACATTTTGAGTGTGAAATTACAACCAGCCAACCAAATCTTTGCCTTCGGCCGGGATCCTGGTCGACTCTGAGACTCTTTGACATGTACAACCCTGCATGAAAACCCATCGTCATTCATTTTCATGTTGAATCCTTTCCCTCCATGTCTACCCCCCCCTTTATCTTCACACTTGCCTTACCCATCTCTTCATTTAGAGAACACAGGCGGAACAAGAGAGACAGGCTTCAAGAAGAGATGGAATAAAGAGAGAGAATCACAGCATGTAAGGGAATTTGTTCTGTCAAACTGAATGATCTTATCACTACACCGGGGTAGGTGTGTTTAAAGAAAATCTCCCTTTCAAATACTAATGAAAACATCTATCTTTGAAGAAACCTCCTGCCATTGGAGAAGAAAAGAGTGTTGGATGTCCTTGTCATGACAACATGGTTCGATCTGCCAGACAGACTGGAGCCATTACCTAAACAGCCTTGACAGCTCGCTCATCTTGTGCTCCTGTTATCTTATTGTGCACTTGTTTTATTGTGATTATCTATCATCACACACTCTGTCTGCCCCACTCCCTCTCTCACCCGTCCGTCTCCATCCTCCTACTATTGACAAATCACACCGCGAGCAGCTGTAGCCTGGCAGATCAATAACAAATATATATTCTTTATTAAAGTGCCAATAGTTCATTTTTGTACCAGAGTGAAAGGGGGGGGGGATGTTCTACAGCTCACAACAGAGCTGTTTGATATATTTCACCAGCTGGCTTAGTTTGTAGTTTTAGCAAGTACACTTTTCCACTGCTAGAATCAGAAGCAGGCGACATGACACCAGAGCAGCATGAGAAAAACTCAGCAGCAGGAAACATGAATCCAGTGTCCACCGGGTATTTTACATTTAAACGTACAATAATGTAGAATTGTATTAGAATGTTTACACTAAAATATCTAAATGAATACAAAATGGACTAAACCTATGAATGTTGTTGTTGTTGTTGAGTACTTACATTACCTTAAATATTAACAAAAGTGATCAAAGCCAGAGAAATCTTTCATTTTATAGTTGTAACGGGACGTGTCTTGACGTGGTGGCCGCCATGACCGAGCTGCCATGGCAGACACAACATGTTTACTGTTGCAGCGGAAACACTGGATGTTGTGTTAAAGGCCGCTACATAAGGAAGCAGGAGCTGCTACTGATAGCTGCTGTACAGTTGTTGTACTATACGTCCTGCTGAGATAAAACCGTCACGTGAATTATACTTGGATACATCGTCGGTTAACACATTCTCTTCATCAGGTCTGTTTCGCACGTTCGCCTTTACTATGGTCAACTCGGAGTTTCGTTTTCATCGGGGTGGGGAGTAGCAGGGAGAACACCTCCCATGATTCTGTGCCAGCCTCGACTTTTGTTTTAGTTTTTGAATGAGAGCCCCCTGGTAGCCGAATCTACAAACTGCGTTTAGGTCAAAATGAGTTTTTCAGACTGTTTTTATTACCTCTGTGCAACAACCTACCTCTGTGTATACTGGATAACAATTTATATTTGCTGCTTTCATTATTGTCATTTCTTTATATATAGTATGTTGTATAGATATTGTATTGTACATATAATTCACTAATTATTCTTTCGGCCCACTTTTTCACCTCGGGATTACTGGAGTATTTATGATTTACATTTTTTCCTCTAATGATTTTTAATCCTCAGTTTTGTATCATTATAAAATTTGAGTTTTGGGCCCTTGCTTTTGGAAATATAGAATAACACTGCACACTTAATCTACCCTTTAGAAATAAACCAGTAGTTCCGTTAAAATACTGCTTAAATGTGTTTTTGCATGTTACAGGTGAGTGGACCTAAAACTGGTTGTAAAGGTTGAATGATGATTTATTGAAGTGGCTTGCTCGTCCAAGCTTGAGGCTGTTTTCTCAGAAGAAAAGGCACTGCAGCTCTTTCAGGTGCAATACACTACCTTTGGGAGAGGTATGTCTGTAGAGGATTCTGGCAGTGTTACTGTGCCTGAGAAATTCTGAGAAAACTAAGACAAAAGCTGCTGTGTGAAATCTCTCTGTGTCTGAAAAACAAATGTTCAAAGACAGAAGGGAAAACACACAGATTGCTGAACACGGTGAAATTGTTTCACTTGTTTCAGGAGTTCGTGTTCACAGCCTAGTCATCCCGATCATTACACCGCAGAGCTTCTTCTCATGACGTTTCAAGAGAGGATGGAGGAATCCTGCTTTGACAGCACTTGGATGCAAATGTCACCCAGCTTGTCTTTGATAGATTATTCAGAGAGCGGCTGAGGAAGAGAGGTGACAATATTTGTAGATTTGTTACATTGCACCAGCAAGCACTTCTGTTCCCTGTGAAGTGGGATCATGTGAAAGGAAGGGGAAGAAGGAGACTTAGAAAAAAAAGGTAGAGAGGGGGACGAGTTGTGTTCAAAGACGTGGACAAAATGAGAAAATTGCCTTTCGCCCACGGGATCGATGCACTTCATTTGGCGCAGTGAGAAATGACGGCTGAGTATTCAGCTACTCCCCTCTGCACATATGTTTTACCCCATGTCCTCTACATGTCTTAAAAGGATGAAAAATCAATCCAGCGGGGTAGGATGGGTTCAAACAGAGAGAGTGACAGTTTCAGAAGCAGTGAGCAGGGAAGACAGAAAGACAGAAAGACTAAGAGGAGATAAGAAGAATCAGGTGAAATAAGAATATTACTACCTGTCCTCAAGGAGAGAGAAACTCACCAGATTTTTGCGTGATTCTGGGACGGCACTGACGTCCACCGGCTCCCTCTCGATGGCGTTTACGAAGCGAGCTTCAGCCACAGCTATGGCGCAGATGACATGGACCCACCTGGTTTCAACAAGAGACGCACCATAAAACGTCAGGCTTTGGATGATGCACAAACAAGGCCAGAAATGAAACTTAAACTGCTTATTAACATGTGAATAACTACCTGTATATGTCCTGCATTTTCTACATTTTGTTTAGAAGCAGTGTTCAAACTGAAATCTGCACAACTAGATTGATTTAGCTGATATCTAATTTTTAAATGATAACCTATGTATAACTTGGTGAACCTCTATTTAGCATTCCTCTGCTTTATACAACATGTGATAATAATGTTGGTAAATGTTTGTCTGATTAGCAGGAACAAGTGGTTTCAGGACTAAACTTTTTTTCACCGTCTCTAAAGCTTGGCTCACACTACAGAATAATCGGGCCGATTTGAGATCCGTTTCCCCCTTCCTGACAGAAGCGCGGGGTGTTACCGACTCACAGCTGCTCGGAACAGATTATTACCCAGATTATCTTTTAGAAAGAGTGATATAAAGATCCAATCTTAACGTCGCCGATCTGATTTCTCTGATTTATTTCAAACATGTTTGATATTTAGGATTTAAAATCTTGACGATCACGTCATGAAATGGTCTGGCTGAAGTCATGTGTGACTACAATAACCGCGAGAGATGAGGAAGGACACTACTAAGTGGACAGTAGTGGCAACCGGTGGCAAGACGCAACCTTTACAGGTGCACGGACAGTGACAATGTTACCTCCAGCTCTCACTGAAGAACAGACAATCCATGTTGTCTGCACTCCCCCCCAGACATTTCTTCACCCAAAACTTTGTGGGGTTTTTTAAAGGTATTTTCCTCTCTGCACAAAGCATTCAAAATTGCAAATTTACCCGCCAGAACCGCTGTTTACATGAGATCACGTGAGGTGGTGCGTTCCTCCGCCCTAATTTTCATATCTTGTAGTGTGTGCATGCTTGAGATTATGGAGAAGAATATCTGTTAAGATTCTCCTCGTGTGTGTGTGATGCTAACCCATCTCAAAATCGGCTAAGATTTTAAAACTCCTGCAGTGTGAGCCAGGCTTAACAGAACCTCTGGTTAGTCAAAGCCATTACAATATCAGATATTTATGTAGTCATAGTGAGTTATTGGTGAATGACATTGGAATAGAATGTTCTATTCTGTGTTTTATTCTTAGAAAATTAAAACCCCAAGCTACGCCACTAACCGCTTGTCAGTTGTAGTCTTCAAAGCTCCTCCCCGCAGGTTACAGAGACAACACTCCTGAAAACACACAAAGCACATGAGGGTAAAGTTCAGGCAGTGAGCAGGCGCAGCAACATAGATCTTCTGAGCTTTTTGTAGACAGTATCTTGGTATGTCATCGTTATAGCGGCTGGGGAACATAATCAATCCTTTTTAAATACTGCAGATTTGACTCCACATGAGTAACTGTACTCTGAGAGACTATGATCATGTTTTTATAGACTATGTTGTATAATGAAGCTGCTGCTCACCACTGTCCAGGCTCCTGCTGCACACCTGGAGCACGTCCAGGGATCACTGACATGGTCTGGCTTCACACCGTAACAACCTGCAAGAGAGGAAAGATTGGCTTCAAATCCTTTTCTTTTAACATTTCTTTATTTGCTGTTTCCATTGCAACTTTTAGATGTGTATTCATATTCAACAATGATGGGCTCTATATCTAGACCAATATGCTGAAAGATTTGATTGGACGGCCACACTGCTCCCCCAGCTGAGCCCAGCTCACCCTGGATGACTAATGAACTGCTTTAGTGATAATCAGAGCCCGGAAGGGTTAGTGTGTATTTGTGTGCAGTATTGACTGAGCACATGGGATGCACATGTCCATGTTGTAATTGAACTGGTTGTATGTGCTGCTTGCCAAAAAAAAACATCCTTATGTGCGAACATTTTGGTAAACATATATCCTCAACAGTTGATCGTCTTGACACATCAGTGCAGAAGGCTGGACATAGGATGAGAGAGCAAGTGTATGGTGTGCCGATAGGCCTTTGTGTATATCTAGCAGCCTCTTAGCTAGTTTGACCAGAGTGAGAAACAGTTCAGCTAAGAGGCCTCATTCACAGCTGCCACAGGGGAATTGAGCCGACAAGGTGTTGCACTGAAACTCATCTCCTGTGCTTTCACACTTTTTCCGAAGAAAAAACAACAACAAAAAAACAAAAGCGATGTGAACAGAGAAGAGTAGTGGAATGCAGTCGAGTGTGTCTGTAAAGATTGTCGGTCTGTGTCTGTGCTCACAGCTGGCTGAGAACGAGTAATCAAACACTGCAGTGTACTAACCACTGAGGTGGACAGAATCAAACTGAATAGTTATACAAAAATAAACAAGAAAATAAATGAACACCTTTGTAAAAAAAAACAGACACAGCTTTATGAAGCACTTTTTCATAGAAATACATTTTTAACAATGAAGGTCATGATAATTCTACTTTAAATTCTACATTCAATTAAGGATAACCTGTTTGGATATTCTTCCTGACTATGTGTGAAGATCTCATCATGTTAAATACCGGTTAAAGAGTTTCATTGTTGTTGTTTATTTGCAGCTACAAACACCTTCATATTTGATGCTAAACTGACTTTCTCGTAATACATGCCAAATTAAAAAAAGGCAGATGTAGAAGACCTTGCAATAACTTGGGAGTGAAAACAAGGCTGCTCTCAGTGACTGGAGCTTCTTCAATGTAAAAAGATAGAATTCAATTCTCTTTGCTAGAAAGTTTCCTGCAGCTGCAGAAGTGTTGACTTTTTCATAAACAGCACATAAACACTGTGGAAAGCTCAGAATGATTTTTATTTAGCTTCTTTAAAAAAAGCCCACCAACATTTTGATATGCATGGAAACACCCACCTTCTTAACTAGTACAGCTGTCCTCAGGTGTTTTTCACTGCATTGCACAGCAACACACTTTGACACACTATGTGTTTTTTTCCCCCTCCCCTCAATGTTACTCGTTGCTGGATTTAGAGTTGTATACTTACTGGCATGAACCTGCATGTGGCAGGACGAGCAGCAGAGCAGAGGACTGGTTCCATCCTCTCCCGTGTGATAGTTGGTGGGTGAAGGCTCGGTGTTGCCTGCACCCACACTGAAGCACATCTCCGACACTAGTGGACGAGTGCGGCTGCCAGGACGGGGGATGAGGGTGCGCTGGGTGTCATTAGGAAACATGAAGTCTTTTTGTGGCTGTAATAACCAGAGAAAAGAAAAGATGTAAGTCTGACCATTACTATAAATACACCTCAATTACTGCTACTAATACCACAATATCACAACTACTACCCTGCAACAACAACAGATGTTTTTAACTGTCACTGCTATCACTATGAAGACTTCTTCCCTGGCTACAGTTGACAGAAATGAGCTCCTCGTGCAGTGTGTGGCTGTACCTTTGTGTACGGACAGAAAAGGGAGCAGATAGAACAGTGTGGTTGAAGGGCTGCCACGGCATTATTGAAGGCCTTCTCTGCCAGGAAGTTGGGGGAGTGATTCTGCCACAGGTGCTCCTGTTTCTTCATGTCGCTGTCCAGTGGCATGGGGGAGGACAGTTCTGTGGGTAAAGAAAACAAGTTGTGATTCTCTAAAGCAAGACATCCACAATCGGATGAAGGGGAAACATACTGAGGAGATGTTGGACGATTCGTTATTGGTAATTATTTATTTTTTTCTGAAGCATTTTTTTGGGATCATTTTAAAAAGGGAGCCCTTGCCAAGATACAAAAATAGCCCACTGTATTCCAGACAAGAACAACAGCACTCCTCCTATAATTGGCTGATGAGCACAAATAGCACAGGCATCAACAACTTGCTGTTGTAGGTCTGGAATCAATTGTGCAGGGAAGCTGCCTGAAGCTACTGATCCAGATTGTTTGTTAAAACCTGGACAGAAGGCAGCAGAACGATTCACTAGCTTGGCATTTAACCCTTTCTTCTCTCCCTCCACCACCCGCCCTTCTGAAGGAACGACGTCGAGTCTGGTCCCTTTGCTTCAGACTTTAAGTGACTTTGAAAGCAGGTAATTGGAAGTCATGATCCCCGGATCAATAAGTGTCAGTCAGAAAAAGAAAAGTAAAAAAAAAAAGAAAAGTCAGAACGGCGGGAGTGAAAAGAAGCCTTGGCGTGTTGATTTCATTATTCCCACAGGGAGCTTTAGCCGTGCCTGTTTTTCTCTCTGTGGATCAATAATCAAAAGAAAAGAAAAAGTCTCTTCTTCATTTCAAGTATGGTGACAGAAAGGACGATGAGTGGGATGAATAACAGAGGGGACAGAGGGGAATAATAATGGCTATAGATGAATAATCGTGAGAGATTATTCATGTTTCTATATTTATCCAACCCCCCCCCCCTCAACCCTGTGGCAGGTTATTTACTAACAAACATCCAGTTGTATATGGGCTTACAAATAAAGAAGGGGGACTCCCATTTAACAGTACAGACATTTAAAAAATGTGTATGAAGAAGATGTACTTGTTCATACTGTAATTGGGGTGTTTGTCGAGGGAATAGGGAAACATATTAGCGTAAATGTATTTGGCATTATATGAATGCATACAAACCTTTGTCGCCTGTTGGTTCTTTCTTGACGAGGGACAACGGAGAGCGCATGGGGGGCTTGCTGAGGGGATGACGGCGACTCTTTTTGACTTCTGTTGGCATCTTCATCTTTGAGTAACATGCCTGATCAAAACAAAAAATAAGGATTGTGTCATATCAGATTTGGGTCTTTTAACCTTTGAATTAGCAGCTTTGTTGTGGGCAAGTAATAAGAACAGTCGTTCATTATAGATTTATTTGTGTATTAGCTTAGAATTTTCGCTGTGCTAACAAAACAATGTAAATCTAGAACTTTAACTGTGTTTCCAGACCAGCCTGCTAAATGTCTCTCCTGTTAATAAGGGCAAATGTGTCTTGAGAAAAAAAAGGGTTCTGCTCTGATTGGCACGTTGATGTACTACCATTAAAAAGGACAAATCAAATTGACTTGGAACAGAAGAACGAAACCTTGCTGACACTCACATCTGGCTTGATGTCTGCAGGGATGTCACTCTGTCTGGGGGTTAAAGGATTCGCCGTCTCTGGATGACCAACCACGGGGTTAATTGTTTTCTTCAAGCCAGATGTAGCAAACTGCTCAAATACTTCCTGAAACCCAGTGGTGGATTCGATGGCGTTTAACATCTTCTTTCCCTTTTTCTGCTTCTTTCTCTCAATGTCCTCCATCAGGTTCTGTGGCTTGGTCTCGAGTTCAGGTGCTGGCAAAAAGAAACGGAGGGGAAATTAGTCAGGATAGAAGAAATGACTTATCAAAAACTCTAAGGGGCGTGTGTGTGTGTGTGTGTGTGTAGTATGTGAGGCTCCCGCTGCTCATTTACACACTAAGAGTCCTATTTTCCACGATGCAGCAACACACAGTCAAATGACACGCTGGGACACTAGTATCAGGCCTCGTGGAATCAATGTAAAAATACAACAGCGGGATGACAGCAGAGCTTCATTCTTAAAAGAGCTAAAGTCTCTTTGTGAGTATAGAACAGCGTACTGTATGTCCGTAAAAGAATTACATTTGCATATCAACTGCATGACAACAGTTGCTAGGTAAAGACTCTCAGAATGTTAAGCAGGGGGATCAGAGTGTCATCGCTCGCACAGGGTGAGGAGAAATGCAAATAGTAGAAGGGAGTGTTATGAGAGCCTACATCCGGCATCCTGACTGTACACAACAAGCTTCTGCTTGTTAGGAGAAGGCGGAAAAGATTCAAAAAAATGACTGCTAAATGTCGAGGCTCCATGTTGTTTATTTCACGTTGAGTTGAGTTCTCATTATTTTATGCTGCGGCTGCAGAAGGTTAAAGAGGATGGGAGACGCAGCTTGAATTCTAAAGAAAGAAAATGTGTTGCTGTTGATCATGTCCACATAAGGCGTGTGGAAAAAAACCCTACCTTCCTGTTGTATGTGTTTCCATGCAGTAATAATCTGCAATCCCTTACTGCTTATATCATTCTCACCCTCGAGAGCTGGAGTCTCGGCCGCCCTAGCAGCAGCCTCAGCAGCCTCCTGCTCCTCACGCTCCATGGCCTCCAGGGTCACCATGGCCTCCCGGGCTAAACGCTCCTCTCTCTCCTTCCTTCGCTGGGCCTCGCGCTCCTCCACCTGACGCTGGTAATCAGCTGCATTCAGCTCAATGCCTTCCTCTGCCAGCACCTTTACCTCCTCCAGTTTCAGACGACGGAACTGCTTCATCTTCTGCATGGCCCTAGGGTGGTGCACAAAGATTCATGATAAAATAATCTTATAACATGCATAATGTGAAGATGAGTACATGTACATTAAATGTGCATGAAGTGTAATGTGCATCACAACCTCACACTTTATCAAACTCAGGTGGTTTCTGTCACTCACCTTCGCAGGAGGTTTGCGCGCTGAGTGACACGATCCTGCCTCCAGCGCTCTAGTTCAGGGCTGCTGAGCACTGTTGCCTTAAGGTGATCCAACATTGTCGTGTCCTTGCCCTGCTTCCAAAGCTCATAGCGATCTGGCTGCAGGCAGCGCACAAAAACATCCATAGAGATCTTCACCATGTCCTTACGGCAGGAACACTGGAGAAACACAAAACAGAGAGGGAGCAGATGACTGTAGAGCTGCAAAGAGCATAACCAAAACATTCTATATTCAACGGTAAACAAACTTTACAGAGGAAGAATGCTGGTCTGTGTCTATAAATAGAGCAGATGCTACAGATGACACTTTGAGCCACACTTCTCAGATTTTTGACTGAGAACTCAGCAGTGAGCAATGAAAAGAGGATGTAACGGTCTGATGCAGAAGAATGAAGAAGCTGAGAAAAACTTCACAGAAGAGGATGGTAAAGGACGGCAGAGCAGCAGTAGATCAGATATCAAACTTTAAGGTGAGACTGCTCCAGAACTGAAATTCAATGTATTCATTAAAGAAACTGTAGAGTTGTACAATAGATCTATAAATGGATGGAAGTGTTTTTTGAACGTGTGGTTATATTCACTGCTGAAGAGGTTTGGCTCTGCAATGAAACGTTTCTATATCTTTCACACACTCAGACTTTAGGAGTGTGAAAATAGCATTTATTAATGTTCACCTCACACAACTGATGATTGATTTCATTACATTTAGATCCCCAGTATGGATGATACAAAAAGATAAAGCTACACTCGTTCTGAAGGCCTCTGAATCTGAAAACTGTAGACTAATACGGATTTTTAAAATGACTGTGCTCATAACTGCGCTGCGTAAATGAATCCGTAAAAATAGTCAGGTCTTAAACTTTTCATGATTGAGGACAAAACCAAGATTAAAGTGAATTTGATGAAAACAAATCTACGCAAAGAAAAAACTAAAAAACACAAGTCAGTGTAGACTGAGTCTAAGACTGAGGTTCATGTTGTCATGTGCAGAGCTCACAGGTAATCAATTAAAACACTCCACACCCCAACATGCCTTGAAAAACCTTGACTAAGACGATAGAGGGGAAATAAATCAATCTGCTGGCTAGTGACGGGTGAATATGTCGAGTCAGAGATGTAAAAATGAAACCAAAGTGCTGAATAAAAGTGAGGGGAAATGACAGGTACAGCAGGAAGAAGTTTGAGAATGCAGGAAATTTAAAAAAAATTGTGATTGGAAAAAAACAAACCGAGGGACAAGAAGGGGAGATGAAAATATTTTCTTTGTGCCTTGCTTGCTGTATTACATTCTGGCCCTATTATTTCCTGAGCTGTGCAGAAAGCCTTATGTTCAATTACTGGGAACACAGCAGCTCTCCTTCCTCCAGAAAAAACAAAACAATATCCAGCCTACAACTCACGTGGACACCGCTTGACAGACGGAAACATTCAAATATATATAGTATGTGTGTGTGTGTGTGTGTGTGTGTGTGTGTGCGCGTGCGTGTGTTTGGCTGTTGGAGCAAACATGAGCGAGCAGAGGGGGGCAAGCGTGCATGGCTGCAGCTGATTGTTACAGTTCATGAAACCTTCAGTAAGACAGACACACACCAGGACATTTCAAACACAAAATTAAAACATCTCCAAAAAGTGATTGACATTGTAACTTCAATGTCCGACTGTCCTGTGTTGAAGGAAATAATCCCTCATTTGTTTACGAGGTTATGGGGATTGCTGCCGTCCTTGAGGGCTTGGACAAGTTACACTTTATTATCATATGAAAACGTAATTAGAGAAGGGAAACAGATTTGGCGATGCACAAGATGTGGGAAAACAAAACTCACCCTGAGGCATGCAGTCAATGAGCCCTGAAGTATACTTGAGCTCCTAATGAAGTTAGAGTGATTGAGCCTAAGAACACCCAGAGCTGGGGGACACTGAGGGGAACAGTGGACTTAGTGGATGTAACAAGTACCAAAACAACACAAAGTTTTGACTGGCAGTATTTTGAGATATTGATCATTTTAAATTCTTTATGTTTTCTTAGTTCAAAGTGCAGAGATGAGCACAGAAATCAGCAGAACGATAATTCACAGAATGATAAACGATTGGGGAGGTAATTAAAAATTGTAGATGTGCAAAGCACATTGTATTGTGCACAGCAGGGCTGTGAATCATCCAGCTGCTCATGCTGTTTAAACTGTGAAATGAGACTCAACTTATCTGCAGACTCATTTGCTTGTGTCTGTTCCACAAAGGGTTTTTAATGCTGCAGAAGAAAGCTGACCAAGAGTAATTCATTTGTAAACTAAATGTGTTTTTTTCACACGCCTACTTATTTCTAGCCGCCATTCTTTATCTGTTAATATACACCCCACTTTCACAAAAGCTGCTTTGAAATGCAAACAAAGCTGAACAGTCATTGATGTAGAAAAGTTCAGCGGTGAGTTGAGTTTTTCCTGCACTGCTGTAGAACGGACTGTGTGCATAATAAACAGTATAAACAGAACTGAATCGCTGCATCCGTCTCGTTTATGTTGCTTTCATTTTATGAGGTAAATGCCAACAATACTTCAACTGTGATGAACACTCATTCTACTGTGTGGCCAGAAGTCTCTGATCTACTCCCCCCTAAAGAGTGTCAATCATTTCAATATGGCCGCCCTCTCTACAGACCGGGTGAAGCAGAGCT
This sequence comes from Tautogolabrus adspersus, assembly GCA_020745685.1. NCBI lineage: Eukaryota > Metazoa > Chordata > Actinopteri > Labriformes > Labridae > Tautogolabrus > Tautogolabrus adspersus. The sequence goes on along the minus strand of CM036536.1, from coordinate 11,566,014 downwards.
GGTCTATCTGAAGGTAACGGGTGGATCCTTCTTTTAGATAAGCTCGGAGTCAATTGTCAATGGCCTTTAATGCCTTTGTTAGAGAGACAGGATAGAGTCAGAAACAGGGAGAGAGAGAGAGTGTGGAAAGACATGGGGGAAAGGAGCCACAGGTTGGAGGACTCAAGCCTCCTTTCATGGGGCGCGCGCAATAACCACTAGGCTACCAGCGCCCCATGACAAATTAAATCAAATATGCTGTAATTGCCTTCCTGGCACATTTACTAACTTCATCAGAGTGAAAAATGGTGTTGCTTTGCTGTTTTAATAAAAGCAATTAAGTGAGAATTATGACATCAGAAGTGACAGTTTTGACAGGTCTGCTGGGGTTCAATGTGACAAATGGTGACTTTGGGTAGTTTCACATCTTTCAAGCACCTCAAGTGTGACATGACAGGTTTTCTGATGTGATAATGAAAGTTGTTAAATAAACATCATTTTAGCTGAACTTAACTGAATCTTGAAAATGCTTCTTTTTGTCCAGTGGAAAGGCTAAATGCAATAAGCACACTCTTACGTCTGTTAACCAACGCACTAAGCCGATCACAGACAATAATGCATTATGTTTGTCGTTTATCATGGATATAGGTTGTCTAAGCATGCCCCCCCCCCACACACACACACACACGAAAAAGACTAGGTCATCTGCAATTCCTTTTAAACTGGAAGGATGATTTAAATGTCCCCCTTCTGAAAGACACCTCTTTGTGGAAGTTTTCAGGAGCCGCAGCAAAGGACAACTGAGCACTAAACAGAGAGAGAGAGGCTTTCCTTGAGGAACACCACACACCAGGAATTAAAATTCAGCATCATGTTGACATTAAATAATCTGCACGGCACAGTTTTGTCATCTAAAGTGGTTCAGGGAGCTTGTTGCTTTGTGCCTTCAACTGAACTTACAATAGCTGCAGTAGCATATGAATCAGGGCGGCTATTAGATCCCTACAAAAGACAATGTAACTTTGAAGGAATGACAATGAAATGTTAAACCCTTGAATGACTCAAATGACACGGCATGCACCTCACAAATAGTCAGAGAGGTTGGGGAAAAGGTTAATTAAGACTGCAAAGTCTGAAATAATGTGTAGTGTCAGAACAAACCCACACAGCACATAAGGACTGCTGACAGTCAGCCTGTGATGACCGCTGGTGTGTGTTCGCTTAGTTAGTCAGACAGATGGGTCAGCAGTTGGGGAGCTTGTATTTAAGAAGACTGAGACATAAAGCCCGCTCGCTCTCTCCTCCTCTCTGTCGAGAGCTGGCAGCCCCTGAACAGTGACAAATTCGATCGGGAGCCCCATCGCTCACTGTCCTGTTTGGTGCTGACAGAATATCGCTCGCTGTGGAGTGGGAGGGAGGGGAGATAGCCAAACGAGTTAACAGATGACTGCTTAAGCAAAAGACAGAGAGAGATGGAGGGAGTTAAGTTAAAGATCTAGAGCCAATGAAGGACTCCATTCTTACCCATCAAGTGGCTGAATGAAGCTTTGTAGATCTAGTCTTTGTATTAACAAAAATGACTCCAATGAAATTTAGTGTGATCACTGCCTCATTTCTAACAGCGACCAAAAAAAGGTAAGGACACATTTCAGAATACTGGTGAGCGCTTTACATAAAATGTCATGTGCAGAAGTAAAAGTGAGTCTGAAAGTCACCTCCCAGAATCTCCACTATATTCATCTAGTGCACACTCATTAAATACAAAAAAACCCATTATATTATCTACTAATATAATCAGACCAAGACAGGAGCAAAAACTCCTGAGAGGATATAATAATAAATGTTGTGTTTTATTGCTTAGAAATCTAGCTTTTCATTTGTTGTGATCTATTTTAAAAAAATGCTGCAGGCTTTGAACTAAAACAAACAGATCAATAAAGGTAACCAGCTGAGATCAGTTCATTAACATTCTGTGATCACTCTTGAAATCTAAAGCTGTTGGATCATCAGGCCTCTAAAGTAGCCGAGTTTGGATATATTAAGCACCGTTTCCACCAAACGGTCCGGTTTGGTTCAGCACGGTTTGGTTATGGAGGACGACCAGCAGAGTTCTGCACCTCCGAGGTCGTCCGTGGGGCCATGCTACACTCTGACATTAGTCGCAAAAAAGAATAAAAAATCAGCCTTTAAATGACTCACTTTTAAAATCCAGAGGATATTGTGGATATATATATGGTGCTTTGTGTTTGTCCTTTATTAGCGCTTTTCGCTAGAGTCTTTTAACCAATCAACAGGCTGCAGTGTGTCCAGCTCCAGCCTTTAGGGTCAGATCAGTATGTTTGGCAGCCTAACCTGGACCACTTGGCTGAAACGGGGCTTTACTATCTTCAGCCAATAAGAGAAGAGAGATTTGAGAATGGAGTTTGTGGTGATAAGAGCTTTTCAAAACCATAGCACTTAAACGTAGAACGCTCCACCCACACGATGCTCTGCACTCTGCTGAATCTGTCGATGTCTTCAAACATCACTTAAAAACGTACCACACTTGACATGTTGTCAATGTGTTGTGTATTTTCTCGTTTGTCTTATATGGGAACTGTGTTTTAAATTTTCAGTTTGGCTCATTTGGCGTCTTATCTGCCATGTTTTTATTTCTCTATGTTTTGTACATGTAGAGAACTGTGTGACTTGTACACCATTCTTAACTTACAAACGTACTTAAGGTTGGGGCCAAAACCTTCATACTTGGTTCATAACATCTACATTACAATACGGGCCCACTTATTAAAGGGAATGAGAAGAAAGAAGGCTCAGAGAACATGAATCTCATAAGTCCTTTGCAACATGTAAGACGGCTGTGAGGGGGGTTTAAGTTACCTCCTTACTCAGAATTATTCATAGGAAAGGAGCATGAATCCTGCGGTATGATTGATGTTTGACAGAATCTAAGCTCTATCGGCTCGGGGACACTTTTTGAAAGAACAACGTTACAAGACTTCACCGGGACAATGAAAACACCTCGGTGAAAGACTGTAAAAAGAGAAGGACTTGCTCTCTATCACATTCCCCTCACTGTGTGTGTGGTGCTTCTCTGGCAATTTGTCGCCCCGGATTAGCAGTGCAGCACGGACCACTCCTTTTTTATCAGACTGAAACAAGTGTAGAGGAGATGCTCTCATGAGCGCTAGAATGGGAGGAGGGAAGATTGCTGCAGACTGGATTACTGGTTCTTAAATTACAAGTGGCCACATGGGGAGAGTAAGAAGGCAGAAAAATTAGAAGGAGAGACGGGGAGGGAGATGTACTTGTGCAAACTGGCAACTCATAAATCTGACATGCAGCCAAGTAGAGAGGAAGCATGAATAAAGGGAACACACACCCACACATAAGGGGAAGAGGGGAGGAAGTGAATAGGAAAATGAAGTGGAAGACAAGAGGGGAGGTTCTTCCAGAGGACATTGTAGTTGTGCTCCCGTCCACAACCGACCCGTGCCCTGTCAATTTCATGCTCAGCGGCCCCCAGGCAAGCAGCAGTTTGTGTCCAAAGAAGGATGTGAGGGTACGGTTACTTCGTGTTGGTAACAGATGGTGTGCAGCACACAGACCAACACTACTTTTATATGATCCATTACTTTATCTTATCAGAGAACCAAACAGCCAGAGCAGGCAGGCTGCACATCAGATCAAACCTCTTCAAGTGACGTGTCTACATTGACCTATGTGACTTTAAAGAACTATTTTCATATATCTTAAATTTACACTACTGAAGCTAATAGGTCAACACTTAGATACAAAAATCCAAACAGTAGAGTTGTTCAAGCCTTATCAACCTTTTCACATATACACTCCTGAAAATATCCAGAAATTCTCCTGACCTGGCTGTTCACATACTGCTCCTCACAGCAGGAGACTATCCCTGTCAGCCCTATTAAATGTCCAGATCTGACAACATGGACCCCCCCACTTCCCCCAAGTCTTTCTTCTAATCCTAGCTTCATCTCAATAATACAGGTCCGTCTTATCTTACCTGTGTGGCCATCTTGCCGTAGTCCACCCAGCGCAGGGTGGCGAAGTTTGTGGACTCTGCACAGTTGAAGCCGTGGTTAAAGCCAGCATGGTAGCCATAAGGAAAGGTGATCATAAACTCCCCTTCATTCTGAGTTATCTGTTCACAAAGAAAGAGAGAAAATAAAGCAGTTATGTATTTAGAATTTGTAGTATGTGCATGGGTACAAATAGAAAAACATTGCAGAAATTGTCAGTTCTAAAAATCCCGGGCTGCATTTCAGACGACACTGCAGTGTTGAGCCTCGAGAAGACAAGCATGTGTCTCAAGAACTAGCTGCCTTTACAAAACAGCATCTCTTATTTTGGACCAATTAACTTATTTTTTCAAGATTTATTTTTGTGCTTTTTGTGCCTTTATTTTAGTGACAGGACAGTGGACAGTCGGGGACAGAGTCGGAAATCAGGGATAGAGAAAGAGTAAGGAATGACATGAGAGAAAGGAGCCACAGGTCGGATCCGATTCGGGCCGCCCGCTTGGAGGAGGACTATAGCCTCCATCTATGGGGCGCGCGCACTAACCACTGTGCCACCAGCACCCCATGAACTTCTTTTTCAATCATTTCATGTATTAGTTTGTTCTGTGGACAACACTATCTTCGTCAAATTTGCGGCAACTTCTTGACATGCTTGATATTCTTCATTGTGCCGTTTTGTTTTTGTTAGTCAGAAAGACTCAGAAGTTAAACTTGCTTTTTGTCTTTGAAGACATGAAATCATCAATGAATTCCATAGTCGGGGCTTAATGACATTTGTAGACACTTTTTCTCTGAATACTTTTTTAGTAGTGTCTAGCTTTAGTTTCAGACAAGTCATTTGACATTCTATTATCTTAACCCTCTGGTTACCTGTGTCCACTTTATGGACATTGGGTCTTAAGTGTTGCATTTATTTTTCGGGTATGTGAGGGTTAAACATCTCACAGCTGCACTCACCAGTCCTTATTCATGACCTAATTGCATCTGTGACTTGGCAATTGCAAATACGAAAAGAATATCTTATTTCAATTTTTAGGTATAACTCGTCAAAATAAAAATAAAAAGCAATCGAGGTTTTCGGAGTTCATCTCCTGAGTATCAACTTTTTCGCTAAACTTTTCTGACTCGCGAGCAAAATGAATTCATCCGAACATGAGTCATGACTGCTGAGTGTTGAGTGTCTTCCCATGAGCTCAGTGTTATTCTGAGAGTGTTTAAAAATGTGAGGACAAGTTAAGCACGTTCTTTTTTTTTTTTGAATGACATGCCTCCAAAACTTAAGCCCTATGTGCCTGGCTGAGGATCTCAAGTTCTCTGTGAAGCCTGGATCGAGGCAATCAAGAGACACATCAAGCCAGATAAGGTGACAAGACATGAGAGCAGAGACAGGGGGTTGAGGCTGAGAGCGCGAGATAAACTTCCTCAACTAAAGGCAGCAGTACAGATATCAAACACGCTTTTTGCTCTTGCAAGAACTCAAGAAGGCGTTTTTATTTTTAAACATGAATCGCGAGTTGTACTGTAGGTGTGTAACAAGTTATATGTTCGCTGTGATAATGACGTCCTGAGGGGGGGAGCAAAGAGACAAATAGGGGGGTGAGGGGGGAGGAGGGACCCTCTCCTGACAGTGAAGAACTTTGAAGGGGGAAAAAATGGGACAGAGCAGGCATACAGTCTTTCATTAATTTTGCACAGTGAGGATTTATATTACCTACTGAATAGAGCAGGAGCAGAAAAAGCCAATTAATGAGACGGATAGACACAACAGAGGATCAGTACGTACGCTGTATCATTAGCACGGACTGTAGCAGTCGTGATGTCTGCTTTGAAGCCACTAACCTCTCCTGTGGTTCAACATTTTCAGCCCACCCTAAAGACACCCTCACTCGCAAAACACAAAAACGTCAAATATCTTTTTAAAGTTCTACATGTCAAGCTCTTTCTAATAGTTTAATATCAATGGTGTTAAAGTGGACTCTAAGACAGACACATATTGGGGAAGGACTCTACATGTCAAAATTTGCACGTTAACGCTGTTAGCCATGATCGATTTTGGTCACTTGATTTGGTAGAGATATACAAAAGTCCTGTGAGCCAGAGTTAAGAAAGTCGGAGAAGAACGAACATTGTATGATGAGTGATGTCGTTTCAACCCATTTTTTTTTTAAAGTATGAAAGTGGCTTCACTTTTTTACATTAGATGTGACTGTCGTGATTGTCATTCAGCGCTGTCTGGAATAAACACAGAACGAAAACCAAACGTTTTCAGGGAACAAAGAGCACGTGCTGTTACTGAACTTCACTCACCCTGTCGAAGGGAATGCCATATTTCTTCAGGATGGACGGAGATATCAGCGTCATCTTGTGGCGAAGGAAGGCGTCACAGCCTTGACAGCTTCCAGGGAAGAACCCTGCACGGGGGCGACAACAAAGAGAGAGAGCATTTAAAGTAATTCACTGGTAAAACACACAAGTGTCAACATGTAAGAAGAACCTGAAGCTCTACAACAACAAACACTTTGATGTTCACATAAAGTATGATGTATTTATGTTCCGTTTATCTGATCTATGTCATGTTTATCTGGATTCATTTTTCATTTAGGATATCTGAACTCTAAATTCAAACTAGTAACACGTGGATTGTTGATATCTGAATTTTGAGTTTTTCTTTGGAAGAACTCAGTCGCAGATATCTCGAATGTTCTTTCTGGATAGAGAGAATGACTTTGAAGATATCTGAAATTAAAAGCCAAATTCATACAAATGTTAAAAGTGACATCATTTCTCCAAGGAGAAACAATTGTGGGTGGAAGGAAAGTCATTGTGGATATTATCTGAAATGCAAATTCTGACAAGGAAGGAATGCTTAGCAGAGATCTGTAATGTATGTCCAGTCTTACTTTTAAATGTTTTAAGCCCCTTTCTGTACACAGTGAAATTATAGCGAATCCTCTAACACAACAGCGCGATTGAATCGTTCTATGTAGTGATTTGAAATGTCTGTAACCGTGGGGGAAAGGGCCAGACAAGACGACTAACAGCATGCAGAAGAAAAGTTGATTTTACATTTTAACAGCAAACACTCTTACAATAAATGTGACTGTTAAAAGAAAGCAAAAGGTTTTTTAATTTTTCTTGCCAAAAAGTACTTCCTGTGCACGTACTGGACAAGATGAGAAACGTTCACGTTGGTCTACAGAGGGCGCCATAATCGACACAAACCGAAATTAAAACATGAAAATAAAATACATAAAATTGTTTTCTTTGTAGAAGACACAGGAGTAAACACCATGACTGTGTTTTATCACTTTAGGGCGGACAAATCAGTTTACCTGTGGATGTGTAGCAGCAGTCTGACACTCTGGAACCTTCCTTCAGACGCTGAACAATCAATTATAAAATAGCTACCTTTATGTTTCTGAAAACTTGGCCAAGTAAGTTACATGAGGGGATATTTTTAGATATAATTTAATTAGAAATGTCCCTGATTCCTCTGTTTAGTGATGGAAGCTGCTTTAGGAAGAGTTTTTCTGCCAGTTTCAGAAGAGTGATGAGTTGGCAGGTAAGTATTAAGAGATGACGTATAAGCTGCGCCAATTCAAAAGATTTCTCCAGCCGTAAGTTACACGTTTGTTTACTATTTCATCGTTGACCCAGAAAAAGGCAATCCGGTTCCCAGTCGACATGGGCGTGAATTCATTTATTGTCAGAAGTGTGGAATAATCCCATTACCACAGTGAGTGTAAATGTGTTGTTCGCGTGCCTCCAGGTTGGATTACGGGAGTAACAGCTAGATAATAAAGAGTGCAGCAAAAAAACAGGAATGGCTGCTGTCACTTCTGAATAAAATAATGATCAACAGAAGGAAAATGTTTGCATAGATATCACACTAAGAAGCTGCAGTTCAACCAAGATTGGAAGACAGAAGCTACAGACTGACTCAAGCTTGGTCTGAAATATTTCAGGCGTCGTAATTATTCCCCCACAAACATAAAGATGTCTGTAAACCCATGTACTTTAATTATTGACGTCTGTGCAACATCTGACCTCACACCCGATTTGTATTCTGTGCTTTTGTAGTGTTTGCGGCCAGTACTACTTCTAAATCTGATCCAAAGCAGACTTGCATATCTGCTGAAACTTTGCAATGTCCCCCTCTTTGTTACAAAGCAAGCAACCCACTTCCTTAAAAACACAGACTTGCTTTGAGATCATTATATACCCACTCTGACATTTGGGGTTTTCAAAGTCCCAACTCTCTCTAAAACAAAGGCTCACTTTTTCTCTAGGAGACAGAGAGGCTCAGACGGCCTCTGCATAATCAAAAGCCAGAATTTCTCTTCCATCCCTTTTCTCTCCCACTCCGTACCCGCCGGTGCCTCAAAGGGTGGTCCATCCAAGCCTCCACCGAGTTAAACTTTAATGTGACTGACAGTATAATCGGCGCCCATTTCATCCTTCATTTTCCCTGCATTGTTTCAGCCTCTGTTCAACCCTACAAAGCAAGAGAGGGATAGAGGGCCTCTATTCTCTCATCGCCGGCCTGCTTGTTGGAGCTGATAAAGGTGAATAATGTGCCGGCAGAGCCCGGGTATTAATCCCCATTAAAATGCAGCTGGCTCTCTGAGCTCTCCGCGGGGTAATATTAACTTAAAGGCTTCATTCTGTCCTTTTTGAGTTTGAAAATTAAGTTCCTGCCTCCGACCGTGCACCCTCCCATCCCATCCCCACCCCTGCCACCCAAATGAGTCTGCAGTCATGACTAAAATAATGCAGAGATGAGGAGTGATAAGGGCGGCCGGCTGAAGCTGGGCCAAATGTTTGGAGAGGAGTTTTCAAGTAACAAGACCGTTGTCCCAGCCCCATAATGTGTTCCTCCTACGCCCATTACCGTCTTTTTTAGGGACGTCGTAAACAGTTGGCTACCTGTGCTGACGATGGCTTTGATAGGTCAGTGGGTGCTTGTTAAATAACGTTGGCATCGCTTTCCTCCCACTGCCAGCTGCTTAGATAAGAGGAGAGAGGAAGGCTGCAATCCGGCTGTGACTGAAAGCTCAATGCCAACATGAAGAGTGATAAGAAACGTCGTCAGTGTGTATTTGGACTCTGGGGCTGGACCGCATTACATCAAATAATGAAAGCACGATCTATTTGGGACTCTTTTGAAGCTGTTTTCACAGACTTAAAGGTTTAGTTTAAAAGTCTCACTGAAGTTCTCCATTAATACAAAAGACATCAGAGCATGAGGTCAATTAAAGTAGAACAATGTAGTTCATCAATCAGCTGGAGAAGACTAACAAGCCTCTCTTTTGTTTTCACTTTAAATACTGTTAGAGTACGGACAGGACGAACATGCAAGCAAAGCAGTATTTAAAGACTAAATCTGCTCCGATCAGTGAACAACTTTAATATGTATGGTCATTTAACAACTACTGCGAGGTGAATATCATCAGCAAGGACATCAGAAGTTAACCACAAGTTTGGCTCTGTGACATTTAGATCGTTAAATACGTCCACATGAGCAACATGGAGGCTGCAAAACTAAAACAACTCAAAAGAAAACATCCGTCATCACTGTTCATAAACTCTGACTCGAATCAGATCTATGTTAGTCAAGGCGTCAAATTCAGAGCAGGTGGAGCCGTTGTTTATGTTGAGTTATGTTTCCCTGGTGTCACATAAAGTCCACTCAAGTAGTTTAAGCCTCATACCTCCATGTCTTTATCATCCTACAGCATCTTTATGACAGGATTCACAAAGACGATTAGAGCTGCAGTGATGATCGCGTGTGCCAAAGTCACACTGCAGGACTTGTGATGTTAACTAAATAAATGGTAAATATGAAACACGTCATGCTGTTGCAAAAGGTAATTTCATGTTTTGTGAAGCAGGCGTGGGACTAGTTCTCCCTCCGATGTCGGTGTTTACTTTTAGGGGTTTTAACTGCAGCCTATGCATGAAGAGAGGTATTGAGAGGTAGTATGAGACGTGAGCTTTTGCTTTTTGTAAAAACTGTCTGTCACAGGGGCTGGTCACGTATTTAAAACATACACTTGAACTGTTAGATATACTTTACACAACAGGGACCCTTAAAGCTATTTGTAAAGTTTATTAAGAAACATGTTGTTCCACCTGTGCTCTACACCTGTTCTCTCTGTCAGTGTCGCTGTCACAGGGCTGAACTGAGTGTGGTTATAGTTGTTGCGGTGGGGGGGGGGATATGTTACTCAAATTTCAAACATTGGAGAGAGCTGTCTCCCTCTGCACCCTCCTCCCTAGAGTCCACGCGCACAGGGGTTTCCATGTAGTGGACTCTGAAGCTTCAGTGTTTAGCCAGCTCTGCATCTGCGTTCTAACCTCTCTCTATTTTTCAAAAGCATCTCCAAAATGTATCCTAGCTTTACCACAGATCTGGATGTGGATCTTGATTAGAAATAGGAACACTCAGGTATATCTGAGCCAGTGTGCATGCCCGCTTCCATCGCTGCAGCATCTGTTTGTTTGCAGTGATAACTGGTCTCATATCTGGCAAACTGAGGGGCGTCTAAAACGGCCGTGTGGGGGCGCCTTAAAGTCGCCTACCTTCTCTGGGAAAAACAAAAACAGACCATGCAGGACCGCAATCGAAACTTAGGAGGAGGACATACTGACTGCTGTATTGTTGTCAGAGAAGCCTGATTCAATTCAGTAGATATCTCACATATTGCTCCTTTAAAGGCCCCAAAGAATAATAAAGTTTATTATTGTTATTTCTGTAAATGTTCTTTAGAAAACATGTCACATTTATCTGGTAGATTTGCCTGCATCTTTGAAAATGGATAGAAAAAAACGATACTGCAATGTTAGTTGTTCCAACATGAAGCAGACGTACTGAAAATAATGTGTGATAACCTGGACAGTGCAGTGAATACACTGCTCGTCAGTCACACATTGTTCATCAAACATTTGAGCCTCTTCAGCACAAGAAAAGGACAGCAGGTGACAGAGGCTATTCATTGGTGCTTATTGATTTGTTCTCTGATCTTCCCAACAACAAGGACAAACAGTGTGTCTATTAAATGTTCTCTGGACTGGGCAACTCTCCATCATCATCATCATCCCTGCATTTTACACCTCGGCCTGAGCAACATGCAATACACGAGTTAATCCCTTATTGATCCAAAGAGAGGAAAGAGGGAAGAAGAGGGAGAACAGAGAGGTGGACGTGAAAGTGGAACGGTGCAAGGAGAAATGATAGGTCAGAAAAACAAAGTGGTGAAAGACTATTTAAGGCTGATTTCTCAGAGTTTTAATAAGAATTTGGGACTTAACCAGAATGCCTGTAGATGTATCTCTGGATATAATATTTAGTAATGCATCTTTCAATGTAGGTACAGTAAAACGTAAGATCTAATGTGTGAGTCAAAGTAAGGACACCAGAACAATCCATTGACACACAGTCGAGGCTTTTCTGGACTTCATTGTGTGGGCTTTGAATGGTTCCTCAAACTCCTCCTCTTGGCTTTTATTGAAGCAGCATCTTTTCATAATTTAGCACCCACAGCCCTCCTGATCTACATGGCGCCTGTGACAGCACATGGTGCTTCAAGCTGTTCTTCCATCTCTAGCTCCATTTGAGCACAGCCAGGTGACATGTAAAATATACATTTTCATATGTGGTGTTAGAGTAGGATATTGAAGTGTGTCATCCACTGCGTACACGCAAATCATTTTTCAGTTAGTGATCCACAGGGTATACGACACTGTTCATTGTGAGGAGCACTGGGAGAGAAAAAGTGGGTGTTTGTTGTGAGGTGTAAAGGGTTCTTAACAGTGCTGTGCATGCTGTGCTTTAGAGAATTGAAGCAGGGTGTGGCTGAGGAAAGGTTTGCTTTCTGATCTCTTGCACAAGGGTAAACAAGTAAGTGTAGTAAATATATTTTGTGCATGTGTTCAGTGTGTAGGACAATGAGCAATAAAAAAAACTGATTTTAATTGAAAACATTATAGAACCTCACCTTGTGCCAACCTCTCCAGCCTCTTGCCGTGCTCAGGCGGGATGGCATACCTGCAGACAGAGAAAAAAACCCACAATGATCAGAGAAGGATTGAATGTTTGTTAAGAAAGGCTGCGTTATTAGGGGCGGAGCTAGATTTTGACATCTGAAGAACAGTCAAAAACAATGCTGTACCACATCTCTCTTTCAGTTTGATTGTGAAAATGATCTTCTTCCCCTTGCTCCGATATAAACACACAACGCACTATTAGGTTAATGTTCATATAAGTGTGTATGAGGTCGTGTCAGGGCTGCCTCCATAAAGAAACGTACGTGTCAGGGTAATGAATAAGGTAGAAGCCATTACAATTTGCTTACAATGACACATTTGGAACTCTGCATGTCACAAAAAAATTATATTGAAATGTTCCTTAAAATAATTGTACGTCTCAGCTGTCTTTGTGAGCCCCACCCCTTTCTCTCTCTCTCTCTCTCTCTCTCTCTCTCTCTCTCTCTCTCTCTCTCTCTCTCTCTCTCTCTCTGGATCGTTGCCTCAGTGGTGCTGAGAGTACAACAGCTGTGCTGCACACACCAGTTACATCTTTTTTACTTTGTAGCCCATTTTGGCCCAATGTCAAAGACGTGGATGGATACAGTTTTTACAGGATTCAACAGCTGGAGAAGCAGGGTCTTTTTTTCGTCCTTTTTCAGTGCAAAGGATTTCTTGATTGCTGTCGGGTTGTGCAGAACATTTTAAACAATAAAACGAATAGTGTATAATGGGTGAAATTACAAACCCCACCTTTAAATGCTGTCCTACATAGAGCGTTGTCTGACTCTGAATACTTAAAAAGTGATCATTTGAAGGGGATACAAAGGGGAAAAGGGAGCATGGTTTAAAAGATTAAATGAGCGGTGAAGGGCAGGACGGGGAGAAAAGACCGTTTTGTGACTGCTGGGTTATTGTACCCTCAGCACTGAGCATTTGAAGTATTAATATACCCATGATGTCCATCTCACCCCTGACTTCTTACTTTCCTCTTTAACACATGCACTCAGTGTAAAAATATGTTACATTAATCTTAACTGCTATGTAGCTTCACTCTTGTATTCTTTTAATCTACTGCAGTGCATGTTTCTGCTCGGTTCTGTTCGTGCATTGATTTAGTGTTTGATCCTATTTCAGTGTAGTTCTTTGCTTCTGATCATACAAATACAGAAAGCCCTGTAGCACTGGTTCAGTGTGCAGTTCACATGAGGTAGACACAAGTCTGTACCATTACACCAAATGTCAGATGCTACATTTAGTATGTGAGTTTATTTGTAAAACGGAGTGGGAGGCAGCCAGCTAAGCTTGACTCTGATCCGTTTGTTTGTGAAGTTATACAATGCTCTTCATTACTGAAATCATTTCCTCCGGGTTGTTTAAATCCCTAAGAGCACTGAACTAAAGGTGGGGTGAAGTTAAAGCTTTCATCACTTTCCTCCAGCCTCAAAAAACCATATGAATACACGACACGGAGGGAGAATGAAAACTGGAAGTATGAAAGAAGGAACAAGATGGAAGGAATGTGAGAGGCGATAACACAGGAGGAGACAAAAAAAGAATGAACGAGAGCGTAAGACAGAGTGAGACAGAGAGAGAGAGTGAGAAATGATACACTGAAAGAAAGTAGAAGACAAAGTCAATTTCAGTCTCAGGCGCCAAGACGTGGTGCCACACTGCCACCTTTAGACCAAAGCTTCAAGCTTCACAGAGGTGCAGCCTCCTGCAACTTTACAGTTCAGATGAACTAAAGGATCCCACATCAGAGGCCGAGAGCAGAGCCAGCATGAGGAGCAAGTAGATTGAAACACATCTTCTATCTCTGCGTTTCAACTCCAATGTTCTGTAAGGACATATGGATGAATATGTAAATATGTCCTCTATCTGAGCTCTGCAGTGGTTCAGAATTCAGTTTCATATCTTGTGTACAAGGACAATAAAACATATTCTATGAGGCCACCTACCCTACCTACCTTTGTTTTGGTTTCAAGATCATTTAAGATCATAATCACTCTATTAACTGAAACTTTTTTGCTCTTTGAAGGTGGGTCATAACACAAGTATTCACCAGGTTATCATATCAGAGGTGAACATTGCATTCTTTCACTTTACAGAGGCCTGAAAGTTTTCTATTGACTTAGATCTGACCAAGGATTTGTTTTTTAATTCATACGCCACAGAGCAACAGGCATTAATGACTGCCTACCTACCTCTGACTTTATTACCATGCATCACTGATCTTAAGTAACTTCTAAACACACAAACTGTCCAGAATCATTGATTTCCTGATATCAGTTTTAAAATAAACCAGAATGACGTCACATCCAAGTTGACCGTGTTCCATTAACAAGTTGGCAACAAGTGGGAAAAGCAACGGACGCCTCCAGGAGTACCGTTGTTTTGTTCGCTTATACCAGGTGATAACAGTTTGTGCTTGAAAGGAACAAGACAACATGGCCACAGCTAGAACTCGCACGACACTAACAATGTGATTGATTTAATGACGCAAAACAGACTAAGTTGCTAATAAACACTGTAGTGTAGTGTACAGCTTAGACTTCACTGTTGATGCACGTAGCATCCATGTTGGAGTTTAGCTCGGGCTACTGAAGTTCCACCGGGTTTCTGAGTCGGAGTTCCGACTTCAGGGAGCGTTCCTGATGACGTATCCGACTTGTAAATCTGGATTTCCGACTTCCTAGATCAAAAGTATTGCACCAAATTGGAGCGTAAAACCAGGACGATGAAACTAGGCGAGGGTGAAGCGATGTGTTACGGTGTTTGTGCTGAGCCTAAGTATGTCAGGGGTATCTCTGTTCTGGAGATGACATTAAAATTGATCTTCTTATCTGACTCTGATCAAGGCAGCGAATAAGGAGATTTCCTCAAAATGTTAGAGTATTCCTTTGAAGGTGTGTTTTTTTTTCTGTATCAGTGCTGTCGGAGCATCCCCCTTCAGACGATCCCCCTCCATCCCAGCATCAAACTAAACAAATCAGCCGTTCAGCAAGTCTTCCCCCTGTTCCCTCCCTGTCACGGCCGCCACAGTTGCCATGGCAGCAACACGTCCGTCACTCCGGCAGCAGAGAGAGAAACTCACAAATAAAACAACACACACAGCAAAATGAAGGCTTGAACTTCTCCACCTCTCTGAGGAAGACTTTGATTTCTCGGTGGTGGGAAGGCGGACCTGGCAGGTGGAATTAAGCTGTCATGACAGCATGAGAAGTGGCACAGCGTGTGTTTGTGGGTTTTATACAACTACAGTCATGCTACCCCCACTGTGGATGTGCAATGTTCCAATGAAGCCAATTCTGCTTACAGTCCATGTGTATAAAGTGGAAAATCAATGATTCGCAAAAAGAAAGTGTCAAGCACAAGTTTCTCCTATATTCAAGTCACCATTCAGAGGTTTCATCACTGCAACAGTGTGAATCACACTTTTCATCAAAACTTATTATTTGACTGAAATAAAAGTATTTTGACTAAATGCACAGCGCTTACTTTTCCCACACACAGGAATGTGTAAAGGACCGTCACATTTTGACAAGACGAATCAAGAACACCGAGCAGATCTACGACTCTTTGTAAAGCACAAAAAACACGGGAACTGTAAAATATAAAAAAGACCTCACCCAACGTCAAAATGCAGAACAACCACACACACATATGCTACAGGCACATCTTCAGCTCTGCACATCTCTCCTCACTCGCTTAAAAAAAATAAAAAAATAACTGAGTGTCAAACCAGAATGGTTCAAAACCTTTTGGCTACAAAGAGAGTTGAAGACTGATAGATTCATAATTAACTCCTCCCTTACTGGGAACTTGCAGCCTGGGTACGCTTCCAAATGTCCTTTTAATTCTCTTTTGTCAACCTTTCTCCCTCCCTGCCCCCTCACAAGTTGTAAGGCTAATGTTTTATCTGACAGCAGATCTGCTGCTGTGTGCTGGGGCAGAGGGGCGGAGGGGGATTCAGCTATGAAAATATAAAAAGGGAGTAAAAAAGGAGAATAAAGAATGATTCATGGATAAAGGCGGGGAGAAAGTGGTGGACTGCTAAGGTTGAGATCTGTAACACCGTGTGTGTGTG
This sequence comes from Tautogolabrus adspersus, assembly GCA_020745685.1. Lineage (NCBI taxonomy): Eukaryota > Metazoa > Chordata > Actinopteri > Labriformes > Labridae > Tautogolabrus > Tautogolabrus adspersus. Next base: position 11,549,877 of record CM036536.1, on the reverse strand, counting down.
TGTGTGTGTGTGTGTGTGTGTGTGTGTGTGTGTGTGTGTGTAGCAGTCTTTATGGAGGGGTCTGACTTTGATGGGAGCAGAGTTGCAGGGGGAATGGACTTAATTTCACATACGGCTGCACTATGAGAGAGAAAGTGGTGTGTGTGTGTGTGTGTGTGTGTGTGTGTGTGTGTGTGTGTGTGTGTGTGTGTGTGTGTGTGTGTGTGTGTGTGTGTGTGTGTGTGTGTGTGTGTGTGCGTGCGTGCTTGTGTGTTTTAAGGGGGCATGCTCTGTTTAACAGCCTGTAATTACCCCACCACACACAAGTGTGAACGTGAAAATGATTCAATTTCAGAAAAATTAAGGTGCCAAGGCTTGGTGAGTAGAGAGAGAGAGAGTGAGAAGAAAACCAAGCATGATACTTGAAAGAAAGCACAGAAAAGGGAGAAAAAAAGAAGTGAACGGTGTGCATCCCTCCATCCAGGGTGAGAAAGAAGTCTGAACAATTGACAGGGTAGATGTAAAGGGTAGGGAAAGTGGAAGTGGAAAGAGGATGGAGATGAGTTCAGAAGCAGGTAAATTGTTATGAGTCGATGTACAGTATTTGTGCAAACTGAAGATGAAGGCACATTGTCACATTTAGGGACACACACTCAGTTATCCTTGATGGCATATTCAAAACACACTACCACTGTTGATACTCCATAAGGCCCTGTGTCCACCTAGCGTTTTTTTCAATTGTTTTCAATGAGGTGAATGTTCTCACATAAAGCGGCCGCCTGGAGAAAAAGCGCAGCGCCCAGCATCTTTTTTGCGAGCGCTCCGCCTTTATTGTGCGGCCGCTCTGGGCGCTCAAGTTGAAAATCAACTTTACAGGAAGCCGCTGTTGACGTCACCGGCGCGCTTTTCCAAATGTATCATCTCTTATATCCCACATCCTCTTTGCTCTGTGTCTAATCAGGAAATAAACGATCTAGAATAAAAAAACATACAGTAAAAAGTAACGGAGCCGTGTGAGGTCATTCAGCGGCCGTTGTCAACAGACTGTTGTCATAGAGACAGGCCGGACGTGCAGCGATTTTCTTCTCAGCGCACAAACGCTTCATGCAAGAGCTCTAAAGCGCTTTTCTGCTTGGAAAAAAAAACGCTAGGTGGACATGGGGCCTAAGATGTCTAATAATAAAGTTGCACTGCTTGGTGGATCTTCAGTATGTCCTTTTCCCCAGCACAAAAAGGATCCTAAATTGCAACTACATCCCATCAGCTGTAACCACCAACTTCTTCTTCTGTCTGGTACATCTGGAGTGTGCCAACATGTGTGAAATGACACTATTTTGTAAGTGTCGCCTTTAGTGAAAGAAAAGTAAAGTGGTAAATTTGTTTGATGGACGAGACGTGGATTAGACTCGCTGTCATCATTCACTTTGATTTATAAAGCCCAACAATCAAATCGTACTTTAAAGGCTCTGCTTTTACAGAGAGAGGCCTCAGAAAAGCTGCTTTTCTTTCATTTATTCACATTTCCATTGAGAAGGTACTACCAAAGTAAGATGTAGATTCTGTTACTCAATGCAAATGCTTTCGCAACCTTCCGTCCTTTTTCAGTCAGTGATTCAAACATAACTGATGTGTCCCTGAACAAGATAATGACAGCCTACCTACAAGTGTAACAGTGTGTGAGTAAAACTTCAGCACAGATTGGGCCTGTGACCGATCGGTTAGTTCACGTGCCCCATGTGCAGAGGCTGTAGCCCCGTGAAGCAGACGGCCAAGGTTCGAATCCGGCCTGTGGCTCCTTTCCTGCATGTCATTCCCCACTCTCTCTCTCCCAGATATCCGAACCACTTTCCTTTCTCTACAATATAGGCACAAAAAAACAACAAAAAAACTGCCCAGATAGGAGTTTGATACAAACTGAGGAGAAAGAAGCAGGCACATGGGATAAACCTGCACAAAGCTTAATAGTCATGGCACTGACAACACTCGGCTCAGCCCGTCGAACACACACAAATCACAGCTTGATGACTTACATTTTTATGTACACGCGCGCACGCGCACACGCACACACACACACAGGCTGTAGGTTGTAATGATATCTTCCCGCTCCTAGTGAGAGGTGTGAAATAGGAGACATAGAGATGATTTTAATGAGATCACATCACAGAGAGGAGGAACTGGTAACAGAAGCACACACAACACACACACGTGTCGCACACCACACCAGAAGGCTGACAGGACAGGGAGTAGGGTGGAGGGAAAGCATACTGTGACAAAAGGGAAGACAGGTGAGAGAGCCAATGGAAAAATGAACACACATAGGTATACTGTATTTTTGAATTCTCTGAGGCAACTTGTCCAGAATTTTAGGGTAAGAAGCAGGGTTGGAAATTAGCATCCGTCACCTGCCAAAACAGATGGCTTTTTTTACAGTGGCGCGTGAATTTGCTACTAGGTCTCCTGCTTCTTGTAGTCTGGCTTTATGAGGAGAGCCAGGCAGTCCTGCACGCTCACTGACCACAGGGCTCCGCCTCCTCCTCGAGTAGGTGTTTACAATGATGGGCTATCTGCTACAAAGGATTGTCTCGCTGTCACTTGAGAGTAGCACAGCACTGATTAGCATGTCTGTGTAGCGACTCAAAGTGTGTTTAAACTGATATATGGCTTGTCTTAAGTCCAAGATGACTTACGTCAAAGAAGCAGGCTGTGACTGTGACTCGCAGTGAGAGGAGCGCCTGTACATACTGTCTAATTCAGCCTCTACAGTGTTATGGATATCCCCGCTGCAAGTGTACAAAGTACACAGTACAAGTGTAGCTGCACTAAAACTGCAATAATGAACACATTCTATTTCCGACAAGTCCGGAAAATAAAAGTTTTCGGGTTGAATGCTGATGACGTGCTTTTATTCTGAAACAGCAGGAAATGGGGCACACACAGCTGTAACAACTTAACACAACTCAGACGTCGCAGAAGAGAAACAAAACTTTAAACCACACGGATTCAGTTAGAAGCTACCACGTCCTGAGAAACGAACCCACAGTGACTGAAACATCTTTCTAAATAAAACTCACACTGCCCAGCAGAAACCTTTATGATTGTGTTGACTCCTCACATAAGCTCATATACCTTTAAAACAACCGACTGATTATCTTGCCTCTCAGTCAAGTTCGTTGCAGCTAAATCAGAATTTGAGGATACAGCTCTTATCAGTCTCAAAATAGTTAAAGAAGGGCAACATGTGACGAGAAAGAAAAAACACTGACAACAATTATACTGCAAAGGGCATGGTGCACATCCAAGCGGTCGACAGAGACGGTTTCAAACAACTTTTAACTACTTTGGACCAAAGACACACCATGCCAAGCCTAGTTTGAAATGCTAGTGTAATAGTTTGTGTTGGTATTTTACTAAGTAAATCCTGGAGGCCACTTTGAATTGGTTAACTCGTGCCTGCACTGCCTGTTCTCAATATATTCTCTCGTGATTTTTTGACATTGTATCTACTTGAATGACTCAGTTTTAAGGTTTTGAATAAGACCTGCTTTTATGAATATCACATTTTAGAGTTTTAACACATTTTGAGGGATGCAAAATATCCTTATCAGCAAAATCAGTTTTTACACCCCTAACCTGAATACTATAAGCCTTGATTATAATATTATTCCCCTTTTATTAATGCTACCTGTTAAAATAAAGTGGCATGTTAAAAAATAATTGACTGATAGATTTTTGAATCCACCAGTCACAGTGGCGAAAAAGTCAATTTCCAACCCTGGTAAGAAGTGCCGGCTAATGCTTCTAAAGGTCCAAAAGAACATCTGACACAAGGCCTCGGATGATCGATATCAGACATTAAACTCAATCAGAGTTCAGAAAGAAACAAGAAGATCTGCAGAGTACAACCCAAACTTGGGTTTGGGTGTTCTTTAACATCCACTGTGTAAATCCATGGAGCATAAAAATGGCAGCAGAATTCAACTGCCAGTGACTAGCTTGAAATAACAAGTGATAGGACTGATTACTTCAATAACCAAAAACAGCGACTGACCAGGACTTGGACTGCCCAAAGTGCAGGTAGTTGATGCTGTAGAGGTCCATGTCCTCAGTGTGCCAGGCAAAAGTTGTCTTCCACATGCCGAAGTAGAGGTAGGGAGTGTTGACACCCTCGATGACGATGCCACACTCCTGCTCCACCATATCCAGGAGCGTGTTGAGGTGGCCGATGTTCCACTCGTGAACGTCCTGACCGAGACAAAAGGCATTTTTTAATTAGGAAATGTACAGGAATATTCTGCTTACTACAAACACAAAGTGGTCCTCAATGTTTATAAAAGACCACCAGATGGTGCTGTAGTCACAACAACTTAATGCATTACAATCATCTTTCTGAAGCAGGGTATTCAAATAAACATAGAGGTGGAGAAATGACACAGCAATTCAAAATAATACATCATTATATTTTAAATTATTTGATATCCTTCCATCATTGAGTAACAGTCAAGTAACACAAGCAGGGTAAGCAAATTAGCATCTTCAAAGTTGAAAAACACTCAGCCGTTACCTCATCATAGATGGAGCCACTGACATCTGCACCGTAGATGGGGGACACAAACGTCAGGTTCTTCCAGTACTTCCTCTCCAGGTCATCAAAGTCTTTGTGCCGGGGTGTGCAGTACCTGAAAACAGCACCGGATCAGTCGTACGGTCAGCAGTGTTCAGGGAGATGGCGATTTCAATAAACCAGCATGTTAGAAGCTTACAGCATGAGGAGCAGCAAAACCTTTTTTTTCTTTGACATTTCTAAATACCTTCATCTCAAGAATCACAGGAAATAGAAAACAGATGAGAACAATTTCCCTCTTATTTCGAAATATCCTCATTTTTATTCCTTATTTAAGAAGTTGCATTTAAAATGCCCAGTCCTGGATTATATCCCTTAAGAAAATATGATATGATGCTACTACAGTGGTGATTCTATTTCATTTAAGGCTTTTACCACTAGAGGGCAGAAAATACAGTGTTAAACAAAAGTACAGCATCAGTTTTATATAGCTCCTGTAGAGATTAAACCCCCCCCCCCCCACCCGGTCTTACTGGTTTCAAACTTTCGCAGGTAGATTTATAATATTGATCGACAGAAAAAGACTTCAACAAATGTTTGAGTCTTTGTTGTTTTCAGTCACATGAAACAAGAATAATCATAGCACAGTACAAGTATCAGTCTCAATTCCTCTTAATACGTGGTTGACAATGTCTACACACACACAAAAACACACACACACAAAAAAAACACGTACATACACACACACACACACACACACACACACACACACACACACACACACACACACACACACACACACACACACACACACACACACACACACACACACACACACACACACACACACACACACACACACACACACACACACACACACACACACACACACACACACACACACACACACACACACACACACACACACACACAAAAATAACCACCAACCAACTTACTTCTTGCTGTTGGCCAGCTTGCGGTACTCTCCCACTGTCATAGACTTCTTCTGGATGTTGTACTGAGTGAAAAGACCCGACTGTCCGGTCACAACCTGTGTGATCGGAGCTGGAATCACCATGTCTTCGATGCTGTCGTAGGATTTCCGAGGTTTCCAGCCCTCGGGAGGAATCACCTGGTGGAGTTTCAAAATCACCTTCAGGAACATGTTTCTTAATCTTCTTTTTTTTTACAGTTGATTTTTGGGGGCTTTTGCTTTTATTTGGACAGGACAGTGGAAAACAGACGGGACATGGGTCTGAGAGAGAGTGGGGGATATCAGGATCCGGGGTTGAACCTGCGACCAGTGGGGAAAAGGGCTGTAGCCTCTGTTCAAGGGGCGCCAGCTCTAATAACTGAGCTGAACCAGCATCTCACGCTGCTAAAGCTTTGTCTAGAGCTTTTAGAATCCAATTTCATCTTTTTGTACATGGTCTGAAAAGACATTCTCAGAAAAACCAAAGACTACTTATGTTATGTTATGTTATGTACTGTTGCTATTTATGTTAATTATTTGACTGACATTTCATTTTCAACACCAATAACAGCAAATCCTCAACCGTTACTGATTTCATCTTCTAAAATATCAAGAAAGGCTTCTTTTTTTTTTCTCCACATAATATGAGTAGGCCTGACGTCCTTCTGTCGGCTGGTTGATTGGTCGGTTGGTCGATGCGCTCGTCTCGCACGTGTTACTTTCATAGTGAAGATGCACTTAGTCCATCAGGCCTATTTGCAGGGGTGCGAGGGAGACCAGATGTTTTATATTTTTGAGTGATAACGTGTTAAAAAAAAAAACTGTGAATATGAATATAGGTCTGGAGCCATTATGCATGAGGATGCACATTTTTTTCTCTCCAGAGTTGCTCATAATTGCAGCATCAATTATTCTACATTATAATGTATTAGACTACCAGACAGGGGGCTCTGACTGCCCTGTCACTTATAAGGGTTGACTTATAGATGGGCTTACGTGCAGTTTTTTTCCAATAACCAGAACGTAACAAAACAGTTGCCATAACATGACTGTAAGGGACTGCATATATAAGTTTGTGTATTTCCTGTGTGAGAGCATGTACTCAGTGTGTTTATGTTGTCCTCACCTTTGCCAAGCCAGCCCTGTGAGCTCCTTGACTCTCCATGTAGACGATGTATTTGGCAAAGTCTTTGAACTCCTCCATGGTGGGCCTAAAGGTCATGATCTTGCAGCTGGGGTTCTTGGCGCTGACTGGTGGCAGTGGTGGTGGCAGAGGGGTCGGGGGCAGGTCAGAGTCTGGAACAAGGCCGGGGGCCAGGTTTGGGTCTGCAGGCTGAGTCGGAGTATGATCTGGAGCTGCATCGTGTTCTGAGGTCACCGCTGTGTCGGGGGTTTCGGCTACTGCTGGCTCCTTGGCGGGAATTTGATCTTGAGTCGTATCAGAGCTGAGAGCAGCAGGAGAGGCTGGGGTAGTTTCAGGGGGGGAGACTGGGGCAGGGTGAGGAGCCGGCACCGTGTCCATGGGCATGTCGGTAGCCATCGGGTCTTTTAAGGGTTGCAGGTAAACCTGGAAGGTGGAGAATGGACAGTCAGGGCATATTCAGTCTACTTTGGACATTTTCTCAAACCAAATCTTTGAACAGCTAGATGTTAAATATGAGATTGTAATAAATGTGTAAAATGCTCTTCTAAAACGTACAGCTGATACAATAACCCTTAGAGGAAAGGCAAACTCCTACAACCAATCTATTTTGTATGTTGTTGTTTTTTAAGAATAAAATAAACCACATGTACACTCCTCCTGACGTTTTATAAACCAAAATATGAATCCAGGGAAAGATTAATTGTGCAGACAAAACTTCAGCTACATATTCTTATATCTCACATGTCAAAACAGCCTTTAGTTCCCTTGATTCCATTTAGTTATATGCAGGGAAATAATCAGTAAGGTCAAAACAAAAACTGAAGAGTTCTAATTCTCTTTTAAGCAAATTGGAAAGCAGTGAGGTTTTGACCTGTTCATCAAGAGGAGCTACACCCATTGTAATTGTCCTGCTTACAATGAGCTCCCAACCAACCAAACCTGACCACATCATCAGACACCACTGCTTTGGCTGCTTAACAGCAACATTACTGACATGCCTTCAGGCTATCTTAACCCTGTTTTATATTTCTGCGCTGAATGCACACCATAGCTACACCTTAGTGGACTAGGCCCCTTGTGAGCACTACATACTTGTGCATCGTCTGATAGCTCTGTAATACTCTGCATATAAACGCTAGTTGGCAGTCTGATTTCTATGCTTGTTATATCCGCCACATTCTCAACACGTTCTCTGCTTGTTTGTGTACGGGAAACTATAAATATTGAGCAGCAGTTGATTATTTTGGCTTGTAGCGTTCTTCATTCTGCAGAATTTCGATTATGGCTGCAATACAGGAAGTGTTGTAAATGCAGGAAATACAATGCTACCCAGCGGTCCAATCACAGGGCATGCGATTGCATCGTTTTGACAGGTAGTAACAGTATATTTTTTGGACTCATCAAGTTTTCAATAGAACAAAATGGCATCATCAAAGTCAATCAATTCATCTTTATTTGTATAGCAACAATTTACCAGAAGTCCACAACACAAAGACTCTACCTTTGTCATCCTAACCGACACAGAAATTTAGCAAACCCTTTACATTAAAAGGTGCTTACCTGGAAATAGTACATTTTTATTTATTTATAAAATAACTAGCTGCTTGTTAGTAAAAACTTGTAATTATTTTGTTTGAATGGCCAGTATTTGCTGCTCTATTCAAGACACTTCTATGCCGAAAAAGAGTAGAGGTACATGATAAATGTAACTTACACTAATGCGGAATATTGTAGGGCAACGTCAACAAGTAAGCAAACAATTTCTTACAGTAATTTATTAACTGCCATTGCCAGATGATGGGACGGGATGACATCAAGTGAGAAAAACATGTGACCCCAGAGACCAGCAGACTTCCAGAGCTGCCCTATCTGAACCCGAAAACAACATGAGAATCCCAGGGAGACGATCAGACACTACATGTCCACAACAACAACAGATCTTCAAATGTAGCACAACTCAAACTGTTAGGATATGTGATAAAGTTCTGAGTAACTGGGTTAGCTCGAGTCTTTTAGAATCAGTTAAATGTTGTTGTTTTGTTTTGTTTTGTATCCTGAAGTACTAATTCATAAACTTTGAATCCAAGGATCAATGAATCCAGAATCGTATCGAATCGAAAATCGTTTCTGAATCGAATCGTGAGACACCCAAAGATTCCCAGCCCTACTGCTGACTAGGTATTAATGTGCATCGTTTGGTTTTTCATACATTTTAGCAGCTCTTGAGTCTCGTGGTTCATCAAGTAGCAACACTAAGTACAGGAAACATCACCCTTAAAGCTCAAAAACAACTGAAAGAGCTAATTTTACAGTTCAAACTGCTTTAGGCCAATCAGCTTTGGACATGAACATAAAGTGAATATTAGCTGATTGAAATAAACATATCACCATTTTTTTGTAATACGCCGATCCCTTCAGTTGATTCTTCAGTAAAAATGACTTCCAATCTCTGACCCTGGATTCACCAACCACAGTCTCACTGTTTTACTGCAGACTGAATAACTTTCAGTTTTGGACTGCTGCTCAGACACAAAGTCTGTAAAAGATGTCACATTGGGTGCTGGGAACTTGTCTCAGGTGTTTTCATTTACTTTTTGACTACACGATTACTGATGCTCCTTTAAATATAAATAATAGAATCAGTGAATACATTGATAGTTGCTTGTTAGAAGCCATCCTACTTTTCCTTAAAGGTTGCAAAACAGGTCTAAAGTAACTGAGGCGGACAGATAGCAGAGAAGTCCTTATGAATACAAAAATGTGTGAAAGGGATATCATTATGACGAGCCATGGTATTGGAGAAGAGGTGTCACTATTCTTGGAATGCAGTTGGTAAAAAAATAATTTTAGACCTACCAATAATCAACTCAGCAAACTATGAAATGTCTACACAGGCCGGTGCTGTTAAAACATTTGCTTAAGGGTGTTACTGTGAACATCAGTCTGTTTATTTGAATATGTTTTTGCATCACTTATCACCTCAAAATAGGAATCCATTATATCAAAATAAAATGATTTAAACCATATCACTCAGCTGTATGGATGCAGCAACTCTGAGAAAGTACAAGCTAAATTACAGCAAACCCTATAACGTTTAATTCTTTAAAGTAACAAAAGAGATTGTTTTTTTTTCTTTAACTAAAAATGTGGTGCCCAGGTCATTTCTCAAACTCTGTGAAAACAGGGACAAGCTGAAAAGTGTTTGTCAGCACCATCTACTGAGCTCTTAAGCTATAAACCTTCTGACTTAACAACAGTAGAGGCAACAGCACAGTGGAAACTGACTTTTTACACTTTTTAATGATTTGTTGCTGCAGGTGTTCTCAAAATAAGGTTGAAGTAAAAGTGGTCTAGTGTTTAGGAAGTGCATAATGACCTTAACAATAGTAGAGTCTGTGAGAACTTAAAGCGGTTTCTTTTTACTTCAGGAATACCTTCAGCATTCAGCACGATATTCACTTTTTTTCCACACAAACAGGAGACAAGAATGTATTTTCCTTGTAGATTACAAAATAATTAAATTTTACATTAGCACCTGCTCTGCAACACTCAATTTGCAAAGTCCAGTTGTAAACTATTGTTTTTGGCGTATACCTATAAAGCACACAAAAACACTGCATCCCTCAATGTGCAATGCATACAACTTCACACAATTCTGACACCCACAAAGTCGGTCCAACAGTACTGACTGAAGTTTCCTATTTGTGCTTTGACTTCCTACTACAAGGTAATACAAATTGAAACAGCAAACATGAAGTAATTTGCATAACGCACCAACACCCTACAGTGCAGGAAACATGTTTTGAGATCAAAACTACGACTTCTGGTTTAAGTGTCTGGATGAAAAGAGTGGGTATGATTTTCTGAATCAATAAATAATAATTGTAAGAAAAATCATTATTAAAAAAGGAAAATAAATCCAACGGGATCCTGCTAAGTGGCTGAGAGGCATGGCTGCTCACAAATAGACCCAACTAACGCTGTCATTGAGTTCACAGTTTATAGTCCTTCTTCCAGAATTGTATTTATTTAATTATTTCACAAGTTACGAATCTCTTTCGGACCGGGGCGGACCTATCAAGATGATAGAAGGCCACATGACCCCCAGCTGTCTGACCACAACAAAAAGAGGCCTACGCTTTAACTCCTTCTGGGCCTGAGACTTACTTCAGAATTGCAGTACTCGTCCCTCCTTATTAAGTATTGAAATACTGACATTCACACACAACACTGTTCCACGTTATTGCTAATGCATACATCTGGATATATAAAAGCGAAACGTAGCTGCTCGTTTCGCAGGCTGCTGCTAAAGGTGACGGTGGTTCTGCATAACCAACATCCACTGTTAGCATTTTATCCCAACTAAAACGGACGCTGAAGCGCTTAAACCCCGACACATTGTGCAACCCACACACACCTACGAACGTATGTGACACACGTGTACGTTTTTATTTACGCAAAACAACCGTAACGTTACAGCAGAGCTACACTTCATCGAGAAGCTATGGTATCCTGAGCTAAAGCTAGCTAGGTCCTAGCAGGCTGCTTCCATATCTGCATTCAGGGAAAAAAAACAAAACACCGCGACGACAGACAGCTTACACATCGCGATTACACGAGAATACGTTCCTCGCCATTGTATTAAAATGAATCCCGTTTGGGAAATATTACCTCCTGCTGCAAGCAATTCTCCTCTCCCTGTTTTGTTCAATGGATTTGGTTTCGCTTTGGAAAAAAAACTCCCTTGATCGATTTTCGTCTAGCATTAGCTTGCTGAGGATAATCGGAGTCACGCCCCCTCAGAAACTGGCCATTGCGATTGGTTAGAGAACCCGGATGAAGGAATTAGTGGTCATATATCCAACGATGTGATTGGTTTATCCTGCTATCGACATATCAATCTGCCATTGAAACTAGACGTTACCACTCGTAGTCAGTGCTCGTACTCAGCCGACGTGCACACCAAGCACGTAGACACTGCCGGCTAAATTATAGGTTGTTATATGTACCTTTTGACCATGGGAAGATTAAATAACCTCAGTGGAAGTAAAAACCTATAATTGCATAACCCCCGAAAGATTTCGACATTGTACCTAAACAAAATGGTAGTAATCCAAATTCTCTATATGGATCTATTGGATCTTGGTTACTTTCTCCCTTTAAAATGACAAGTAGACCTTCTCAAACAATAACACAAGACCCCATTCACAAACAAGTTTAGGGTAATGTCTGACACCTTCAAGACCTCTTGAGAATGAAAACTCCTCCCAAGTTAAATACATCCACAGTCCCACCAAATAAAACACAACAAAAGATCTCGTTTTTACTTTTTTATTGAATGACACTGAAAAAGTATTGACACATATTTGCACTCAACGTGTGCAAGCAATCCTAAAACTACATATCAAAACTAAATGGACTAAAAATTATACAATTTATGAAAATATACATTTACCAGTCTATGCAAATCTTTGTCTCTCCATCTCAAAAACTTGACCCGCTGGCTCGGGAATAGGCATTGTCCCACACTGCCTTTGAAATTACAAACCCAGTATTCAAAGACAAGAGGAACGGCAAAAGCAATACATAACAGATTCAAATAATTACCTTTATTCTATATCAGATTTCAGGAGCAGTGTGTGGAATTTGCTTCAAGTTTTCAACTTGATGCAAGCATTTCCTGTTTTTGAAAGGTCAGGTATAACAAGTGACCCCAGGACACAAAAATCTGACTGAAGACCCCCGGCACAGATGGCAGTAATGGATTATAAAAATGAAAAAGTACAAATTTTAGTTATAGAAAAAATACAAATAGATTTTCTAGACTCAATTGAGAGTCAGGGACAAAGTCTAAAGATATAGATACATGGGAGTTCTACATTATATATTCTTGGTGGAGCACTTGTGTTTCTTTGGACTTAATAAAAGGGAAGTTTTAAAAAGAGGAGTAATCAAATTGATTTCTTTTTTTAAGAATATCATGTTAAGCTTTAAAGGGTTATCAAAATCATAGTAACTTTTATCCAACTTTCACAAACAGCACATACAAATATAGAAACGTTTAAGGAACCAATAAACAAGATAGAAAAAATTAAACCATGCTAAAAATGACATTTCTTCCCAATAAGACACTTCCTGTCAGATTGCTTAAGTGACCAAATAAAAAAAGAAATTTGAACTGGTTCAGTTTAGGCCAGTATGTTAGTTACACTCTACGTTATATGGAACAGTTTTGACTTCAGAAGTCCTCCTTGAGGGGCCTAGTTCACTGCTCAAGTTAATGCCATATCAATCATATGATCATGCCAGCACAAGGTGCCACTCAAGAAGATTGATCCATTCGCTCTAGTTTGTCTTCGATTTCTTACTGAGAAGCCAAGCTTCATTGTGTTTGCAAACATTAAAATACAGACGTTTAAAAGAAAGACTACAGAAAATTACATCTCTAAAGGCGACAGAGCCTTCCAGGTCAGGTTTGACTTTAGACCAAATTTCTAATCATTCTTTCAAAATGACGACCAACAACAGCCCGACTAACGGCAGATCACATGACACGCAGCTTCTAAAAGCCTTTTTCAAAAGGAACACTTTTGGTCAACCACTCAAGTGACTCTTGAAGTAAAGTTCTCTTAAATAGTGCTAAACACTGAGGAGTTAGTTAAAAGTAGGAAACATTTGACTTCATGAATAACATTAGCGTTAGTTACTGGAACAGAACATAAAGCTGGGAGTAAAATCTTGGTTCTGGGTATTAACGGGGTTATTGTCAAGTTACAAAAGGAAATTTATTATTACCAACACGACAGATCCGAGGTGAAAATGGTGACATTGAAGTCCTCAAAAATTCTTGTTTTATAATCATTAAAAATATATTAAGAGAAACTGATTCTTTATTGCCTCTACTGAAAAATTCCCCTTACAGTTTGTATCGCATTTCCTCAAGGGCTGAGTAGGCACAACCAATGATCATCGGCCATTGCTGTAGCCTGGGAAAAACTGATTAAGAATATCTTGCAGGGGTTTGTTGACGGCCATGGAGTAGTTTTTGCCCAGGTCGTGCCTGCAGGCCGGGCAGGTGTACACCTCTGCTTTGAAGGAGCGCTGAAGGCATTCCTGGGAGGAAAAAGAAACCGCTTTTAGATCTCAGAGACCCCACCATTGTTTGACGTTCCTTTTGTATGGATTGAAAGCAGTGATTGTGAAGATTGTCTCTTACCCTACAGACATTGTGTTGGCACTCTGTGGTGATGGGCTGAAAGACCACTTCTTGGCAGCAAATGCAGAGGAACATTTCTTCCACTTTGTTTAAGAATTTCTGCAGAAACAAAGCAATTCAAATCAATGCACCTCATTGTCAATGGTGAACGTGTTTCATTGCTTCAGAAAATCTAAATCTGACTTAAAGCTTTGTTGCTTTAATCTGCATGCAGGACAAACACAAGCTCAAGCATACAAAGCAATGCTGGTCTCAAACACACTGCCATCCTCACCGGTCCAAGTGACAGTGACTCCATGGCTTCATCCCACAGCTTCTTGTTTGGCTCGTCATTCTTGATGAAGCCTTTCTGCTCCTTGGTGAGCTTAAACACCTCTACCTTAATTTTCTTAGGAGTCTTTGCTGGTGAGCTCTTGGTGGATTCTGAGAGAAAGAAACACATTTTAAGTTAGTTACGGGAGTTCTGGGATAAAATGGTAGTGAACTCTGTTTCTACAGATTAAACATTGAAATATGTGTCTACTTTCTCGTGGAAATTGTGTTCCTGCCTAAAAGCAGCACTACTGTCTTAATGGCACTGGGAATGTTGTCCACAAGAATATGCCCGGTGTGTAGCTCTGGTGTGATTTGTAGCAGCCTTGAGCCAATAAATATCAGGTAAAAGTAACAACATCTCAACAACCACATGCATGCAAAGAACTTACCACTACCCTGAGATTTTCTCTTCCTCTTTGCCTTGCTGGGTGTTGCTGCTGCAGCTGCTGTGTTCTCCTCTTCCTCGACTTCATTTTTGTTCTCCTTCTCTTTCTGATAACCCGCAGGATACTGGAACAAGAGAGAACATATTGAAGTCTGAATACACTCAATCCACAGCTAACTTCTTTTTTTTCATATGCCATGTGCTTAAGCATAGATTTATTTTTACAGTGTCAAAATGGATAATGGTGGCATGTTCAAATTCTTGTAGATTGACATTAAGCAGCGTTACATTATGCTAAATATGAGATTATACAATGTCAGGGCAACATTCTGTTTCATCTGAATATTAGTCTCTACCTGCATGGTGAGGCCGAGCTTTTTGATGCGGTCTTTGCCATCTCTGGTCCACGGTGCCGGCTCATCATCATCACGCTTCAGCAGATACCTCCAGACCAGGAAGCCAGACTTGCCCTTGGCTGGCCAGTACTTCACCACCTGAATGTAGTCAAAAACACGTATAGATAAAGAAGTACAAAGTTACAGGACCATTAATTAAACATGAGGTTTGAAAACTAAAGGAATTTTCCGTTTGGTTATACTGTACTGTTGAGACTAATATATTCTATTTGTCAATTTCATCAGATTTTTACAGCCGAATGACTAAATGTATAATTGTTGTAACACTGCGTGGTGAAGGTGTTGCTTCAAACACAAACAAACCCATCTGGTGTGCCCTCATACCTTATATATGCCATCATATCGGTTTCCTTCCTCAGGTGAGTATTTGCTGTGCTTGCGACCCTTGCAGCTGCGTACAACTCTAACCGGTTTGCCTTCCTTCCAGTTCTTGGCCTCCGCACCATTTTTGTCGTTGACATGGACGTTGCAGTTGAGAGCCAGCGCCCTGATGCAAACAAACAATTTAGATATGCAAATTAAAGTCAACCAAAACCTGTCAATCCGGAAATCGTGTTGATTTAAAGTCAGTTGTAATGTTCTGGCCAAAATACCGATTCATGTGGGTTAGTGTCTGGTCACATGACTGCTCAGCCGTTCTCTTGTTGCCAGAAAGATCTCGCCCTCCGGAGCCAGTGTAAGTGAACTCGTTGCCATCATCCTACATTGTAATGCACATAACAATAATTACACACATAAAACTACAAAGGCAATTCAGCTGCAGATTTTAAACTTAGTTTCATGGACAGAAACATTGGTTTTATACCATTAGTACAATATAGAAAGATACACACTAATAAATTCTTCTTACTTGTTTTTTTTTTTTGTATAACAGTTCATTGTAATATTGTGCAACTTTTCCAAAAGAAATGGACAATCAACAGTCTAATGCTACAGGTGGTCCTGCTGTACTGAGCTCCATTAAGCGATTTGTGAAGTTATTTAAATAAAATTGACATAAGCACAATAACAGTAATCTCTCAGGTGAAAGATTAAAAAGAAAGAGAAGCATACCACATCATCCTCATAGCCTCCGGCCAGGACCAAAGAAAAGGCCCCGTCATTGCTCCTGCCATGAATCCCAGCAACATGTGGCCTGTGGACGCCAGACTCACTAACCTAGAAAAGCCACAGAAAGTATAGCATTACATTATAAAAAACCTGTTATAAATAATTCAATTCATATGGTGCAACCGTTTCTTGTTAAAAGGTGTATTCCTCTCTCCAGTTGAGTAAACTGACCTGCACTCTGAACTTCCACAGGGAGCCAACAGGGATGCCAGGGATCGGGCCGTAGTGGTTGGACGGGACGATGGTGCACTGCTTGGTTCGACCAACACAGGCCATTCCCTGGAGGAGTTTAAAATGTTGACATTTGAAAACCTTGGTTGTCTAACTCAATCACAATCATAGATAGCTGCCTGAAAGGACAATGAGCATATAGGCTGTAAGAGTATTTCTGACATCATTTTCTGTAACCAGTGCCAATATATAATATTACCATTGTGTCAGCACTCACCTTGCCCCAGTCCCTCTGGCTGGTGGAGCTTGCTGAAGCCATCTTTGATTTCTTCTTGCTATCCTTCAGCTTCTCTCCAGCCAACACAACCTCACTGGCATCATTACGACAGCCTGGGCAATACCTGGCAAACAAACACACGCAGGGTTTAGGTCACAATTGTCCTAAAAAACGTCAAGTCTGCTCTTTTATTTTCAACTTTTGTACTTTCTATGTCTTAAGTTTATACAACAGAGATCTACGTCTGATTGTACTGACCAGTCCTCGTCATCTGGGATGGAGGTGAGCGGAGGGTTCAGACAGTAAGTGTGAAAGGCCATGTCGCATTCATCACAAAGCAGTTGTTTGTCAGGATCCTGCTTGATGCCACAGATATGGCAGTTACACCACTGACAGTTTTTTTTAGGATTATCCTTACAGTGCTTGCACTCGGGTCCATTTGATCCTGGAAAATGAAGACACATTTGGTAAGATGGAGAAGATCTATACTGCAAATTCATCAAGGAAGAGGTGCATGCAAGTTTCACTTGATTGAAATCTACACTTAGTTTAATCACCAGGATTCTGATTTTTAATCTCGTCTGTCAGCTTTTTTTTTTTTTTTTTTTATGTAAACGGCAAATAACCCACAACTGTACAGTTCAAACAGGTCATCCATAAACATACTTTTTAGTGGACTCTCAGATCCAGCAGGGGTGTCAGCTAGAGAACCAGGCTCCTCGATTTTGTAGATTTCAGTCAAGAACATGATCCTGCAGTCATTCAGAGAGTCACCAGCATCACTGCAAACAAAGAAACGGTCAGTCCATTTTTCATCTGTTCATCATCCTCTGTGTCTATTTGTGCTTTTTTGCATCTTGAAATCATTGTAAATGAGGGAAACCTCAATGACTTTGAAGGCTTAAAGGTTTAAAATGAAAACATTTTGTGAAGCAGAAATACAGCAGCGAACCCTCCTCCTTGCAATGTACGCAGGGATAATAGAAAAGTGCACCAAAGAAGTATGCAGTTTACATTACATGTATTGAAGCTTTACAATATTATCTTCAAATCATACAACAGATGAGCCTTTTACCCCACCTAAAATGTTTCCAGTACTAAGCGCTCTAGTCTGGAAACTACAACGATACAACAGCAGGAAATCTACCCCTTCCTACCTGCTGCGGCTTCAAAACAACTTAAAGCTATGATGTGCAGATAGAAATGGGGCCACAAGATGATCATCTGCCACCGCAGCAGGTTCACTTTATGTTCTTAGATGTTAGACTTGGCAGTTGCTCCCATTATGTGAGCTATTAACAAATGCAGTAAATCTCTTACCCAAGAATTATTTTGGCATAGATCTCATGCAGGGTGCGCGTCTCCCTTTTCCTTTGGATCTCTGCATCATACCAGTAGCCACGCTCCTTGGGGTCGTCTGGGTTGTAGTTGACCATCACAACCATCCCCTTTTCCAGCTGGTGCCACTGGTACACTGTACGGGCCCGCGGTCGAACATCCTTCGTCAGCAGCTGTATCACCCCGTTCTCTGGGTAACTGTGATAGTGAAAGTGATAACCTATAAGATGGCAGCTCAAAAGAAAGCCACCAAACACAGGTGTTTCCTACACAGGATCTGAGTGTCTGAGTGGGTTAACAAGTGCACAAAAGTATGTTTGGTTTAGCCGCTCAGTTCTGCTGAAGTGGATCCTCATCATTCAATGGAACAAATATCCCTTCATCACTAACATGCAAAGCTCATCATCACAGGAGCCTTTTTCAGGGGGACAAAGTCAGAGACACCGCAAAAGAATTCACTTCCATGACTATGGGACTACGCACGAGAAAACTTAAATGTTCAATGTCACTTTGCCTGCAAATGAGGATTTCAATGGCATTCCAACTGCCTTGTCTATAAAGCTTCCAAGTTTTTTTTATTCTTTATTTCACCAGGAAGTCCCATTGAGATTAAAAAGAATCTCTTTTACAAGGGTCAACATTTTAATATGTTCTGCAACATATTGACATTTATATAAATCTACAGCTGCAGGTGATTATTTTACCGGGATCATCACTGCATTATCGCAGGTCTCCTTCGCTCTACTGAGCATCACGTGTTAATGAGTTAACATTGACAGCCTTTTTTTTTTTTCTTACATAAACATCATGAGACACATAACACAATATTTTGACAGTAAATTAATGAACATAACAGCAAAATGACTCTTACTCCTCATATTTCACATGGTACAGTATCTCCTCTTCATCAGCGTCCGTGGCCTCCTCTTTGGGCATCTTTGTTGTCTTAGTCACATTTACAACCTGGGCCTCAAACCACGCCCCCATGTTCAGGTCTCTGGCGTCCACCAGCTCATTGACCTTTAGAAACACAGGGGAAAACAAAAAAATGCATTTTCAAAAGGTGTAATGTTTTTTTTGGTGCAAGTTTTTAAAATGTAATATGTGATTGTGAATAAGGTTTTTTGTTAATAGCACAGCATCTCAGCAGAAAATCTCATTTCAGGCCTTCATCCCAACATACACGTTATTTAAAAGCATCCAAAAAAAATGGTCAAGATTCCCACTCTCTGTATGTTGGTGATATTGTATTTTTGACTTGTAAAAAACTAATTATGCAAAATTTTGAAAAACCTGTCGTTTAATATTTCAAATTCTGAACAACAACAAACTGCCACATTGAAAAGCAAAGAAAGCTACTAGCAGCCCGGCAAAATTAGCTGGACAAACTTCTACACATATGGAGGGTGCAAAGACAGGACCACTCAAAAGAACAGAGTTTGCACTTGGCAAATGATGCTGATCTTTTGTCTGTTTTTTTCACATTGCATTGCAGTTAATACATTTCACTGGCTATTCCTAGAACTGTAGAGGAACATGAGGCTTCATGACCTACCACTATTTATATTTAAGGGCTAAACATCCCAATTACAATGTGCACATGTACAATAGTCTTATCCCAGGCAATGTGATGTCTCTCAAGCAACCTGAAGCACGTCATGCTGCCACTTTGGTGTCGTTTGATCCAAACCAAAAGCGCTAGTTTTATTGTTTGACTAATCTACAATAAACGTTTGTCTGATATCACCATAAGGAGTCAGAGAACTAAACACTGTGCATGCAGAGTCAGTGTCCCTTGCATGTAAAATGAATAGGCTACATGCAACGATGCTGCCATCAGATACCACAGCGGCACTTAAGGACGACACATAATCACAGTTTGGATATAGTTTATTATCGCCATCAGCAGCACCTCGTTCTGCCGCTCCTTAATGTTTTGACCACATATACAGGCTGTTAACTGCCGAGCGTGGCACTGATTGTTTACTTTTAGCAGCTATGCCTGCTGTTCTCTCTCTCTCTCTCTCTCTCTACAGTTCCTCCTCCTGCTCCGTGTGTGTGTTAGAGGGCTGGACCCAGTGAAAGTAGGGTGTTTAGATTGTTTAACCTGACACAGCCTATATAGAACTTATTCTCCTACAAGATGCTATCCTTTCAATGTGCTCTGGGTAGTAAAGCATATTGGCAGGTCGCTGTGTCTGCATCCTAAAAAGAAACGTTTTCTCCCTTTCTCATAATGCAAAAGTCATTTTTACCAATGTATATATCACAGAAATGAGTACCACAAGAAAAATGTTCAACGCACCTTATAAAATCCAAAGCCTGGATCAACGAGCTCTTGGGCGTTTGTCTGGGCAGAGGTGCCGGCTGTCTGAGCCTCTACCTCCCCATGAGTTGAATTTTTGTCAGACTCACTCTGGGTTGATCCACAACCCGAATCAGAGTCAGAGAGCTCAGCTTCTTTGTCCTTGCTTTTGACGACATCAACAGGGGCCATTTTCTGTCTAACAAGCAGCTGCACTATGTCATTCAGACCCACGTTGTAGTCAAATATGGTATGGCCATCCTCCATCTGATGTACAAGAATAAATGACATGATTAAATGAAGAAATGTAGACTTATGACTGGTTGTTTTTCAACCATGAACAAAAAGTGACAAGATTATAAGAAAGCAGCCTTACCTGCTTGCCCCGGTAAAACAGCCTCTGCCTCTCGGGCTCTATTTTAAAGAGCTCGAAGATTTTAACACGCAGCTCATCCACCTTAGTGAGTTTGGAAAGGGAATCCACCCGGTGGGTTTCCTTCCCATCCATTGTGCGAACTTGAATCCACATTGCAGCGGCCCTGTGACAACCACCAAATCATGATAACCCATTATAAGCACAAGCTTTGCAATTGTTTTTAAGAGGCACTGTGAGTAATGTGATTAACTTCTCTTACATACTAGCTCATTTAATTATATGCATCTTTGATAACTTCAGGTTTTTGATGCCAGGAAATTTTGTTTTCATCAACAACATGAAAGATTTGTTGGCTTTTCATTAGTATATTTTTGACACGAGTCCAATTGTATCAACTGGCAAAAAGTAATACTAATAAATAGCATTTAAATACATACAACTATGGTTTTGTCTGATAAAACTAAAGTTAGTTTGCTTCTAAAGAACAAGTGGCATTGTCCACTAAAAGCAAAACATTGATGAGTTTTTCAAAGGATTAGATCATTTCTTCAAACGTGTAATTGCTTCCCCGTTAATGTGCCTATATTATTATTACAAATCATTCAAGAGCTATGCTGATTTACACTTTATTTATTGAATGTGATAAAAAAATGCTCCTTTATCAGTCCTCAAGGTTCACACTTTCTGTACCTGCAACTCTTACTACTAAGCCCCTTTCAAAATAAGCTTTCAAAATTATTTCACTTCTCTTTTGTGCTCAAATTTTAGCAAAGCAAGAATTTTAACACTGAATGTTTGCCTTTCAAAGGTTCTGTATGACATTGTGAAAGACTTTAGTGTCAAAATCCACTATTTTAGAGTTAATGCTGCTTTACTCTACAGCATAAACTATTAACTTCAGTCAAGGAACTAAATTAATGTTCGTTAGATGCAAAGATATGGTTTTGCCAGTCCTTGGTCCGTGTATTGTCCTGCTGTCAGCACTGGGCTGTCACTTGGACAAAATATTAGAAAGGGAGGGAACAAGCTGATTTAAATACAGTGCGGGAAACTGAGCTGTAAGCCACTCCCAGTTCTTTTAAAAGCAGGCACATCCGGACGGAAGGGAGCGCTGGCAAACAATGTGCCTTCGCTCTGTGACAATGAAACACACCGAAATACCAGCTTATTTTTGGTTTTTAAATGGAATACAACACGAAAAAAAGCCTAAAGTTCACAGAGACGATGCTTAATATTACTAAGATTTGAGAAGCGAGCTGGACGGCTCTTAGTTTTGCGCTCTCCGCTGAGGTCTTGTTTCTTTGCTGGCTAGAAATAAAACACCAGCGATAAAAACACAAGCGAAAACATCGGAAACAAATTACTTTCTCAGACGTGAAATTTGACATCAGTCACTTATTCAATATGCAGATGTAAACACGACCTTAATCACCTCAAGTAAATTAAGAAAAATCGAGGGGGAAAACAAATCCTTTTAAGGTTAGCGTATTTGTTTTGCTTCATGGGAGGCATTAAACTGTAGGAGCTAGCTGAAAATTCAACATTTGCTGCACATTATTGTGCTACAGATAAACAACACAAGATAACAGCTCGTCGATGACAAGTCCATCTCCCACTCTCCAATGCTAAGCCACAGCAAACCACGTTACTTATTGTTTGTAGAGCTTACTGGTAGTATATTGCCAATAACAAATAAAACTACATTCAAACACAGTAAAATAATTATGTGAAGCCATCATTAGCTACTTTTTGAACATTGTATATTTGGCTGGCAATGGAACTTCTTGAGGACGTCAAGCCAAACAGAAACGAGGCAGGACTTTGTCAAGTTAGCTAACCTTAGTAAGCTAGCTACAGAATGAAGAAATCAATGAGTCAAATTCTGAAAGTTATAATAACATAAGGAAATTTTGCTTTACCTGTTTGTTCGTCAAAGTGAAAACAAGAAATTGACGTATTAGAATTAACGTGCACGTTTTCCCCAAATAACTTCTATGCAAGGTTTGCACGACCAACTCTATGCCTTGTTGGAGATTGATCAATGAGTTATTCTTCAAGACTTAGATACCACGCCTGCCCTAAAAATCAAGCGACAACATTGGCTGGTTTCCTCGCAGCAAAACGAGTTCATTGGGCAGAAGAGCTGTCACTCCCGAATGTGACTGGAGCTTAGCCTCAGCGCGCGAAACGACATTCTCGTGGGTGCAGCTCGCCTTCTCGTGTTTATCGCGAGATTATGTGGAACCCAGTAAACAGCGGTAACCCAGAGAGACAGATGGTGGTTCTTGTAAACAACCTCACTGATAGAGCTCGTTGTCATCTCTGAAGTATGACTGCTTCTTCATTTGTTTCTGAGTGATTTCCCTTCTTCAAACTTTCCGTATTATATGTGAAACTTACTTGTGGATACCCCAGAGTTACAAAAACTCTGGTATTAATGATGTGTAATTAGGCTACCTTTCCTTTATTTTAGCGGGAGTTGAAGAAGGTGAACGAGGAAAACTCAGTTTTTCATAGGCCATCAGTAGCCTACATTACTATCCTAAAATGATACTCTACTGGTGTAGCACTGTAATCCTTAATCCAGCTGTCCCATTGTTGTTGATCGCAGCTGTTTACCCAACAAACACAAATGAGTTTCCTACATCTATGTTATAGGCTATAGTTAAAGTTTATTTTGTGCAAGAAGCAGTGGCGGTTTTATTGATCTGGAGGCCCAAAACAAAGACAAATATGAGGCCCTTCCCCATTTTGCTAATAGCAATCAACCCTAGTGAACTAAAAACTTCTGAGGAATCTCTTTTCTGTTATCAAAGCCACAAAACTAAATAACAGAGCCAGATGTGAATTTTACATAAACACACACACATATCCAATACCAGTCATTATCACTTAGAAGAGTAACAAGCATACATAGCCTAACTCAAAATCATCACATCTTATTAATTTAACATGTCTCTGAGTGTAATTTATTCAATATTAGGCCTATATGATCACAATTGGTGTAGTAGTTCTTCTGCCATAAATCATGTTTTTTTTTATTCATGTCATGCAATTTTTGTTTCCAAGAAGTAATCCACTAATTTGTTTATTTAAAATGTCTATAGCCTTTAGATCTATTTTACTATAATTGGCTTGGATATGCTGACATTTTGGGGCTTTTGGAGGCTTGAACAGAGGGGCATGTATTCTCATTTATTTTTTTGGGATAATCAATCTCTGTTTTAATATTCTGTAGTGTGGGCACCGTATTTACATTCAAAATACACATCTTCATCATTGAAAATAATTTGAGATAGGCAATGCTATTATTAAGTATTTAATGACGTGTTGGAGAACAAGCTCAGTGCGTTTCTGCAAACTATAATTTATTGCAATATTTTTTAGAAACGCATTATCAGAAAGTCTACAGTCAGTGCAGTGAAGAGTCAGCACTGATAAGGCTACCTCACATCTTCTGCACTGTCTCTGTCTTCTCTGTTGTAGTGTGTGTTTAAGAGGGGAGAGAGGGAGCGCGCGGCAATATAACACAGAGTGAGCAGAGCAAAGGGAAAGTGACCGGGAAGTTGACAATTTGGCAGTAGGTTTACATTTTACACTATATTTTTCAGGATAAATCAAAACGTTCGGGCCCCTTGGAGGAGGGCATCCTGGGAAACTATACTGCCTATAGGCCCCTTGGGGCACAAGGCCACAGGCAATTGACTACCTTTGCCTAATGGTAAAACCGCCCATTGACAAGAAGTAGCCTACCACTTTAAAGTCATACAAAGACAAATACAAAGAAACCTAAAACTAAACTCTGCATGTATCTTGAGTGAGAAGTCCTAGAGTCCTAGAAAGAAAACAAATATTTTGAATTAAAAGTCAAGTCACATTTATTTATAAAGCACATTTGAAACAACTCACATTTACCAAAGTGCTGTACAACCAAGAGAAACAATACAATTAAACCAAAAGCGATCACAGACAAAGATACTGCATAACATGAGACATGAGAATAAAACAAATAAGAGAATGAAACAAAAGCAAAGATTTAAAACCAAACCAAACCAAACAATTATAACAGACAAGCTTTACAAAAATCATTAACATCATTCAGACAGTTCAGCAGTTGCTGCATTGAATCCTTACATTTAAAAGGAAGATCGATTTGGATGTCATCAGCAAAGAAGTAAATGGGATATTGTGTTTTTAACAATTGATCCCAAGGGGAACAAATGCATCAAAAAGAGAACAGGGCCCAAAATGGAGCACTGCAGGACCCCACAAGTAAGTGTGGCTGTGTCTGAGGAATGATAACCCAGGTGGCCTGAGCAACTCCTATATATGAGATAGGACTCGAACCATTTGAGGACAGTGTCTTTTATGCCTACACAATGCTCAAGGTGTGATAAAAGGATCCCGTGATCTGCCATATCAAAGGCAGCAGTGAGGTCTAACATAACTAAAACAGCAGAGTCCCGAGAATCAACAGAAAGAGGAGAAGGTCATGGCAAACTCTAACCAAGATTTCCTGCCTAAACAGGTAAAAGTAAGGCTAAAAAACAACATTTATTTGCTTAGGAATCCGCAAAACATAGTTTACAACTCATCTGTATCTCCTGGAGGTCTAGGGAAACTCTATAAACTAATGTTTGGTCATTTGTTTCTCCCTGAACGTACAGTGAAACTTAAATCAGAGGAAATCAATGCATAATGTTCTCCCCTTTATACAATCGCCTTACTTTGTGTGTCATTGGAGCTGCTCTGTATGAGGCTAAGGTTATTCCCAGGAGTGAATTATGTATAACAGTGAGTAAATGAAACAGAGCACTACTAAAGAAAGCTAAATTGTGAATGTTAATAAAGTCCTTCCCAGCATAAAAAAACTAATAGTAAAGCTCTGAGTGTGGTCTAGGAGCTGTATGGTGTCTCTGGTGTGGTGGGTCCAGGACAGAGCTGCCTGGCAGGGACTGGGCAGCACTCAGAGCTCAGGGAGGAAGAAAGGAAGTGGACACGACAGGCCAGGTCGTCCAGGAAATCCTTTTGTAGCTTTGTTATTGCTTGAGAGAGCACGGTGGGCAGCGACTGCACACTGAGAAGGATGGAGTCTAGTTTGTCTTCCAGAGCTACAATCCTCCTGTCAAGCTCCTCGCTTCTGTGCTGCAGATCTACCACAAGATCATACATCATGTTCTGAGTCTGCAAAAAAAGAACAGCAAGGAGGTCAGGCCAGGCATCTATGGTTATAATATTTTGTTAGGGTAATCACTGCAGGAAGGAAACTGCTAAAAAACATAATATGAAATTCCTCTATAATTTAAATAATACAAACAAACAAATGGATTCATGTACTTTTGACTAATCATACCTTAGATGTAACAAATATTTTATTAAATGTAGACATGAATACAATCTAAAAACTCTGAATTACATTGATGTTTCTGTATGAAATTGCTTCTTATTTATTGGACGATGATTATATTTCAACCTCAATGTGATGTAACAAAATGTAATGAATTAAGGGGAGCACATAAACATATTCTTCCCTCTGTAGCTGAATTATCATAATTGTTATTTTGTCAAACTGTCCACATGCATCATGTGGAAGGGAAATAACAATGAAGGAATGTCATGTTTGATTGGGAAGGCTTCCTTTTT
This sequence comes from Tautogolabrus adspersus, assembly GCA_020745685.1. Classification (NCBI taxonomy): domain Eukaryota; kingdom Metazoa; phylum Chordata; class Actinopteri; order Labriformes; family Labridae; genus Tautogolabrus; species Tautogolabrus adspersus. Next base: position 11,523,668 of record CM036536.1, on the reverse strand, counting down.
TTTCCTTTGCCAATATTTTTAAAAGAGTGAAAGAAACTGCTCATACAAACCTTAGCAAGGTCAGCGACTGTGTTAGCCTGATCAGTCAGCTTCCGTTGCTCCATTTTGACTGTTCGCATTCTAAAATTGAAAAGGATGTCACTTTTGGTGCATGTGAAATAAATACAAAGCTCAGTTTTTACTGATAAAAACAAGCGTGCTAATAAACATGCCATCAAACCCAACCCATCTTTGTTATTAAAACTTTGCTTAAAAAAGACTTTTCTCATTATCTATGCTTAATGCTCCCCTGATGACATTTGTTATACCCACTGGTGGATGGCTTGCAGGAATTTACGTTGATGGTGGCGCACTCGGGCATGGTCGATCTTTTTGACCAGCTTGGTGTTTTTGTAGATGAGCCACGTCTCCCTTAGCACATTAGCTGCTGTGTTTTTTATCTGTCACAAAATATTATGACAGAATATTATGCATAATGATACAGCAGAATAGAAGTGTTTCAAAATGTATTCACAGTCAGTAATGTTTGTATTGTACTCCATGCTCTGTTTACATACGACTGGAAATCCACATTTATTATCAGAAATATGTGCATATCTGATTGTTATAAGACCTTTTTGTAGAGCTGAGTATCCATCATGAAGTTATGGACGTGCTTCTCGGCTCTGGTGAGTTCTGACTTTCTTGCAACAACAGCGACCACTAAGGCTGTACAGCCTGCTCCCTGTTGAGGAGGGCAGTGGATAGTTACACTGTGGTTAAGTATAATACTATTATCTTTTTATGCAGGATTTTTTTAAGTAGCCTTAACCGTTGATTATATGATTAAAGTCATACAATATGATTTGACAAAAGTAGCAATTTTCAGGCTTCAGTCAGAAACATCTGAAGTAAACTACAACATAATTACCATTCAAAAAAACAATAATCGTGTATGTAGGACAGGCATATATTTTAGGACATAATGTGCCATAGTTATGAGGCTAACTGTGAATTTAAGGCCAAATAGAGTTGATATATGGGGGCGCCGGTAGCGTAGTGGTTGGTGCGCGTGCCCCATGTAAGGAGGCTGTAGTCCCCTAAGCGGGCAGCCGGGTTTAGATCCGACCTCTAGCTCCTTTCCTGCATGTAATTCTCTCTCTCTCTCTCTCTCTCTCTCTCTCTCTCTCTCTCTCTCTCTCTCTCTCACTCTCTCTCTCTCTCTCTCTCTCTCTCTCTCCCCCTGATATCCGGCTCTATCCACTGTCCTATCTCTTACAATAAAGGCACAAAAAGCCTAAAAATAAATCTTGAAAAAAATAGAGTGTTGATATACTGTATTATACTGTAGGGGGTAAGCTGAGTTTGGTATTACCTTCAGCTATATGTCTCGTTACTTGTCTTTAGAAACCTTACCATGATTCCTGTCAGTAGGCAAACTCCCTTCCCACAGTATGTGTGAGGGACCATGTCGCCATAGCCAATAGATAGGAAGGTGATGGATATCAACCACATGGCTCCAAGAAAAGTACTGGTCACTTCTTGTGCGTCATGATACCTGTGGAAACATGACAACTGGCTGTATCAGCAATTGATGTAAATAATGTAGCTTTGTTCAGTTGCAAAAAGCTTGATGTTCAAAAAGTGAACAATCATGATTTAGATTCATTTTTATCATAACCCACTTTTAAATAATGTAATATACACAGATCTGTGATATTAAGAACTGACTGAAAGGAAGAGGGAGACGTTCAGAAGCTGATACCTCTCACAGACACGCACGGTCCACGCTGCAATGATCCAACAGGTCACACTGAAGACCAGCAGGACTGTTCCAGGGCAGATGGTCATCAGAGTCTTCATGACAAAACGAGTGTCAAAGCTGATCTTGTTAAGGGCCCCAATGCTGCGGGAGGAAGCGTCCGTGAACAGCTTGCTGTGAAGTAGCATGACCCGGCCAATCAAGTACAGGCGCAGGAACATGGGAACAGAGAGGATTATGTCAATATCAGCGTCTGCTACCGACGCTGTGTAGCTGAAGGCCAGCCTGGTGGTCCAGGTGAACACATATTGGCCTGGGATTGGATGGATAGCACAGACAAGGAGCTCCAACACAACAAACAGAACACGCTCAACGGTCATAGCTATCCTCCAATCGTCGGCTCCATTGTCCACCATGAAGAGCTGTAAAAAGAAGAAAAGATGAAATTAGTTTAACCAGATAACTAAGAACCAACAGTACACAAGAGTTCTCTTACGTTATCCACACACCTGGATTTCCCTTGCATGGTACATCACAATGAGTCCAAGAAGAAAAGCAGTAGAGAGGCTGATCAAGCCTTTCAGTATGTAGGAATATATGGATTCCTGTAAATAATGGAGTCAGACACATCATCAAAAATCTACAGTCAAACTATTAAACTTGAAAAAAAGGGGCTTGGGATGAGGAAGGTACCTTGCTGTAAAATCCTCTTGAAAGCTCTGTCTCAATCACCATGACAATGATGCCAAACATCCCACAGACCAATGCGTAGTCGCTTAACTGTTTGCGCTTCCCAAAGAGAGCTCTTCTCTGACCCAGCCGGTAGCTAATGTCCTTGGTCTTCTTCTGTGGTACGTTGCCTTCTTCCCTGGTCAGGTTCTCACTGTTGGGCTTACTGGAATCTTCTCTGATTACTTTGGAAAAGGCGTCCTCCAGGATGGTGCTGTGAAGAAGCTGAAGAGGCTGCTGACCAGAGTTGAGTTCTGAAAGACTGGATCTCAAAGTGCCATGGCTGCTCAGCGGATGCACTGCATCCCCGTTGACTAGGTCACTTGTTTCAAAGGTGTCAGAAGGTGGAGATGTATGTTTAGGGAGGGATGGTTTTGATCCACTGTGGTGCTGAGAGATCATCTGAATAAGAAGTATGACAGTCAGAACAGGGTATGGAATTATTCAGCCAAAATATCGTATGCTAAAAAGATGAAGATTGCAACAAACCAAAACAAAAACATCCTTTACGACCAGAAACCACCGTTGATTAAAAAAAATGCATTTAAACCAAAGTACCTTAAAAAGAAAATCAATGTTGCACAAGAAGAGATCTTGACGCACCAAGCTATCATACTGGGGATCCGCCCATTTTCACTTTAAATGGCCAATTTTAGTAGAAAGTCGAATTGTACAGTTAAAAACCTGTTCACTAAATAATGTGTGCACTATTAGTGGGACATACACATAATCTTTCAATGTGTAATGACAGGTAGGCACATTCAGTGAAGTTGTCATAGTTGTTGGCAATTAAATGCATAATTGGATTTACTATTTAAAGAAATGGTGATTATCTATGGTACAAATAATATTTATGTACCTGTCTAGCTCTCTCCTCCACTAAATCCTGGTTCCCTGGTGAACTAAACTGACTTGCCGAGAAGGACTGCAGACTTTTGTTACTTGCAGGAGTAGACAACCTCTTCATCCGCGGAGTGCTAGTCAAAGGGTTGTAAGGGAGGTGTCGGCACTTGAGGATGATAGAGGGATCTCGTGACGACTTGCAGGTTTTATCGCCACTTGCCCCGCATTGAGAATCTTGCTTCTGACATTGCTGAACTAACAATGGTTCTTTGCCAAAAATCTCCCTCCAGTTGAGCTCCGCAGCAACAGAAGACTGAGGATGCTGGTGTGGTTTCGGATTTGCCTCAGCACACTCAAAGGAGTTCAAAGGGATGTTGAATACATTTGGATGCACTGCTTGGCCGTTGTCTTTAAGTTTTAAATGATTGCAAGGCTGTTGCTGCAATGAATCTTTTCGACGTTCTGGGTCATTGCATTGAAGCATGAAATTATCCTGTGAATGGTTTGCTGCAGGTTTCAAAAGATCCCTTTGGTGTGTTGGCTGTGGTAAAACCTGCCAAGAGGTCCGATTTGGGGTGCTTTGAGAGAAATGTTGGGTTTGTGGTGAAGTTGAAAGAATTTTCTTGTTTGAAACTCTGGAGTGGCAGTCTTGGATTGTCCCCTGATTTGATGGCAGATGAAAACTAGAAGCCTCTAAGTGTTGATGTGCATCAGGACAAGAACAACCACATCTGTCATTGTGGTTTGGATGTCCTACACTGGTCCCTGCTCTCTCTGCTGATGTTGATCCATCTCCAGCACTGCTAACCTGGCCACACAGCAGCAGCCAGTCCTGATCACTCAGCTGTGATAAGGTTAAGTTTCGGGTTTTCACTGGAGACTTCTGAGCTGGAACCCTTGTTGGATTGATTCCATTCGCTCGTTCGCAGGGTGAAGACGAAACACGGCACAGACTCGTCTCCTGTGGGGAAGAAGACGATTCCAAAGAGGCACCTGAGTACCGATCATGCAGCCCCTCAGGAGTTTTTGTTGGACGTGATGGACCTCCTGAGGTACAATGCTCATTCTCTCCGTCATGGAAGACTTCACCTGTTGAGTCAAGACGTCGAGTGGCATTGGTGGGTTTAACAAGGATCAACCTCATGGCAACTCTGAAGAACTGAAATAAGATAGCAGGAACAGATGAACATTTGGATTACCATAGTGGAATTAGAAAGTGAAAAGATGAGGACAATATACAACAAAGATCCTACTAATTATTGAAATGCAGGATGTTACAGTTCAAATGTGCACACTATATCAATCAATTGTCCCCCCCTGTGTTTAAACACAGACCTTAGATCAACTTTAGGGCTGAAGTAGGATTCTGAAATGACAGCAGAATAGAAAATAGTTCCCAGGAAAAATATTTTTGCTTTATCATTTGACAACAAATGTTGCCCTTTCCTAGACCTCAATAATGGCCTATGCTCCAAAAAACTGTGGGGGAAAGTTGAACACACCAGTCAGTAATGGTCCACACTCCTGTTGTTATGCAGGGAGAACATTTATTAAGTGTAAAAATCTCCCTGTTGTAATAGAAGCAACAATTTTCTTAACCTCAAACTGTGTTCAGCTGGTTATGAATGTTAAACAGTCTGTCAGAATCAGATGTGGCCCCCCTCTTACGTTATTCTACTGTACTTGGGAATCACAAGATAATTTTACAGATCAGATCCACACATTATTTGACTATATTGATGAACCCAATCCTAATTTAGAATTATTAAATCTTATTGTGCAGGGTCTTACCATCTAATGACTTTTAGGAGTCGGATTGCATCATATGTTACTGACTATTTAATCATTTCTGTCTTCACAAAACAAAATCAAAACAGATCATTACAAAGAAAACCTAGTCAGTGATCATCATTTCACCACTAAAACACAATACATTCACATTTTTATGAAAACTACTTATTCGTTTTCAAACTGAAATGTATTCCTTAAAATATATTAGCCTCTAACAAACATCCTGAGTGTTAAGTCTGTAAAGATCACAAAGATAACAGCTTGAACGCTGTAATCATTTCCTAGGAATGCAAACCTTATTATTTCTTCTATACTCACTTATTTTGTACTTAAATCTTTGAACTGCAATTCAACATCTCTATTCTAATAACTTTTCATCCAAATAAAAAAGAATTCATGAAACAAAATCATGACTGCTACTTATTTTCTCCTTACCTTCTTCTTCCATGTGTCCTTTTTCTCCAAACATGAAGAAGCAGGTTACTTATAGGAAATGTTCCTGGTTTAAGAGGAGGACGAGCAGCTTGCCTCCTCAGTACGAACACTTGATAAAGGAGCTTTGGAGATGCTTTCCTTTGAAAGTAATGATTAGAATTCAACATCAAGAAAGAAAAGGGCAGCAGCAGCTGGCCTGTTAAAGGGTTGCCATGCAAATAGACAGGGAGTGGGAGGGTACAGCCACAGGTTAGGATGAAGAAAAACAAAAACCTTGAACATCAGACCGGCATGTTTAGTCGGGACATCACACGCAGAAGCTCAAAGAAATCCAGATGAAATGAGAGTGAACTGATTAGGTTGCTAGGGGAAAGAAAAGAAAGTGGTTGTTTCCAATGCATAAAAGGAAATAAAAGGTCAGTTGAACTTGTCATTGAAGCTTTGTTGTTCAAAGGCCTTCCCACAGTCTCTTATCTCCTCTGCCACAAGAGCCGGGATAGACAAAGGCGGCCATTTTTAAATGTTGCTCTGAATGTATCTGGTCACAAGTGCTCTTCAGTTGTGTGCTTTTTGACATAACACATGTAACAAAATGATCATTTTTAACCTTTTTATGAAAAGATATACTTGGAAAAAATTATACTAAAACTTAAAATAGGGCGTGAGAAAAAATGGACTTCACAATGTTTACACAGACACAACTGTTCTACCCTAAAAGTTGGATGATGTGATGTTAAATGATGTTTACTTTATGGATGGTGATTATTGGATATCTCTTTTCTTACAGTGAATAAATAAAACACTATACGATATATTATTTTGGCTATACAATTTGTTATTGTATTGATTTTTTTTTTAAATATACAAACTATTTTTAAAAAAATATATATTTTCTGCACTTTCCAAGCATTTGAACCATTGAATGGATGGACTTGCTCTACTCCCCTGGTTGAACATCTTTCCTGTTTGCGTAACCCTCTGTTCTCTAATAACACAGATATTTTAGTTCAGTGGTTTATCTTATACAGCTTTTGTTTTTAGCAGTTAGGTTGCTAATGCTCATTTTTTATGGCTGCTGTCTGTCTCTCCATCTGGCCTCAGACAAAAAGCCTGCAGCCTGCTGCCTCAGCAGCTCCGTATATAAATGTTGCTGCGCTGTAGAAAACCTTTGTGACTGACTGCAGCACTGACGCTGGATGTATAAATGAATACCAAACAGATTCAAAAGCTTAAGCTCCTTCTGTGGCAGAGGGAAATCAAAATCTTACATTAAAATTAAATACGAATGTATGGATTTAAACAGAAGGGTATTTATTTAGAAATGTATTTTGATGTTGATTTTAAATAAGTTGTTGAATTTCACCAAAAAGCAGGCGATGCCCCAGTTCTGCACTTTATATGACTCATTTTAAAGGTTTGACAAATAACTGAATAGGAAATAGAAAAAGGTAACACATTTGACCATGAAACCATGGTCCATGGACCATCTTGAATTTCCCTCCGGATCAATAAAGTATCTATCTATCTATCTATCTATCTGAAAGCATGAGTCAGTGATTTAAACACAGCACCAACAATGCTCTGAGTGTTTGGATCAGGACCTGATTCCCCTTTGTTTGAAAATCAATGCACTTTCATTTACTAATAAATTGTAAAGATATCAGGACCCTGAAGTGATGGCTAACTAAAACCCAAAAGATGTTTTAAAGAAGGTTAGTGAATTTCAGTGACAGTTTGTTTCTGTATAACTAAAATATCATAGAGCATCGGTTGGTTTGTACAAATAGCTGAATTCATCATCTATTTTCGTTGAGTGATGAGTCCATGAAGTGACATTTTTTTCATTGGTTACTACAAGGCGTCTGCTGAGAGGAGGCACAGGCTAAGCATTTGAACTAATCTGACTCAAGTAAATTCTTTAGCCTCTGCACTCAATGCACAGGCTCTTTCCCTGATCATTGTGGGTCCTTGATCACTTGTAAGTAACTCAGAAGACAGACAAAAAAAAAATCCAGCTGCAGCCATTTCCAATTTACTAGAATTTTTGCGAATTAGCATGTTTTCCCCAGTCAAAAAAACAACATCACAATCAAGCAGCTGTAATCAGGGAAAGTTCAACTTCAGTGTGTGACTTGATATGTGTGCCTCTTGGCAACAGAAGGGAATATCTGGCATTTAAAAGCAACAAGAGAAATTGATGATTGAGTGGTGAAATTTAATGAATTACTCTGAAAACATCAGGCTTCCCACTTCCCCAGAAGTGCTAGAAAGAAGAATTGTTGTTACTTTTTAGATTTTTTTAATTTGCCTCATCGGTGGCAAAGTGCACAAACATGAGGATCAGTTGTGACCTTGATAGGGGAAAATTATCTTCTCCCTGCAAAGCCGAGTCCTCTGGTATTGAAGAAATTGTTTCTGGGCAGCTGGTGGTAAAGCTCTCATCAACAACACTAATTTTTCAATGGAATTAATCAATTTTCAATGAAAGTCTCAAATGCGCATAGGCAGCCAGTTTTCATGTGGAGTTATTGGGAAGAAGAGTGCGTTCACTTTGAGTTGTACCCAGCAAAACGTTGGTTTAAAGGGTTCTCTGGCGACTTCATCCACTCCTTCTTCAGCTGTTGTTTGAGCTGTGACAATCTCATGTTGGGATTTTCTTTTTTCAGGCGGGGCATGTTGGCCTCCTCATAGGCAGCAAAAGCTGCTTTCATCCTCCTCTCTGGGTGATGGTCCAAGTCCTCAGGCCCAGTGCTGGCAACAGAGAGAAAGGATGTAAGGATTGGTTGCTTGCATTCACAGGTAACGTTAACTGTTTCATGACCCTTTGGAGCACATTCAATATCAGCATCAATATAATCACAAAGACAACAGGTTGTCAGTACAAATGTCACCTGAGCACTGAGATGGCATCTTCTATTGTTCTGGCTTCCACACTTCCTTCTTCAGGAATAATTCTGTTCACGTTCTCCTCCAATGGAGTCTCCAAGTGGCTCTTTTCTGTGGGAAGAAATTATATTTTGTGACATGACTAAGATGGTGTCACGGTAAATACAGTTTATTTAGAAATTCGTATAACAGCCAATGATGTTTTACTGTAACTGCTCTCCTATAACCAGCTGACTTTGTCATACATTTCAACGTGAACTGTACCTTTTGGCTGTTGCTGCTCCTGCTCCGCTTGCAGCTGCTCATTCTGAAGCACCTCCTCAATCTGGGCTCGGGTTAACTTTCCTCCAGCTGCAGCCTCCTTCTGGAGTTTGCCTTTCAGCCTAGCACTCTCCTCATCCAGAAGTCGCTGGTTTTCTTTTTTTCTTTCCAGAAGCTCAAGCCTCTTTTTCTCCTTGTCATCCTGCAACAACAGAATGTTCACAAGTCAGAATGTGTGATTAAGAAATGTGTTGTTTTTAAGTAGTTTGGCTAAACTTAAGTTAACACAAGCAATCACTCTCAGTACTATTCCCCTTTCATCCATGAGAGTTAAGAACCCCCACAACCAAACAGTTACAGAACCAATAATAACAATTTAACAATGAAGTTGAAAAAAAATTCCCTGTTGACTTCAAACTACACCATCCATGATAACCATAATTTCATTTCTGCAGGTAACTTAGAAAATCCACAATTAGGTTAGCTTAAACTGGGGATAGTTTAAGATATTCATAGTTATGATGACTCCAGTAAAATTATAAAAAGGCAGTATGCAAAATAATTTCATTTTGAGAAGCAAACCACCAGTTGTTATTTGGCACATATATACTAATGCTGAAGCTCACTTAAAAGTGCATTGTTTAAGTTCTTGCTAAGAAACCACAAATGTATTATACTGGGGATGGTTAACAGTTTATCTCATCAGGACTTTAGTCCTGTCATTGAGTTATTTGAATTACATCAGCTGACAGTCAACAAAAGAATCCATATGAAAAAATAAAAACAGCAACTTCTCCAAGCCAAAATCACAACTATGAAAATACAGAACTGTGAACATTCCACCACATTAGTGAGTCAGCTCACCTTTCTCTGCTCTTTTTTGAGTACATGTTTGTCAGTTTCTTGCCACAGGGCATCCTCTTCCTGTTGCTTTTTGCGGGCGTCTGCCACTGCCTTGGCTTCAGCCTTGCGGGCTTTGGCTGTGGCGGCCTTTGAGTTCTCACCCTGGAACTTCTTTGGCATCCCAAAAGCTGCTCTCCAGCTGACAGACAGGGATTGATAAGGACCAGCAATCAAACAGTTTGACAGTGAACAGATTAGTCAATTATGATCTGGGACTGATACTTACACTTCTGATGTAATTTATTTTATCAAAGACAAAAACTTATTCACTAGCTGAAGTGTATTTTTATGTTTTATTCTAACAGCCCTTTTGGTCTTTATCACCAATGTACTGAAATCAACTGCCTGTTAAACACCATGTGTTTATACTATGGTTTATGTGTCGCAGCTGTTTCGGAACAGGGATCTACCTGCATTATCTTTGTATAATGAGTACATTAAGTAATGCATGACACATTATGAATGCAAGATGGATACCATAACTAAACATTTTTCGGAAATGTGGGTAAGCGAACTAACAGGTAAACAAAAGAGATGCGTTCTCAAAGAGGAGGAAACACCAATAACCATACGAGAGTGCTCTAAAATTAAACAAACGACTTCAGTTTTGCTAGTCAGTGTATTAGGTTTTTAGCTATAGCTAGCTAATGTTAGCCTAGTAAACAAGCCTCTATGCTTTGAAACGACTCAGTCATTCCCTAGATAACTTTGCCGAAATGTAACTAAGAGGATACTAATCCCAGTTTATATATATTCAAGCATAAAGCGGTTTCATACCAGTATGAGTGGAAAAAACGGGTAGTAGGTAGACAACAGTTCAGTGTTGTTTCGAAGAGGCATCTGCCACCTCCTCTCTGCAACCAGCGCGCACACTGATGACGTAGGTTCTTTCACCGAAAATGTGGCCGTGGGTTGCACGCCTCTCCTCCTCACCGATAAAGCCAAAACCTCCATCCTCCACTACATCAAATAAAAATAAAAAGTAAAATGTCTTGCTTTCGACTTCGCTTTAACTTTATGGTAGTTTCACTTTAGCTGTTTTCTGTTAAAAGATTTAAGAAACCATTGTAACGGTACATTTATTGACACATTGTGCCTCATTGTAACTTTGCCCATGATTAAGAAGCATAGACTGTAAATACTAAATTAAGAAGTCAAATTGCCCGAGAATAATTGTTGAATTTAACATGACTTGCACTTTTAAGAAAAATGGTGCAAATACTCACAAATCAAAATTAAAATGACTTGACAATCTTTACATTTGAAAAATAATAATGCCTCTACAAGAACATTTTGGTCATATACTGCACATGTAATATATTTTTTTCATTTTGATTTTGAAATACTTTATTAATCCATGAGGGAAATTCGGGATTACACTCCACTTCTAACACATAGGCCCAAATCACACACATGCACAAACAGGACCTGTGTGGACATGCATTAGTGGAGAGATGTCAGAGTGGGGCTGCTACACACTACACACACTAATATAAACTGAGTATGGTTTTGTTTTTCAGTGTAAAAGAAAAACTGTACGCTATTTATATAAAGTTGAATCTTTAAAAAAAAAACATTTAGGAGTATGAGGTGGAAAATGTATACACAGGTCATTGTTTAATAGATTGATTTTAATGACAATGAATCTTAATGCACCTGTCAGACTTCAGTCAAGAGACACAGAAATTAAAATAGTTTAGATTTTATTTACATAAACAGTTTACACATATTTAAAAACGGGAACTGTGCTTATGCTTCAATATGCATCAATAACAACATGGTTTAATGTTTTGGTTAATTCATTTGTTTTTTAGAGGTAATGGATACAGAATCAGCAGGAGCCTGCCTTTGTGTGTGTTCTACATTCAGAAGTCATTGTCACTCTCCTCCATAATAGGAGGTCTCATTGCACCCCTGGAAGGGCGAGCACCCCCGGATACTGGTCCCTCCAGACTGTCATCCTCCAAATCCTTGCTCTCCTCTTCTTCCTCACCTTCCTCATCTTCCTCATCATCCTCATCCACATCAATCTCACTGTCTTCAGTCTGAAACAGGGGGTAGCAAGCAGGTATCGACTTTATTCACTCATGTAATTACTGATCACACAATGTGCAATACAACATGGATGGACACGTTTTTTATTCTAACTTAAAGCCATCTAACGTCTCACATTAACATCACACAGGAGGATCTAATTACTAAACCATGTCTTTGGCCATAATGGAAACAAGCCCAGTCCAGACCTCATTTCACAGTAAATCACTAAACTGGGACACTTCCACCTAGAGCCAGTCAACTAAAGGGACCAGTTTAACCTAATTTAAAGGAAAAATCCAGTTCAAACACTTCAGCACTTAACCTCAAGGATGTTCTTACATCTACACAGGCCCGAATGCAATATTATTTATACCCACATATGTATCAGTGGAGCAGAATGGAGATTCAGAACACAGGGTTTGCAATGCTAATAAGGGTCTGTTCCTCGTCCTGTGTGAACAACCCTTTCTTTGTCAAATATTTTGAGAATGGATTTTTCCTTTAAATACATAGATAACTAAGGTTTTAGGAGAGTGGATTCCTTAACAAACCTTTCCCTTCCGTTGCTTTTTGACAAAAGGGATTGACCGTCTGGAAACAGCTAAAGCGGACTTTCAAAACACAAGTGTATGACAGAGAAAGTCAAATATGGAACAGAAGCAAGATGGAAACTTCAAAGTGAAAAGGAAATCTGATCTGAAAATGAAACAGGTGCATGGGGCACTTAGTAAATAACACTGTTAACAGCATGTCGTTCTGTAGCGAGAGAGACAGGACAGATATAAGGAGATGTGTGACTGTAGAAAAAGAAGGAGGGAATCATGTCTTGATGTTGCTATTACAGTACTAACCTCATCGCTATCACCACCCTGCATGTTCCCAATGAATCTGCCTCCTCGACCTATAGTGCAAATAGAGGCAACATTACATTTACATGAAATCATGTTGTTACGTTTATTGTTGATTTATTTTTGCTGAGCACAGAAAAATAATCAGAACCATAGAAAATGGATATACATTTTTTTTTCTGTAATAAGAAAATGATGGTTGAAGACATGGACTTGGCCTGTGTACCTGCCATGATGCCGTTTCGTGTTGGCCTTGGCTTGGAAGGTCGATTCACTTCCATGTCGCTGTCTGAACCTTCATCCTCTGGAACATCCATGTCAGAGTCCTCGTCTTTCACTGCAGAAAACATATTAAAAAAAAAAAAGCATGTGCAATCACGTACTGGGGTTATGATTGTGACTATTGCTTTGCTTGCTCAGTTTGTAATTTGTTGTCTCACAAGAACTCCTCATTTGATCCCTCTCCTCCTCCCTCAATTTGTTTTGCATCATCCTCATTGTGTTTTCAGCCTCCTGCAACGAAAAGAAACGGACAAACACTTTTATCCCATCTGAATTTTAATCACCGAGCCGTTTATTGTAATTTCTACAAGAAAGGAAGAGGGACGCTAATGTTTCACACATCTTCAGATCTCACAAGTGGTCATTTTATTCCCATTGTCCTCTGGATTTATACAGAAATGTGACAACAGGCACCACAACACATGCTTAATAAAAGTGCCATTTCCAAGCACTTCCATTGAAGTCACATAAAACATTAGACGCTGACTGGTGTCCGCGACAAATACACACACCTCGAACCTCTCCTGGTCCAGTCTACGGTATTCATCCAGCTGAGACTCCAGGAAGCAGAGGTTCCTGAACTTCTCCACATAGGTGTCATATTGTTTCTGCAAATCTTCTTCTATCTTTTCATATTCATCCATGAAGGCTGGCCTAAAACATTGAAAGAGAAACAAAAGACAAGCACTTCAGAGACAAGGACACACACATGGCAAAGATTTGTTCACAGATGCCCAATTTAAAATTTGGGAGGAACAAAAAACGTTGTTATTGTTTTTACTTCACTCTAAGTCATCATATCATGATGCCTTTTTTGGTACTCGTCAGGTTGTGAACTGACCTGACACTCTGTAGTGTCTGAAGCCTCTTCCGATTCCTCTCCAGCTCCTGCTTCTTCTTTTCTATCTTTGCATCCAGACTTGCTTCATCAGAAACAACGTTACTAAGCATGTCTTTGGTCTTCTCCACACTCTCCTTTGTAATGAACACATAGGCACGGTAGCAGATTAAGTACCACTGCATCGATGAAAACAGGTCATGTGTGAATATATGGGTGAAGGTTAAAAGAATTAATACAAACCAAAACCTCCTTGATGGCAGCTCTCAGGGCTTTTTCAGTTTCATTGATCTCCAAAGGTCTGGCGATAGCTGCAGTTCTCATTTCCTAAAAAGACGTTGAAAACCCAGATAGTAGAGAAATCTTCTGCACCACTGTCACTGATATCTTTTCATATTGACTGCACTTGCATAATAAGGCTGTTATCATCTGAGACTAGCAGCTTTGTTTTACTTTACATAAATTAAATCACAGCACTTAAGTCTTAATTGTTTAGGGTTACATCATTTTCTATTTGGTTTGGGTCTAACGTGTGACTAAAAGACCATGAGAAATTAATTTTTGTATTATTTCAAAATTTTGAGTCTAGAAAAAACTTTTCCTTTAAATGTTTTCACTTAAACCAGTGTGTGTGTGTGTGTGTGTGTGTGTGTGTGTGTGTGTGTATTCAATGTTTTCCCTCACTCTTAGTTCCACTTCTTTTCCCAATAAGTCGTACAGAGATGCTCCTTTGGAGGTGACCTCTGATGCCAGCTGCCGTGCTGCTTTAAGATCTGAAATCTAAAGAGAAGAAAGAGTGAAACCTATCAGCAGTAAACAAAAAATATTTCTTCAGCAGCACATTCACATCTGCTTGAATAAACAATATGTGGAATTTGCCTCAATTTATCTGTTGTAGTTTCCAACAATGACTCAGTCTAAATGTCACTTGATATAACTTTTCTATCCCAGACTCCTCGTAGATTAAAGGACTGTTTTGAGCTTAAAATGCCAACCCAGACATTACATTATAAAGCAGGGGTGGGCAACTGGCGGCCTGGGGGCCACATGCGGCCCCCCTCAACCCTCAACGTGGACCTCAGGTCAATTTTTTTATATCAATTAATTGGAAACATGACAAAATCAAGAAAAAATCTGAAGGTAGATAAAGATAAAACTCAAACTACAAATGAACTGAAGTGATTTGTTCTTTTAGAAAGGAGAAAGGAGCATCGGTGGTGGTCTTGACTGGTCTTAATTTAAAATCAGTGGTCCGCCCAGTCTGAGAACGAGACAAGACAAAGTAAAAATGCTTTCGAGATGAGACCAGGACCTTCAAAAAGTGGCCTTGAGGCCGGTCTTGATACCAAGACTAATTTCGAGTACTACAACACGACTAAGTACATTTGAAAAAAAGAAAAAAATATAACCAGTAAATACTCTGTTCATTGCAATGGAAAAGTAACTTAATTTTTCTCGTAAGCAGATTAAATTAAGCATTAACAATTGCACTGGAGTTTAAAATATGAACATTGGTATCATAGATGCTGATAAAAGCTATGTATTCCTTCCTTTGGTTGAATTATAGGTCCGCCTAGGAGTATCCTTCAATTTGGCTCCCTGGCAGTGAGCATTAAATGAATGTGGCCCTTGCTGTGACTACAGTTGCCCATCCCTGTTATAAAGTGTAAACAGAACATCTCACACGTGATCCGAGGTCAAACTTGAACTTGCTATTGTCCTCCTCGATTTGATCCCCCAGTGTCATCTGCTTGGTCTTCATTGCGGTGTACAGCACTGAGGTGATCTTCAGCATCTCTTTCACTGCATAGCCATCAGCTTGGTAGAGACGCTTGGTGTTTAACTTGATGTGAGCCTTAGTTGCCTGAAACCACAAGAGACAACAGTTAAGACAGGCGGACAAACATCAGGTCTTCAAAAAGTTATTTGAACATTCAGCATAACTTTAAGAATAGACATCACCATAAACTGGGCAACAGCCTTGATGAAGAATATTCTGTCGGACTCTGTGTCTACATCAGTGGGGATATCCATCTGAGGCTCGTATCTACAGTATATGCAGTGGAGAAAGAGAGGGGTTTTGGCTGATTAAAGTAAACATAGACTTCTTATCCAAAGCCTGGGAGAGGCCAAGATCAACATATGAAGTTACAACATATTGTGAAATACATTTTCAGTTTAACTACCAAAGAAAGGTGTGCAAAAAATGTTGAGACAATAAAGACATAAAAGCCTTAAAACTAAGAAACCATCATCGTTTTTCAGATTGTACTTTATTAAAAAGAAGCATATGAGAAGTTTTGACATACCTTTTTACAAGCCATATTAGGATTTCTGCAACTAAAGTGAAGTTTGGTATTCTGAAGTTCTCCATAGAAATCAAACGAGGATAGCCCAAGGCCCTCATCATTTCAGTGAAATCTGCCAAATAAATTGATGCAATTCTGATTACTGTCCTGTACAGACACAATACACCGGTAATCTGTGAGCTGATATCATGTTTATTTTGGTCATCGGGAGCAGAGTGCGAGCAACACTTACTTCTTAAGTCTCTGAAGGACATTTTGACGTGTGAGGACTTGACAGTAAGACATCCACTGATTCCTCCTCTAACAGCACAAGAAAGAAGATGTATTAAAAGACAACCAAGCAAATTAATCTGCATAATAATCTGTAATGGGAAGACTTTTAAAGATAAAGTCGTAGTAATAATTCTGGTCAGACAGCAACTCTGTAATCATACATTTGAACACCATCGACTGTTGGGGCTGTGGTAGCCCGAGAAAAAAATCTAGCTTGATACACAAGATTCCTTCGTTAGACACTAAATTGGATATCAGTAGTCAGTAGTAGGTTGTACTAGCAGCCGACAGGATGTAGGTAATATCAGTTTAACTGGAGTTTACACTAACGTTGCAGCAGAGGCTAGCTAGCTTGTGGCTAAATTGAAATTAGCAAAATAACAGCTAACGCTTGGGGTTGTCGATGGTAAACAAGAAAATCAGCCTTCTACCAGAAAACACTTGTCTTCACTACTCGACGGACGGTTGGCAAATATGGCATATTGTTTTTATTGGTTTGATAATAAGGTTTTTTACCTTTCGTTGTAGTATCTGAACTAGCTAGATGTTCGTTCGCCTCAACCCATGGATGGTCTCCATGGAAACCAATACTTTTTTCTACGGAAGCTCGGCCAAGCCAAAAAGATTAGCGAAGATTACTTTAATATAGTGACATCATCATCTGCAATTTATTATACCTTTTTTTATTATCATTGTCAAAATATAAAATAAGGCAACCTTGCCTTAAGGTTCTATTGAGGATATTTATATATTTTATCTTCTCTGCAATGTCTTAGTTTACTTTTTCAATTTGAATTATTGACAGTTTAAGTAGCCCACTGTTAATAAGGAAATGTTTTTTTATGCATGACTTGAATATTTGGAAACTGGGCTATAGCTACCTTGTCTTGACCTAATAAATGAATACTGAACACATGGGACTTCTTGGACAGGAAAGGGCATCCGTTGCTGCAGTGTGTAGGCTACTTTTATAATGAATGGTGCAGTAACATATGTGGCCACGGGGAGGTGACACTTCACAATCTGCGCCATAGACGGCTTTCTTTTCTATGGGAAACTCTCCTGACGCAGAACATGATGGAGCAAACTGGTGAGCCACCTCACAACAACAACACCCCGACTGGAAATGAACCGCCCGCCTGTGGCCTCCACAGTAAACGCCTGAAGGAGCTGGAAAATGCTGCATTGCAAACCACTTTGATATCACAAATGGAGACGGAATCTGGGGCGGACGCCGGGAGCTGGACGGAACGCCAGACCGGGGAGGGCGAGCACTCGAACGGCATGTCCTTGAACAACCAGTCGGCCCCTCCGCAGCTCGGCGCGGACATCGAGGCGGAAGAAGTGGAGTCGGGAGAGCATGTCGTCAAGGAGCGGGTCGAAGAGGAAAGGACCCTGACGGACCATTTAAACAAAAGGCTGCTCTCCTCCTTTCTGGAGAAACTTAATGAAAGGGACCTGGCGCTTCCCGGTGTGCAGCGCCTGGACTGTGCTGTAGCGGACGAGGACTCAAACAGGGCCGCAGATGAGTGGTGAAGCAGCGGGTTAAAGAAAAGGAAAGAGAGGGACCAGACAGTGTGCACGGAAGTGCAATCACACATTTGAAAGACAGGCCTTCAGCTTGGCCTACGAGTTTGTTCTGGATGGTAACGTGTGAGGAAATGTAATGCTTACTTTTGTACAGTGAGAATGGGTGAGATATTGAACAAAACATGCAATAAATGATCATCATGTAACATGAGGTCTTTTGGTACGTATTGGTTTCTTGTATCTGGCAGCCATGATGAATGGATGTCGACCATGTGTGTATCTGGATTTTGGAGTGACATTCAATCATCAGCAGGTGTCAGTATTCACCGATATATGCATAGGCTTTACACAAGCCCAAAGGGCAGTAGATCATTTCAACTTTGAAATGAGAACTGATTGTATATGGAAAAGTTGGCAGGACCTAACTCAAGCAGTAAAATAGTAAAAGGTGTAAAACGAGTAAAAATCCCCCCACCAAAAAAAGAAAATTAACGATAAAACTTAATACAGATGTATTAACACAAGACAAATCTACATATTTTCAGTAAAAACTGGCTTATCTAACCCCATGTTCCCAATATTATTTTTAACTTGATGTATTCACATTATACAACCACATTTCCCTGAAAAAGAAGTGGTATATTTGGTAGCATAATAGCTCTGGGACACAAATATTGTTCAGCATTATGGAGCTTTCATCAATATGCAGGTTAGCCATGTACACTAATGCAATCCCATCATCCATCAGGGATGCTGGTGTTCTAACTGTGCACTGAAAACAAGCCAGATGGTCCCTCCTCTTTATCCCAGATAACGGGCATCCAGGATTTCCAATCAGAAAGTCACATTCTGACTTGTCTCACCTCAGGAAAGTTTTCAATTTCACATTGGCCTGTCTTAAATGAGCCTGGACCCAGAGAAGGCGGAGGCTTCCCTGGATATGGTTTAGATATGGTTTCCTTTTTGCATGGTAGTTTCAGCTCTAGCATTTGTGAATGCAGCGATGAACTGTGTTCGCAGACAATAGTTTTTGAAAGTGTTCCTGAGTCCATGCAGTGATTTCCGCTACAGAATCATATCTGTTTTTCATGCAGGTCCGTCTGAGAGCCTGAAGATCATTGCCAACCGCCTTGTCCCCTGCATGCAGAGATTTCTTAAGATCCTTTGAATCTTTTAATGCTATTATGAGCTCTAGAGTCTTTGCAATTTTATGTTACGTAAATTATTGTTCTTAAATTGTTGCACTATTTTGCCCACACAGTCTGTTGCTAAGTTTCGACTTGCCATTATTATTGCAATGTCCACCACTATCTTTCTGACAGCAAAGGCCAAATTACTTATCAGGAAATGATTAATGACCTAGTAAATTCCTATAATTAATGAACAGTTTTATCTTATAACATCAATAATATAATGGGGGTTTTAATGATCTCGTAGTCTCAGACAAAAGAAAAACGTGTTGTGGAAAAAAAGTATTTGTTTTTTTTGTCAAACTGTTAGACATTTGCTGCTATTAAGTCAACCTCAAAGAAACATTTATATATTATATATTATTTATATTTAATACACTTTAAAAATAGAAAAATGCACTCCACACATCACATCATTTACCCAAATAATACCATCGATTTACAGATTACATTGTCTTTATGATGAATTAGGTTAAACAATGGGCTGTAACAATGCTTCTTATTCATATTTGTGCGACAGGTGACAACCAAGGAGCTAGTCTGCCTTTTTTCACGTAAAGGCATCTGGTAGCTTTACAGTGTTTTCTATAGCCACAAAGATATGTCACATTTATTTATATAAGTCCTACTTATATACATCCTACTGGCATACATTACTCCCAGTCATAACAAATTATGAAAACACACTTCTGTTACTTTCCACTTGAGAGGAAGTGTTGTTTACAGAATACAAAAATATGAATCAGAGTGGGCAACAAGGAAACAAGAGTTCAGTTACTGTTCATGCAGTTCACCTTAGACTGTCGTTCCCAGATCTGTTAAGACTGGCAGAAGTACAGGTGTGCATTAGTGCAGATATAGGTCACGCCAGAATTAAAGTCCTGATGAAAGAGCCATTCAGCTGTGAAGAATTATAATTACACCTGAAAGTATTTCATATACGTTCCCTGGCACTGTTCGTAATCCCTTCATTATCCTATAATACTCTGAACAATAGATTCTTTCTAGAAATAGATTTTGGTCACCTAGATTTTGCTCCAAATGTGGGTCACACTTTGACCGACAAAGAGACAATCACTTTTTTGAGTGAAGAGTTGAATTGAGGAAAAAGACAAGTACTAAAAAGTGCTGCCAAAGAGGAAAGATGGCTGTCATTCTACAAAGGTATTCAGGAAAGAAGTTTCGTTTTACAGAATACAAAAATATGAATCAGAGTGGGCAACAAGGAAACGAGTTCAGTTACTGTTCATGCAGTTCACCTAAAAGTTTTGTTTTCTAGACTCCTACACTGAGGGGAAATTTAACAATGTTGTCATCTTTTGTTCCTTCTTGGTCTCGTCTGTCTTCTTTATGCAGCTCTCTCAAAGGCACAAGCTGTGGTTTATCTCTCAGACTGTCTCCCTGCAAGAAAGCCCAAGATTCAGGTTTCAAAATGAAGTTTGAGCTCCATAAGTGTGTAAGGTTTTTTTTTGTAGGTTATCACAGATAATTTATCTATTTCTTTCTTTACCTGGTCATTCTTGCTATTCTGGCTCAGAGTATCCCAGCATGCATTGCGCAGAGGACAGGGACACCTCTTTGACATTGTTCCAGTCTTAAAAACAAACAAAATCACACAGCATATCACGTTTATGTTAAAAGCTGCACATAGAGTCTTATCTGAGGAATCTGGTTGTACAATTTACAAAATGTTGATGTCACATTTTTTAATATAGAACCATACAACAATAACCACACACCAGTAAGAACCTCCAGTGTATGTTAGCTGTGGATTATAAAAAGTTAATCCTGTAATTGTTGAGATGTTTGGTTCATCCTGTACATCCTGTTCTACCTCTTCCTTATGAATGTCTACTTTCTGTTAGGGTTAGGGTTAGAAGAAAGGATATCAAGGTCATAAACCTTTGAGACAGTACTCACTCTGCGCTCTGATGGAACCTCGATCTGCTTTTTGTTCAGATCCCACCACAGCAAACCCTCTTTTATATGAGCCCTTTTGGTTGGTCCTGCGTGTAATAATGCAATAAGTCAAACAGACATCAGAGTTCAATCACATCTCTTTGTTATAATATAATAAAGAAATGCAACTTTTAACTGCACTGTAGTGTCAGAGAGCACTTGGCTTAGTGCAGATTTGGCTTAAATGTATTCAACAGTTTTGAATTACTTTACACCAGTGTCAGCACTTTTCTCGTCTTACCTGTCGCATAGCTCACAATCACCCCCACGATCACAACAGAACTAGTTGCCATTGCACCGAAGTAGAGGTAGGACATGGAGTAAAAGTTCTGCAGGCCCCTGGTTTTGGAAAAGAGAGGGTTGATTAGCTTTTTTTTATTGTTATCTTTATCGCCACAAGGTGTGTTATTCTATGTTAAGACTGATCTGACATCATCAGTGTGAAAGTTAGAGCAATTGTAAAATCCATGCCCAATTAATCACATCTCTCTGCAAACAAACACCACATTAATAGAGCAATTCATTAATCCTATGTCATTTTTGTTTTAGTCCAAATAAATCACGACTACCATTACTGATCTCTGTAACCACTGCAGACCACACGGGGATAAACAGTTTGATCTCAGTGGAGGACTTTTTGAACTCACTGACCCCGGGTTGTTGGGATGAAGCGGGATGGAGATGGAATGTTGTTCAGGGATTCTGCTCACGGTGATGTTGCTGAATTCACACTCGCCTGAGTAACTGGGCAGCACACCCATGGTCTGCTCACTGGGAGGGTAAAGAGTTGATCCGACAGCCAGCCACAGAGAGACACAGTAACCAGCTAATATTCCAGAGAATGCCCCCTGAAAAACCGAGCACAGCTTTTAGCAGAAGACATGTGGACATTTGACTGATTCAGGCTTTTGCTCTAAAGAGTGAGGACAACATACTGTAGATGTTTGTGTCTGGGGAAAGTCAACTACAATAAGATTGAAATTGACCAAAAGGCAACAGATATCTCTGACTAGAGATTATGTTTTTCACATTGTGCGCATCAAAAGGCCCGTTTTCTAGAAAAAGAAATCAAGAAAAATTTAGAAGTCCTGCAGTCCTATCGGCTTCTACTTATAGGATTTACGGTCCATTATGTACAATTGTTACAGAGTAATCTGAAAAAGGGACAAACAGACCGCAGAGTAAAACACAGGACAGGTCAAACCACTTACAAATCTGTTTGCTGCTGGGATAAACATCCCCAAAATGAAGACACCCAGTAATGGACCGCTGACCACGCCTATGACAGTGAACGACCCCTAAACAGAGCACATATGGGCAGTTACAGAAAAGCCAAATAAATACTCTTTCTGTTTGAGACATTACATGTCTTGACTAACTGGAGCTCCAGAGTTTGAACTTGGATTATTTTTTCTTGGTTGGTCGACACAAGATTGAGACAGTGTTTATGTTGAGGTCATTAGCTTGAATACATTTACTTATTTTTTTATTAACTATAAAAAAATAAAGTAAAAGATGAATTAAATATTCTGTCATAAACATTAGTGATATCAATATTTGTGGTTATATTAAGGTATACCTGAAGTACTCCCCAGTCCAGAAAGGAAGCGAGTGCAGCCACAGTGATACAACCAGCTCCACACAGGAGTGCTTTAACAAAAAACAAAAACAAAAATAACTGCAAGTGCTGTTACATAAAAGTAATTGTTTAAGTTCCTGAGTCATAGTCTCATTATTTCATTCAATAAATGAATTAATACAACGTTTAGAGGTTAAAACATTGTTAAAATATATATGTTTCTATGAGGAACTAAAGTTCCGTGGGTTCAGCTACGCGTGAATTCAGGGGCTGATTTTTTTCATATTTAATTATTCTCTGATGGGGAATTCAGGCTAAACACTCTGGCTGCTACACACTGCGTGCCAGAGCTGTTGGGGGGTTCGTTGCCTTTCTCAAGGGCACCTCGGGAAGTGACCTGGCACCTCTCCAGCAATCAGACCAACTTCCATACTTTGGTCCTCACCAGGACCGGCAACCCTCCTGTTCCAAACCCAAGTCCCTATAGACTGCGCTACTGCCGCCCCATGTATGAACTATTATTTACAGTCTACGATGAGTACACGTTACCTTCTTATTATTTACAGTCTAGAGTGATCTCTCTCTAACAAATGCATAAAGATTGCTACCTCTGACGTCTGAAGTTGAAGCAGGCGATGAAAAGACACTTTCTAAGGACTCTAAAGGACTCAAGAACCTCTATTTTGAAAATGTACTTTAGTTTACGTGTGTAGAGGATTATTCTGTATCTTTATACTACAATACACTTAATACATTCTTGATGTATATCTTGATACAAATGACAGTTCTCATGGCGTGTGGGCACGTTGTGTCACTAAGATGAAGATGTTTCACAAGATTGCTCCAGCAATAACAACCATGTTGGTTCAAGATCTCACAAGGTGCTGTCATATATTAATTAGATGTGCATTGAACATAAATGAAGCAGCCGTTATTTGTTTTCATAGTGTTACAGTCTGTTGATGTTCAAGTTGACGTGCAATAAAAACAACGTAACTAAGTGGACGTTGTTTTAGTGAGGAACAACCTACACAGTCCTTTGGAAATGAGGACTAATTTCTTCTGGGTAAAACCGACCAGGTGAGGTCGCAGCAGATCCTCCATCGTCACTGCAGCCATCGCATTAATACTTGTGGAGGCTGTGCTGTGAAACAAAACACACATGGTCAACAGCTTTCCCACATACTGTATAAATGCAGATTTATACACCATCCATATTCTATCACTTTCAATTACTTCTGTGACTTCCTGTCAGTAAAGCCTCTCTAGAAGGCAACCATCTTTGAAAATACTCAAAGTATTACTTCAAAAGTTCCAGAGACACAATATTTATCATAATGAACACAGTTTATAATGATCCTGTTTTAAAATGTGGATCCTATAGGCTGAACACACCTATGACCGTAATTACAATTACTTTAAAAACATTGTTATATAGTCTGTGTGGAGTAAAAGTTCCTTCCCTTTGTGATGTCACAAAGGGAAAATCTCCAAACAGCCTGTTTGAGCACACATTTTCTGAAATGGGAGCAGGCAAAAGACGGACAGGATGGACTTTTCTCATAATTGGGGGGCTTGTAGACAGGCTAGGGATACATATGAGTGTTAAAAATACATGGTAAAGTGTATTTTGCATAACAGGGTAAAACGATCCAAATTGTCTGACTGGGATATGCGTCTTTGTAGAAATTCAAGTCATCTGAAATTAAATGAGGCGCTTGCATCAAATACAGCTTTTTGTTGCAAGATGTCAGAAAGTTTTTATTTCCATTGAAAAGTAATTTTCAACCACAGCTTTCAGATCAATTAGTGGAAGAAGAAGAAGTCCAGGATTTCCCTCTGGAATGTAGTGGAGAATACGTGGCAGACATTTGTAGCAAAAGTTAAAAAAATACCTAAAGTTATGTAAAAGTGGTCTTAATTACTTGTAACTTCTAGTTTCCTGTCTTAATAAAACAAAAACTGAAATACCTCAGAGTTCCGCTGTAAGCACAGGCAAGGAAAAGTCCTGGGAAGCCAGGATGACTTCTGAATATGTCCAACACAAAGAACGGCATATACTACATGACAATAAAGAGGGGGGGGGAGAGGAAAATCAAATGTCTTTGTTAGAAAAACTTCTTCTTCTTTCTTTTTTTTTTTTTAAATTGTACTTCATTCAAGGGGAACTTTTTTAACCTGTTGACAATCTATAAAACACACTTTCAGCTGACCGCAGCCTTCGAATCACCACTGTTTGAGGTATAGGGTAGCACAATAAATGACCGGTAAAATTGTATTCTTTAGTTGATGGATGGAGTATTTAAAAAATAAAAATCTAAGTCCTAGTCAAAGATATTTAGGATTGTTTTTCTGGAGTTTTTTGTACCAGATCAGGGGCCGAAATCTTCCCAGACTTCAGTGGATCACAGTTGATGTAGTAAGCATACATGACGATGCCACACGTTGCTGCACTGCCCACAATGAGACACAGGCCCACTTGGTTCACAAACAATGCCCTGCAATCATAATAAAAACTTTCTTAGGGTAATATCATCATGTTAATGGAAATACATAAAAAACGAGTGTCTGATAGCAGAGAATACATGTTTCCTCTTTTTATTTTCAATGTTAAACAAGAAACAAATCGAGTTCATATCACAATGTGTCTGAACTCTGCATTTAAACATAATTGAGCCACCTGTTAAACAGGCACACTGCACAGGTTAGGAGAACAACGTGTCTCAAGAGAGAGCAGTGGCATCTACACGTGTCTTTTACTTATTACAATGTGGGTATGTTTACCATGTTCGCCGCCTGACTTCATCATGCTAACATGCTGACATTTGCTAATTATCACATTAAACAAAGTACAGCTGAGGCGTATGCACACGTTTTAAGTTTAGTCATGACTTGTTTGCATCTATTTTGATTAGGAAAGCCAGTCCTTTAAACAAGATCAGCAGAGAAGTGGAAGAAGAGGACATCCACACAGAGCTGGATTCAGTGGTTAGAAATAAAAAGGTGCTCCAGAAGATGCCTCAGAAATAAAAATACAATTAGCACAACCTGCTTCACTCCCTTCTGTGTGTCCTCTTTGATTGTTAATTTTTTATATTGAGAGGATGCTTCAGCAGATGAACTTCTTTGTGGAGGGCAGTGCATGCTTGATTGAGCGGTGTATTGAAGCCAATATATACCAGATTGAAGATCATCTAGTATCAATCATATAGTATATCCAGTCCATGAATTCTAATTCAATGCAGTTCAAAGATGACACAAACAAATGTTACCTGCACTTACATGGCGATGTATGTTTAGACTTTAGAGAGATGATTGAGGACTTTCCCAGGTACAAACATTCCCCTCTTACGCCAGTGAGCATTGGGTGTTAACTTGTATAAAAAACTGGATTGGCTTAACTACACAGATTTTCTGTTTAAGTAAGGCTAGAGCAGACTCTGAATTTGTCTCTTCAGAAACATGTAGGTGAATTTAAAGGGGCTGTATTGTGCTATACTACATACTCTACCAACATTTTGTATTTCTGTGTTTAGCATCATACATATTCAAGAACAAGAGCCTTTCGGAATGATATACAGATCAGCCACTCACCACTGGGCTGCTTTTTCTGTTCTGCAGGAGATGTAGCGCTGGACTTGGGCTTGGTTTACCCCGTACATGGACAGCCAAACCAGCGCACCCCCGACAGACAAGCTCCAGAAGGTATACCGCTTACGTGGGTCAACGTCAAAACTAGTGAAACAACATTTTTAAACAAATGAGTGAAAACAACTTTTAAAACCAGAACAGGAACAATTGAAATCAACTGGTAGAAGGTTATATGTTGCATGTGATATGCAGTACATGTCAGTGTGATCAAATTCATAACCTAAGGTCTAACTCACTATTTTATTTTCTACACTATATAAACCATCTTGCGGGTTCAACTCTGAACCTAAACAGGTTTGCAAACTCTCTTCATATCCAACCATTTGCGGTCCTAGTTAGAAGTTTCATAATTTGGGCATAACATAGTGGAGTTGCCAAATACTTTGGCTTTGACCTGTTTCTTTGGTGTCTCATTCAAACAGACAAGCTTGCATCTGAATTCTTCCTGACTAGCACTTTTGAAATGTAAAACATCCTGTTTGGTTAGGTTCAGGCCAAACTAAATGGTTAGGGAAAACATCATCACATTGGAAGCCATGTGCGTCTCTTGCAGACTCTGTTAGGTACCTTGTGTGTCTTTATAGACACAGAGGGCTGTAACAAAGGATCAGGATTTGACCACTTGACCACTTAGGAATAAAAACTGGTTGTTACAACTCAGCAACCTCTGTCCACCAGGGAAGACACTCTACCACATGAAGGAGCAAGGGTGGAGTTATGATGTTTCACATTGAGAGAGTTTATACTCTGCTCTCCACACTTGTCAATAGGGTGTTTGACACTTTTGTGTTTGTCGTTCACAAACATCCTTGTACATTTTGCAGTGATATTTACACAGAAACAGTCACCATTATGGAAGACTACTCCTCTTCCTGCACGTGCTACACAATAAGGGTGTACTCACACTGGGACCAGTTGCCCTGTTGTGCCGAAGCATGATTGCTCCCCCCCTCCCCAGTCCCTCGTTGGCCTGCACCATAGACTGTAAGTATTAATGAGCAAAGCCTGAGTGACGTCAGCCATCTGACTGCGGAGGCTCATCGGCAGCAGCCGCCATGCTTGAAATGCTGTCTGAGCCTAACTTTCAGTCAATCTAACGACAGGCTAAGAGCTGTCTATGGATGACACGTATCGTTCATAAAATCAAAACGGAGCAGTTTAAACAAAATTCAGCCCCCACAGTGTGTGCCCATGATGACAATAGCTAATCAGACCTATTTGTTTTTTGTACCAGGCTGTAAACATATTAATTTCTGCTGTAAAAACTGGCTTTTTTGGCTGTGGTGTGTATGTGACTTCCGAGGTTCCTGGAGCCAGCCTCAAGCGGACACTCGAACTGCAGGAATTTGCACTTCTGCAATGGCTTCATTTTACAAGACCGGAGGTTGCCACTTGGCCTGCACTCATATTGCTCCAGGCTCAACCGGCTTGAGCATGATAACCTCTTGTACATATTGCATCAGGTTATACGACACACGCATGGTTTTACGTCGTTATGAAGCACCCTTTGGGTTACGAGTAACTCTCCCTCAGAATCAGCACAATGGAGAACAACACAGAGAACGTGACTGCAACTTTACTGACTTTGTGGCTTATTTTGAGTTGTTTTGGTCAGATACGGCCCTCTAATACTCCTGAATCTTGAATATGCAATGCGGAGATTGAACATCATGTCCAGTGACGTTACAGTGCCAACTATGCCAGGGGCAAGGAAGAGTAAGGAGCACTCACTTTA
The DNA here is from genome assembly GCA_020745685.1 of Tautogolabrus adspersus. Taxonomy (NCBI): domain Eukaryota; kingdom Metazoa; phylum Chordata; class Actinopteri; order Labriformes; family Labridae; genus Tautogolabrus; species Tautogolabrus adspersus. The sequence goes on along the minus strand of CM036536.1, from coordinate 11,495,848 downwards.
GTAAAACAAACTTCAGGGGTCAAACATGATTGGGCACAGTATGGATTGCCTGGTGTGAGTGTGTGTCTAACACTGATAATCTCCTTTTCTGCGATCTGTGAAAAGCAATATTCTGAAAAAATCAGGGACTGAATGTTCTCAAATTATGCAGAAAATATCAGGAATGTGAAAAAAGTCTGAAAAAAGGACCTTGAGCAATGATTTCTTGCTTAGGTCAATTAAGAATTGCTATTTTGTTTACTGCCTTAAATTATGTTATTAATTAAATGTATGCATCGCCATCATAGTACACTTGATATCATAAAGTATGAGTTGTCGTTGCATTAAAATAAGATTAAAGAATTTGAAACATTTGGGCACATTTATTATGTGTGGATTTCTAGATCAAGAAAAGTATTTTTTACTCATTGAAGTTGATGCGTGATCCATTCTTGGCGATCTCCAGTACAAGTGCAGGACCACCAACCAGAACTGTTCCACGTATTAAAATGGCCACAAAGCCCGAGAACATGACAATAATCTGGAACACATCAGTCCATATCACAGCTTTCATGCCCCCCTGTAACAGACGGTCAAGAAACAGACGGATGGGAAAACATGCAAGCATTAGAGTCTAGTGTTAAAAACTTGAGAAAGTATTTAAGTATCTTTATTAGCTGGAGGGACAACATTTCTTGCAAATGTGTACTGATTTAAAAAGGACTAGGACTAGTGGTGTTGCACCATGTGAATATGGTCTCAACAGAAACTAGTCCTGCCTGTTTAAGGGGAGCTTAGCTCTGTGATGGAATAGATGGTTCCTTACCAGTGTGGTGTATAGGGTGCAAATGATCCCGGTAGAAAACAGAGATACCCACATATTGAGTCCAATAGCTGAAATGAAAGAAAAAAAAAGTACTGAAAAAGAGTTTGAACAGCATTCTCCAAACTCAAACTTTGAAGTGATGAAAGCCTTGAGCATCCATCCACCCATCCATTTTCTTCCCCTCATCGGAGGTCGGGTCGCGGTGGCAGCAAGCGCAGTAAGTAAACCCAGACTTCCTTCTCCCCAGCAACGTTTTCCAGCCTGGGGGATTCTCAGGCATTCCCAGGTCAGAGGGGATATATTATCCCACATGCAAACTCTGGGTCTACCCCGGGGTCTCCTCCCAGTTGGGCCTGCCCAGAACACCTCCAAGAAGAGGTGTCCAGATGGCATCCTGATTAAATGCCATGAACAACCTCATCTTGCTACTTTCGATGCAAAGGAGTAGCGGCTCTACTCCAAGCTCCCCCCCGATTGTCTGACCCTATCTCTAAGGCTGAGCCCAGCCACCCTCCAGAAGAAACTCATTTCAGCCGCTGGTAAGGGAGGGTTGGAACGAAGATCGACCGATGCATCGAGACCTTTGCCTTCAGGCTCAGCTCCCTCTTCACCACAACGGTCCAGCACAAGGCCTTTATTACTGCAGACGCTGAGCCAATCCGCCTGTCAATCTCAGGGTCCATCTTGCCCTCACTTGTGAACAAGACCCCCACTACTTAAACTCCTTCACTTGAGGCAAGGACTCACTCCCCACCCGGAGAGAGCAATCCACTGTTTTTCGGCAGAAAACCATGGCCTCGGACTTGGAGGTGCTGACCCCCATCCCAGCCGCTTCATACTGGGCAAACCACCCCAATGCCTGCTGGAGGTTCCAGCATGAGGAAGCTTCAAAACCACATCATCTGCAGAAAGCAGAAGGAGATCTTTAGGCCCCCAAACTGGAAACCCTCCTCCCCCCCGGCTGCGGCTTGAAATCCCCCCCATGAAAATTACAAACAGAATCTGTGACAAAGGGCAACCCTGGCCAACACGCTCGGGGAACGGGTCTGCACTGCCAGGGATTAGCATGCCCAGACATCCACCTTCGCCTGCCACACGGCTTGGCATTCACCCACCCTCCATGTGGGGGGAGACTTGAGCAGTTTGGCAAATACTAAGCCTTATCCATTGTGCATCAATTTGTTATGTAAACCAAGATTATTCAATACACTTATAACTAACTGGATGCAGTAATGAATTTGAACTTTGCTTTGGTTTGGTGGTTTGCAAAAAAGTTTCACAGGGAGGGGTGTGATGTTTTCTTTATATCTGTCATCAAACGTGTGTGTTTAATTAATTACAGTACATCCAAACAAACTCTGCTGATGTATGCCACATTGTAACACAGAAGACTATCATATAATGGTGTCGTTGAATGGGGGAAAACTGAAGCCCAGATGACCTCCAAAAACTGTGCATCATCTGCTCCCGCTATCTAATCTGTCTCAAAGTCTAATTCACAAATGGTAAAGCGCTAATGATGTCCCGATGCAAACACCCCCATAAAGTTATCCTGGTTCGTACAGTTTTGTCATGATTTGTGTCTGAAAGGAAAGAAAAGCTGTCTGCACCTTTACTCTGCACGGCGCTGTGTTCTCGTGCTGACTAAGCTGTTTTGTCAACATAAAATTGATGAGTTGGGGGAAACTTTTTCAGGATTTATTTTGGTGCCAGACTTGAAAACTGTCAAATTAGTTTCACCATTTAAACAAAACTTCTTTGTTGAATGGAGCTAGCAAGGACAACCTGGGGGAATAAAAAACACCCTTGTGCGGCTCGAAACCGGCTCCTTAAGAGGTGGATTAAGTGTCGATTCGCTGACAGCCCTGGACTGGTTAATCCCTGGTTATATTAATAATATAATATATATATATAAAAAGTTTTTTTTACAGGTGTGACACATTTTATTAATACTGCCGCGCAGTTACAACAGGTCTCAGCAGATGTTTTTTGGCTCCACTCGTGCTGCGTGTGGTTGTTTTCATCAGTGTTTGTGAATTAGACACTATAGCGCAATGATGCTTATGTTTATAGTAAGGGGACAGTTTTTCCCCTATATGACTGCATAATTGCTCATTTAAATAAGTGCAACCATCACCGAAGCACAGAGACAGTTTGCTACGCAGCGCAATAAGGGGAGCAATTAACCCCCTGCGTGTGGTTTGTTAATAGGAGAGTGTCTTTATGATTCTTTTGCCCAGGTTTAGCAGGCGCAAAAGCAGCGCAATCCTTTTGTGAATCAGGCCCTCAGTGTTTTATCCATGTTCAGTCTGTCTGAATATCTGGTAAACTCTTCTACATACTTTAACAGGTGTCAGAAAGACTTTTCATATCACTTTCACAGGTCCATATCTAAATAGAATAAACCTAGCCTAAAGAGTTACTCGTTGCATCCTGTTCTCAGTTAGCTTTTCTCTTGTTTTTGCTTGACCTTGGATGAGAAAAGTTACCTGTTTATGCTTAAAATTTCTGATACACAGTACACAATGAGAATTGATGCTGAAAGCCAATTATTATTTGATGTGTGGACCAAATATCAAAGAATTCGGATCTTATACGTATTTATCCAAAAATGTGAAAAAGAATGAAAACATCTTCTTAATGTAGACGGACAGGTCGGGTATCAGGTGATCAATCCTACCTTGGTTGAGAATCAAGGCAGGTGCGTAGATGACAACTCCTGTGTAAAGCAGCTGAGAAGAAGGAAACAAAATAAGCAAAACAGAAAACACAAGTCATTAGTTTGAACTGAGACTCCATGCTTGGTTTGTTTAATTATAGAAGTGTCTGTCTGTATTTAAACCTCTAAGCAAACTGAGTGTGAGTCCGGGCCAAAGCAAATATTAACACGTGAAAATCAAGAAATGTGACATCCACTTAATGAGAATGTGCTCTTTAACCATACAGAGAACCATAACACCTGTCTTACCGTGGCAACAAGAAACTGGACACTCCCCAACAGCTGCATCCCTCTGCCAAATCTCAACTTCAGATACTGTGACAGACAGATGGCTGGAGTTATAAGACATCCCTCATCATTCTTCACATCTCACTCAACATGTTTCATAACCCACAGGTGCATTTCAAGATGTCTGAGAAATGAAGACCTCGTTTTACCATGGGGGGTTAGAGTTACTCTTACTGAAGTTATATCATTGATTAATCATCTCATTTCTTTTTTAATTAAGGAATCAAATCAAACCCTTCTTTATTACATAGTATACAATCTCTCAATCTTATGAATTCTTCTAAAGACTGTATAGTTTATATTGTGTATTGGTGTATTAACTGGAAGTTCAATATGACCTGATTGGTGCTGGTGATGCCCAGTCGAAAGAAAACAGGCAGGAAAAGGTACGCTGTCAGCAGAGAGTTGATGCTTTGCCCAAGGCACATGTACAGGAATTTAAAGCCATAGCGAGAAGCTTCAGAAGGAACACCCAAAACCTGGACTGCTGACATAAAGCTGGCACAGAGCGACAGCCCAACCGGCACTGCCGGCAGGCTCCTACCCCCCGTGAAGAAGTCATCTGCTGTGGCTTCCCTTTGGCTCTTCTTCAAGGCCTGGAAGAGTCCGATGGCCATAGAGACTAACAGCATGGAAGCAAAGACTGCATAGTCGGCCAGGACGAAGCCTAACGTGGATGGTTCTTTAACTGTCGGCTCTTCCATTATTTTACTTGAGTGTCCTCTTCCTTGTGGATTGTTTGATCTGAACGATGTTTTTTTTGGACCTGTCAGAGTGAAGACAAATATTCAGTTCATGACCGTACCACAAATTATGACACAATGCATATATTTACTCTTGTAACTAGCAGCAGGATGTCCTTCTCTTAAATGTAATAACCTGTGATAATAGGTGTCTACAATAAATAAACACACTTATGAACAAATTATAGCTGGTTAACTGCATTATAGCTGGTGTGCTATAGCTGAACCTGACCAGCAAGATGGTCATGCTGGCTTGTGAAATATGCTGTATATCTAGTTATTAGGAGTGGTCCATTGAGTGTTTTAATGTAGCCATCAGAAAGACTGCTTTTTGAAATATGCTCAATGAATAATACATATAATATGACATGAATTAAAGTTGTTTTGAGACAATTTCATTCGATTTAAAATTGTAATTATTTTTTTAAATCGCACGTTTTTATTTTCACATAGCCTATTGGTTTGAAAACTTTATCGACAAATCCCCTCTTTGTCACCAGACTGTTAACGATTTTAAAGAGTTTATTACCTTCTGTATATATTTTTTTCTGCTGTAAATAATTTAAAACTGTAAAAAAAGGCCCTTGAAGTAACTTATCCGAGTATTTTGCAGGTCTAAACTCCACATTTGTCGTGCAGCCTTCATTTAGGCTATATGTAAAATGTGTTATGTCATCAATCAATCAATCACACTTTATTTGTATAACACTTTTCATACAAAGATGTATCACAAAGTGCTTTTACATCATAATAAATCAAACAGCAACAACACGACTCCCTCCCCCACCCATCCCCACAATCCAAAAACTAAGGTAAAATAGATAAAAACAGGTAGCCTACTGACGGACTGACGGACCAAGCAAGGAAACACTATCATTAATTCTCAATGAGGTAACAAAGGGGGTTAAAAATGTAATAAAACTAATTGAGATGAAATGAGATTCAGTTAAAAGCTAGACTAAAAAGGTAGGTCTTGAGATTGCTTTTAAAACTGTTTACATTGTGTTCTGCCCTCAGGTCTCCAGGTAAACTGTTCCACAGACGGGGAACGATGTAATAAAAAGATGCCTCACCGTAGGTTTTGGTTTGGACATGCGGAACAACTAACGGGTAGCCAATGCAGAGATTTAAAAATCGGTGTAATGTGGGCTCTCTTTCTGGTCTTCGTCAACAGTCTTGCAGCTGAATTTGGCAGTATAGCTGCAACTGACAAATGTTCTTTTTCGGAACACCAGAAAGAAGAGCACTGCAGTAATCGAGTCTGCAGGTGATAAAAGTGTGAATAAGAGTCTCTGCATTGGCATGAGAGAGAAACTGTCGACTCTGGCAATGTTCTTTAGATGATAAAATGCCTCTTTTGTAACATCCCTGATACAGTATGTGGTTGGAAGCTTAGGTCTGTGTCAAATATAACACCTAGATTGTTGACCTGCTCACAGGGATTAAAAGGCAGTGCTTGGAGTTTGTCATTCAGTTTCTCTCTCTGAACTCCTGTACCAATAAAACCTGAGTGACTTAATATCTAAAATTAATAAAACTTTACACATCACGTTTTTATCTTTTTAGATTAGAAATTATAAAGCGAGACAACATGTAAGAAAAAACACAGAATAGTGTTTCCACATTATGAATGCAAAGCAGATGACTGCAGAAAATTCGTAAGAAACGACTCACCCTTGGTCTTCCATTCAGTCCAGTGGTCTCTTCTTAGTGATAGTGGAATGTGCTGACAAACCTCTTTATACCTGGGCAGCTACGAAGTCTCAACAGCTTACACCTTCTTTGATAACGCATCAGCGCACGTGCATGATGTGCGCGTCTCCCCCAAACTTTAACCGGTACCTTATGCATCTTTGTGATTCACCGAGGGGCGTGACAAAGCGTCTGAGTGACAGTGAGAGCTGAGTGTGGAACTGGCTCAGGTGGATCGTGTGGTAGGAAGTTGGACACGGTGGCTGCAGGACAAAAAAAACATGCTTGAGAATGAAAGTGGCTCAGTCCCTTCCTGCAATCCTCAACTAAGAAATGTCCCTTGGAAGACAAAAAAAATCATTAGTGATGCAACTCCTTTATGAAATTTTCATTTTATATGTTTTCTCAATAAGTAGGACTAGACAATTGTGTTGTGATAACAAAAAGTTAAAAAGTAATAATACATTCACCAACGAGAGGAGAAAAAAAGTGTAACTCAGATAACTTTAGTGGTGCTCACCATCTAAAGTGTTTGTGATGTGTAGTTCCTTACAAGTGTTTAAACCTCTTGCTAAAACACTTATTTCACTGAACAACAAGAAATATATCTATATATTATAAGTAGCCTACGGGGCCTCTAAAGGGAAATGGGCAGAAAAAAATATTAAAATAAAATGTTTCTATTGTGCAGCAGAATCTAATCCGTATACGGATTTAATGTTTTCTGCCCATGTCCCCTCAGGGACTCCGTAGTAACCTGAGTTTTACACCACTCAACATATTTTTTAGGGAGATGAATAATTGAATATTCTGACTTTCATATTGCATTTCGTCATCATCATCATCATCATTAGGATTTTCACTTATGTTTACCTGCCTCCCACAGATCAGCACCTTGAATTGCCTGATGAACATCGCCATCACATCCTCCCTGATAGATCTGAAGTTGTCATTTAAAAGAGGAAACAAATCTTTTTTAGAACAAACACAACAGTGAATAAGTGCTCAATTTCACAGGCTACTATAAAGTAATAGCTTAATCTTTACCAGCTGTGTGCTAAAGTGATTAACTCATTTATGCATCAATCCTCATGATACAGTTATATAACACATATAAGTCTGTATTGAACCATTCAGTACTCATTGTTAAGCCATGTTTTAACGCTAATAGCATTATACTGTTATATCAACAAATTATCTTTTGCATCATTAATCTCTGGGTTTTTCTGCCATTTATACAGGAAGGGAAATATTTCCCTTTTCATACAAAATCAGCTGCATTAAATCAATTCTTAACAACAAATGTCACGCAGTGTAGCTTATTATGTCAGATAAGGTAGCTTATTTAATAGGTAGGGTAGCTCTATCGGCCAGGGCTGCCCCTCTGTCAGCAGTTAGTATATTTGGTCCGGAAAGGAAGCTCATTCTGACAAGTATAGGCAGGGGCTGGGCCTTAGGTGTCATGGCCTCCCCTTGAAATCTGATTGGCCACACTAGGTGCCACTCCATAATCCCAAACTATGATTGGCTATTTGCCTAATCACAGGCAGGATTTAAGTACAAATCTATTAATCTGGCTGTTTTTAACCGGTTACTAATTTCAGTTGTAAAAAATACTTTACTCTTTCCATAAAAAAATCCAAGAAAAAACTTGTGCACTCTCTTATTTGCAATAATACATGTATTTTTGCAAGTTAGACAGCATGCACGAGTTTGTGTGCACATTTCTAAGTACTTTTAATTGTGACTTTTTACATACATAAAAAACATTTTTGCTTTAGGACTGTTTTCTGACCCAGGACCAGCGGAAACTCAGACTGCTATACAGACTCGTACACATTGTGTGCTGTCTCTTCAGTCGATTTGATGCTCTCGTAACTCAAGTTGCTGTTATACTTTCCATCCACACAGCACTTTGTTGGATGCATCAGTGGGATTTGTAGGTTTTAGTCTGCATTCCAGACAGACTTTGGCTGTTCCGTCAGTGGTGCTGTCCTTCATGAGGGTCTCATGGTTCTCCATGATTGGTGCTCCATCTAAGCTACGGGACATGTTGTAGCGTTTGCTGGAGGTGCGTTCAAAGAGCGGAGCCGGTCTGATGATCTGAGAGCTGGCTGTTTTTTAGTCCTTAAAGAATCAAGCAAAGAAGACTTGTGTTATTTATGGCAAACGTGTGTGCCCACATCACATCATGCCAGCCCTGCCTAAGTTAGTGCCCCAGGTGGGCCACCCCAGTTAAAAAAGTCTAGACACGGCCCTGAGTATAGGGTAGATCATCCTGTCAGGTAGCCTGTGGTAGCTCATTCAGTCAGGTACTGTGTATCACATCATATTCTGGCTGGTTAGATCACAAATGGACAACTTTTAACAGAACCAGACAGATATAACTTGTCAAGTTATATAAGGTCATGTTCTTGTTTAGTCTATTTTATTTTAACTCTGCCCTTTTATTGTATCCTGCTTGTGTACCTGCAGTTCTGGCTCCTTTTGTCACCTTAACGTGCAGGTGTGAATGCACCCAACATGCATTGAGGACACAATCACTCAGATCACATTCACACACTCATTTTCTCTCATTTTGTCAAAATTGCAGAAGAAATTTGAGAAATACTGTATATTGACATCGGTTGGTATGATGCCTTAAGTGGTCTGACTTAACGTTATTTCCCCCCAAATTGTCATTTAATTTGTACATTGAATAATTGAAAGATTTTTTTTTTAAATCACCAAGAAGAAAAAGTTAAAAAAAAAACACAAACAAAAACACAAACACAAAATCACACCGGCACTTTAAATTTACAGGCTCAAAGGCAAATGTGCAATCTACATCTGTACCTCATAATCATGTTCAATAATCAAGCACTTCCTGCACCTTAACTCTGAAGGTCACTTTATCCTGGTTTGTTATAAACGACATTGCACGGCCACTTTTTATGCTTTTATATATCTGTGTCTTTGTCAAATAATGTACAGTTAGTGTTGTTGTTTGGTCATTACTTGTTTGATTTTTGATCGTCATTGTGTTTGTGTAAACTTGTATACTTGTGTACCACCAACCTGTCAAGGGACTACACATGGAAAATAGCCTATGACTACAATCTGGCATATTTACATGTTTATGTTCATTAATGTGCACTGTCCCTATTTTAAATAAATACATACATAAATAAAATGTTTTAGCAAACAAAAATGCTTATTGATCTCTTTGCAGTTTGTAGAAGCTTAAACAGGAAACTGCTAACCTTCCTGCTGAACAGGGAAACCACAGTTGTCAGCTTGTTCTCTGTTCCTGTAATATCAGATGTAGATTCCTGCACAGAGCTGAATTGAAACCACTAGAGAGAAACTTTTCAAGAGGATCATTCAGCCTTTTTTTTGACACACAAATCCTTACAATCTCAAACAATTGCAGGACATGCAGGTCCTAAGATTTCACATTTTAAACAGTGGAAGATTGAGAGTCAGACATGTTCCTTACCTGGTATCTGAAGGAATAAAGATAAACAAATGAAAAGCATTTTTCATGTCACAAGTCCAGCTATATGTTAGGTCAGGTTATACTTCCTCCAGGTCAATATGTAGCATTTAATGACAAAGCTGTTTTTTTCTTTTCAACAGAAATGTGTACATTTGTGGGTAGCACAATGAACAACCCAATATTAAGATTGCAATTATAACTCAAAAGTTCAGTATTTAGGTTTAAACCATAATTTTTTAATATATACCTAACTGTTTCAGTTCAGTGAGAGCGATGAAAATTGTTGAAAATAACAGTTGAACGTGATGCGTCTGTTTCTCTAAATCAGGAAGCTCTGTCAGACTTCCTGTCACACACACACACACACACACACACACACACACACACACACACACACACACACACACACACACACACACACACACACACACAGACAGACAGACAGACAGACAGACAGACAGACAGACAGACAGACAGACAGACAGACAGACAGAAAGACAGCGTAGACTCAGAAGTCTTGAAGAAGAAACACCTAAATGAGCTAACGTTTGAGATGAGGATTTCCGCCGTTTAAATATAAAGGTAAAACTTCAACAAACTCCTCAAATTTCTTATGTTATGAATCTGAAGCTCACAAGTTCACTCGTAGTAAAGCATTTATGTTGTTTTTAGATATGTCAGTTTGATGTGGAAACGTGTGTTTGTCCATGTCATGGCTCCTTCAAGCTACTTGTAGTCAGGTTTCATAGGTCACGACAAAGACTTCCTGTGGGGACCAAGTATAGTTATATTACTGATTTAAATGTTGTTGTGAACGATCCATTACAAGGTGGAAGTTAGCAGCTCTGTGTTTTTATCGAGGTGAACAGTGTTTCAAAAACCTTGATGGAAAAATGATAACATTTCATGTATGATTACCCACCATTAAGTATTAAGCTCAGTGTGTTCCTGATTCATATACAGCAGAACATGGTGGGCATTTTATTGAAGATAACAGGAATTCCCCATGTCTAAATTTGACATTTCAAAACATCACTCAGAATCATTGAGGGGTTTCTCCTCAAGTACATTTGTGAGCCAGAATGACATGACACTGGTCTACTGTTAAGGTTGTAAAACCCAGCCTGAACACTTTCTGCTGGAGTTTGAGTCTTTGCTATGTTAAATAGGGTTTTTCTAGAGTTTCCGTTGAGTTGTGGGGGGGAAACAACACTCTGATGAATCACTTATCCTTATATAAGAGTGCAGGAGGGCTAAGTGAGCAAGCCATAGTTATAGTTAGGCTCACTTTTCATGGCATAACTAAGATTCAAATGAAACTCGTACTGAAGCTGTGAGATACAATGAAAGTGGTTAACAGAATCGAGTACATTTATTAGAAACATATCTAAATACATCTTTACTTGCTTCTACGTATGTATTTTTATTTTATGCTCAAGTTCACTTTCAGAGGGAAGGCCTACAACTGATTTATTTGCTTAGAGCGAGTTATTACTTAATGAAAAACAATGCAAATAAAACATCTGTTTATAAATAAGCAACTTTAATCATTCAGATGACATGAATTGATTTATTTTACAAACTGAGATCAGCTAAATGATCTTCAATTTAAATCCAAAAGAAAGTGCTGTGAAAGAGTGAAGAGCCGCACTGTTCAAGCTTACCATGTAAACAGAAAAACGTGATTCCTCGTTGAGTCTACACAGAATTTACCACTGGCTGTCTCATGTGCATTTCCCTTAACAAAATTATTTAATACCATGGGCAGGCTTTAAGATCATTTTTCAAACACTTCTTTTTAAAAGCCATTAGGCAATGTCTAGTTTGTCCCTACATCTTTTTTTTTTTTTGATGATGATTTATTTTTGGGTTTTGTGCCTTTCTTGGAGAGACAGGACAGTGGAAATCAGGGAGAGAGAGAGAAAGTGGGAATGACATGCAGGAAAGGAGCCACAGGTCAGATTCGAACCATGGCCGTCTGCTTGGAGTACCATAGCCTCCGTACATAGGGCACGCGCACTAACCATTAGGCCACCAGCTCCCCACTTAACTTTTAATTATTGTATTAATTTTGCGAAATAGATGATATGCAGTTTCAATAATAGAGGGGTTTATATTTTTTTTAATAAGGGTTTCATCCTAATCTAATCTAGTTGTCTTCGCTGTCTGAATGTAATTAGAAGAAATCTGTTGGTTTGGTCCTCAGAGGTACTCATGGATCTCAGTGAAGAGGAGTCTGCACCTCTGGTGATCAGAGACCGGGGAGGCAGCCAGAGGTCCAGTTCTAGCAATGCTCCCAGTCTACAAGTGCACCTCTACTTCTTCCCAGCCACAAAAGACCAAACAACAATTCACATTTCATCTGGCCAAATCTCTGCTGAAAATGTCTGCATCCAAGCAGGCAAAAAATGTGGTAAGATTTATTTGGCAAGTGATGAGGCTTCTCATGGCAAATAAAAAAGAGGAACATAAAATTGTATGTGTTTGTAAATGTACAGGTGTGTAAAAGTGTGGATGTCAAGCAAAACATTCTGATCTGAAGACAAAGACTATTGTGCCAGGACAAATATAGTTAGGAGTTTTAATTGACTCAAACCTTGGCTCCAAAAACCTTGTCCCAAAGTTAAGTTCTGTTATGCAAATTTCAAGTTTATCAGAACCACTCTATCCATTATAGATATACGTACACTCAGATACTGTCAGATAGGTCGATCTAATACACACTCTACAGTCCAGAAACCACTGGAATCATTATACAAACTTCGGACAAGAAACCGTCCAGTTATCATCATAGCCATATCCTAAAGAAGTACAGTCTGTTAAGCCGTGAAAACCTCATTAGATCCAAAAATGTCTGTCTAGTTTACAGGACTCTTCATGGCTAAGCTCCCCCTCGTCTGTCTGGCTTCATCAACTCCGAAATGACCACAAACAGAACCACTAGAGGTGCAGGTAGAGGGGAATGCACAATCCTTCTGAGGGAAACCACATTTAGCAAGGATGTCTTTTCCGTCGGAGCCTCACATTAGTGGAATACAGAACCACAATCTATGAGAGAGTCAACATCCATTTAAATATAGTGTTAAGAAATGGTTTATTGAAAACCAACAATGTCAACACTGAACAGTATGAGTACTTACCCGTGGTAACTGTAACAGTATTATATGATTACATCAAGTGCCTATTTCATAAAGGGTCTGCTCTCGTTATTTAATCATATTCAATAAGTTGTTTTTTTCACTATTGTACATATTGTCTCATATTTAATTCTAAGATGCCAAACAACATCCAGCAAAGAGACTGCCAATGGATATTCGCCTTTTGGCCACCTGTTGTGCATTCACGTTTGTCTGAATGTTGATTAATAACAATTGTCCCTTCAAATAAATACATTAATAATGATGTATTTGATCTCTTACCCCAGGAATCTTACCAGTGTATCAAAGCCTTTTTGGGTTGGCATCAGCTGATCTCTCATTTTGGTATCCTCCATCACACATGTTCAGCATGGAAGAAAACGTACAAGTCCACTTTAGAGTCAGGTAAGACAAAATTGCTTTCAGTCAATAACTCATTGAATAGAAGAAGCCGTGTAGAATATGTTTAGGGGGGGAAAAAAACAAAATATGCGAAGAAGTTTTGCTTGTTTAAGATCTATTTTTTTGGCTTTTGTTGTAGAGACAGGACAGTGGATAGAGTCAGAAATTAAGGAGAGGGTGGGGAATGACATGCAGGAATGTAGCCACAGGCCTGGTTCGAACCTGGGCCGCTCGCTTGGAGGACTATAGCCTCCATGCGTGGGGCACGTGCACTAACCACTAAGTGACCGGTGCCCCATATGCAAAGAAGTCAACTTTGTTTTATTATCTTGTATCATCTGTTGTTGAGTATAACACTTATGTTTTTAATGCAGGTTTTTCTTTGGCAATTGGTTTGGACAAGGAGCAAGATCATCATACCGCTACAGTCTGACCAGAGACAGAGTCAGTCCAGTGCTGGACTACAGTGTCATTGATTACCTCTTTGCTCAGGTTTCAAAACATGTTTAAAACATTGAATGTATTCACATATTAAGATTTATAACTACATATCCTATTGTATTTCAGTTAGCAAAATGCATATTTTTATCAGTATCTGTGGAATTGTTGGCTATATCACCAATATTTTATAATTCCTTAATTGATTGACATGGAAGCTATCTTTTTATGGGAGTTTTGGTTCATCTTAAGAGACACGGCTGTATTATGCACACATTTCCTGAACTGCTATAACAAACAAAGAATGGTCAATTTACAGGGAATCTTTGAAAAGTTTTGACACACTTTTTATGTAAATGATGTCTTGGCCTAACTCAACATGTAGTTTTCTGTTAACATTGTTGTTGTATTACAGCTCTATCTCGAATAATTCAATTTCATGCTGCGCTTCAAAATGTTAATTATTTGAGTCAGGAATTGTCCAACACTTAAATGCCAGAAATAGTTACATTCATTGACAATATGTTAAATATTATGTCCAACACATTTCTTTTCACATATAGTTGCGAAATGACTTCATTGCTAGTGAGGCAGGAGTCTCTCCACCTTTGAGTGCTCAGGAGGAATGCCTTGGCCTTGCGGTGCTGGACTTGTGGAGAATGGCTAAAGAGCGCCATCAGAGTGTTAAAGAGCTCTGCAAGACTGTCAGGTAGTTATACTTGCATAACATTTACTTTTTTCCTAAACCCAGCCTCAGCAGTTAAGAGTTTAATAGTTTTGAATTTGAAATAAACACAAGATACTTACTTGTGCCCCATTGCAGTACTTATATATTCATATAATGGGAGTATGCTTTCACCAAGTTTAAAATCACTCGTGGCACTCTAAAGACATATAAAGGACTCCATATTAGTATGAGTGACTGAACCAAATGCATTTTGAAGATCTAAAAATACCACATGTAAATGTCTTTACCCTTTCTAAGCTGCCTGAAATCTGCTACTATATCATACTAGTGTGTTCTATGCGGCGCACAAAACCTAGGATTCCTGCTTTCTGCACTGTGGTATCTATTAAACTATCCAGTTCTGAATAAGCTAAATTGCTAGCCATTGCGCCACTATACTATGAAAATCTTACCGTTTACATTGAGAAGGTATATTGTCCGAAACTGTCTTAAACCAGAGGACTCTTTCTCCTTGGGAATAAGATTCCCAAGCGACACCTAACTCTTGGTACAACTTGTGTATCCCTCACTATTCTTAGTCACCTCAACAAGAATCTAAGTGTACTTTTATAAACCAAGTAGGGGTGTCTAATTTACCCTGGGATTGAAGAAGCCTTCGCCTGCCTTACTTCATCCTCAACTTCCTTTCACCCTGGTGGCCTAATGTCCATATCAAACTCTATGTCTTCTAGCGGGGGTATATCAGAAAGAAGGTCCATTTATCTATCACTCCCTTGATCCCAGTGTGTCTTTTTTAAATGTTCCTCAACCTCTTGCTTTGAAGCCTTGAGTTGTCCGCACTTGGCCAAACATTCTTACTTCCTCCTCAGATGTTCTGCCTTTCCAACCATTGCTAACCGATTTCTTAGCTCTCCATGCAGAACATTAATTTCCTCCTTTTCATCTACCGTTGCCTTTCTTCACTACTTTCTTAACTGTTTCATCTTGTTAACTAAACGCTCTGTTTCTTTCTGCCATCTTGACATGGCTGCAATCTATCCACCCTCTTGTTATCATTAACTCCAAGTCTTTCAGCACCAGTAGCATTAATATTGTCACCCTTCTTCCCTTCTTTATTGCCGTTGCTCTAAGCCCATAAAACATCCTTATCAGATCCCTGTTAACTGTCTCCGATTCTTTCCTTTCATTTGCCAGTTCCTCTCTCTGTCTGGTAGGCTGGCCTCAGTATCATCGACACAAAGAGCTATGTAGAATATTATTTTTCTTGACCAGACTGTTAAGCTCTTACATGTACAGCATCCTTAAACTGTTTCTCATAAATGCTGTAAGCTTGCAGTTACTGTGCGGTGAACTGTGACTCAGTTGTAGAGTTGAGTTGGATGTCTCTCAATTGGGGGTTGATGGTTGAATTCCCAGCTCCTGCAATTGAATGTCAAAGTCTCCTTTGGCAGAATACTGAACTCCAAGTTGCTCCCACTGCATTGTGTGTGTGTGTAAATAGAAATAATGTGAAAATACAATATTACTGTTGAGCAGTTGGGCAAGTTACGTAGCATCCTCAGTCATCAGTTTGTGAATGGGTGAGTGTAAAATCTAGCTAGCAGTCATAACAGCTAATGTATTACTCTTTCTCTTTCAGCTACAAATCATGCCTTCCTAAGTTGCATTGCCAGGACATCCAGAAACGAAACCGCCTTGATCGATATCGAATCCGAAACACCTTGAAGCATTACTTAAGGAAGATTGGCAGCTACTCAGTCGATGAGTGCAGCTTGAAGCTCAAGTACCTGATTGAACTTGCTGTCATCGAGCATTCTTTGGGAAGCGAAATCTTCCAAGTTAAACCTTCTTTCTCCCAGTCAAACCCGAATTTCTCTCTTGTGCGGGTCACGGGGGAAACTGGAATTCAGATCAGTGACAGTAGTCATCCGGATACTGCTGTGGTAAGAACTTACAAATACCATGTCAGTTTTTTGAGATTTAGTCTTGATCTATTAGATCCAGAGAGCCCATTTTGAAAGAAATCACATAAACACATATAAAACCCTCCAGGCTTAAGTGAGCATACAACCCAATGTTATAGGAGATGTTGAGATGTTAAATAATCAGCCTTGCTTTTTTGCAGTGGCAGACCTTCTGTGATTTCAAAGAAATCATCGACGTCAGTGTAACAAGGCTAAGCCATGATCAAGTCCCCCAAGACAAGAGGATGGTGATCATAACTCGCAAAGATGACAGATGTTTGGTAAAGACATTTGACCTCAAATGGCTTATTAAAGTTTATTATTTTTTAATTTGTCTGTTTTGAGTTGATTCAAAGATGCAGGTTTTTTTTTTATTGCTTTGCACAACAGGAAGCCACATTTCAGTGTCTCAAGGAAGCGCTTTCATTCGTGTCTCTTGTTGATGGCTACTTCAGACTGACCACAGACTCCAGCCACTACTTCTGTCAGGACATTGCTCCTCCAAGTATTCTAGAGAGGCTCAAAAACCACTGTCACGGTCCAATCACGTGAGTCTTCATTATCTATATTGAATAGATTTTACTTACCTATGCACCATTTTTAAATATTCCTCTCTTATCTTATTCAAACAGATCAGAGTTTGCAGTCAATAAGCTGAAAAAGTCAGGATCTAAAGGTGGTTTGTTCCTTCTTCGGCAGAGTCCCAAGAACTACAACAACTTCTTCATGACTGTTTGTGTTCAGGTAAAAGTTCCTTTGAGAGCAAAATAAAATGTTGCACTTGAGACTAATTTGCTAGTCACGCCTGTAAAAGGCTTAATGCTCCTCAGATGGTGCAGTTGTTTTTCTGAACATTGATTCTGAGCAAAGACAAACATATCAAAATGTGTGGAAACTTATGAAGTTTACTGAATGCTGTTGTCTCAACAATCTTCTGTTTTGTGAAAATTTGAACATTTTGATTCATGCAGACTCCACTTGGACTTGACTACAAAGACTGTCTTATCATTGAGAATGAGCACTACAGTCTCCCTGGGGTTCAGAAAAACTTTTCCAGCTTGAGAGAGCTCACCAGCTATTACCAACACAACATGCTGCTATTGGCTGACGTACCTGTCAAATTGAGCCGCTGCTGTCCACCTCGACCCAAAGGTGTGTTTCCCAAAGTCATGGATACAGAAACTAGTTGATAACGTCTTTAAAAGTAAAGATATCAATTGGATACATTTGGGGTGCAAATTGAAGAGGAATACCAGAAAGCTTGACTCCAATGTAAGGGGAACAAGGGGCTCTACTCTTCAGGAGGCCTTCTAATGCATAGTTATAGATTAAATGTGAAGGTGCATTATAGCTGTGTATGCTGCTTTTTGTTTTTTTCTTTCTTCAAGTCTCTGTCTCTTTCTGTATTTGTATGTATTGCCGGTCTTTTGTACCCATTTTCACAAGATGGCACACAATGTGACATATTTTATTAGGTAGAGGCAGGGTGACTTAATCAAGTTTTATGAGCAGATCTAAAACAAACCAACAAATATTAAGAGTGCTTATGTTTTAATTCATGCAAGTGTCCCAGGCTTTTAAAACTCTGTTTACATTCTTGTAAATGAAGGCAACAAAAGCACATATTGTACTGTATGAATCTATCCACCTAACCTAGCTTTTGTAATCATTCAAAGTTAGTTTTTTCTAGCTCTTATTGAGAAATGTGTCTTTGTACTTTCAGCTTTTACAGCCTTTTTAACATTGACTATTCTGCCGTTCCTCCAGAGCTCACAAATCTGATCATCATACGGAGCAGCAGCTCTGTGGAGGCTCAAGGATCTCCAACTCTGGAGAGAAACAAATTCAGTCATATCCAGTTCCACATGATCAAATATGAAGACTTGAAATGGGTGAGAATGGAAACATGACTCCAGCTGAACAAGACTTTGATTGTGAATCAAAATCCACAAATATTAATGACAACATTTGTCTTCTAGCATTTTTGCTATCAACCCTATTTTCACGACTCTTGTTTTTGTATCTTCTACATCAAACACTATTGCTCCCACTGATCCCACAACCATTGACTACTGGTATGCCAGAAAAACTGCTAGTACTGCTTCCACTAAGATATTAAAGTCAGACTTAAGGTGTAAAATGTAATTTACTGTATGATGATGGTTTTCTTTGCCTGTAAGGACGAGAGCCTTGGACAGGGATCCTTCACTCGGATTTACAAGGGCTACAAAACTGACATCCGAGATGGGGAGAAACACGTGACGGATGTTTTCCTGAAAGAGCTCAATGCCGTTCACAAAAACTGCTGGGAAGTAGGTGTTTTCAATTTAAAATTGTCAGAATGTTTTAATGTTATTGCAGATTATTGATTAATCTAAGGCCTTTTTTTGTTTTCTTCTTGTTCCCCCTTGCCAGTCATTCTTTGAAGCTGCCAGCTTAATGAGCCAGATTTCACACAAACACCTCCTCCTTGTATATGGTGTTAGTGTTTATGGAGCAAAAAGTGAGTTCAGATTCACGAGGCCACTATGCGTTCCCTTTTGTGTAAATGTAACTGTACATATTTTGCTCAGCAACAAAGCATTTGAAATCACTTCCCTGTTCTTCAAAACAGCAAACAAACTTATGGAGAGAAATGATTTAATGAATAGACTATTAAATCATTTTCTTCACAATAAGAATATCTTCAGATTACATCCTCAAGTGACCCCGTCTCTGTCTGTTGTCTGTGATCAAGAATTTGTACTGGGTGTTTTTTTGAAGAACAGCTGTAGAAACAATCCCTGCTGTGCCTTACAGACATCATGGTGCAGGAGTTTGTCGAGCACGGGGCTCTTGACCTTTACTTGAAGAGGGGGAGATCTGTGTCAGTGAGCTGGAAACTTGACGTAGCAAAACAACTGGCGTCTGTCCTCAACTTTCTGGTAAGATCAACTTTGAGGACGAGCATTAACACAACTTACGGAGGCGATGAAAAAAGGGCAGTCTACACAATTGGCTGGTTAAACTCAGTGAACCTTCTTTCCCGTGTGTGTTTGTATGTCTGCGTGACAAAAGACCATCAAATATTCACAACATTTTATCAGTTACCGATTCAGTTGCATTAGTACTGCTATAATAAAAGTTAAAGTGGTTGCTGTGCAAATCATTTACAAATGAAAAAGACAAAAAAAATATTATCCTTTATGTGTATGATCAGTTAGATCTGGAAAGTAGCCCGATGTGGCAGCCTATAATGAGGTGACTTTAACCTAAAGCTGTCTTTTAGGAAGAAAAGAACCTCGTTCATGGAAACATCTGTGCAAAAAATCTGCTGCTGGCCAGAGAAGGTGACCCAGCACAAGGAAGCCCTCCCTTCATCAAGCTAAGCGACCCAGGCATCAGTGTGACCATGCTGGGCAGAAATGGTAAATCAAAGCATTACCAGTCCACCTGTATCTATGTTGAACACCAAAAGGGCCATTTATATTAAATATTGAATCTATTAGTCAGGTAACAGAAGGAGGGATAACTGAATGATGACCAACGATGAGTGATGATTATGGATCCAAAAAGAAGTATAAAGAAAGATACATATAACGTGTAACAGTTTTTTAAAATAAGTCACTTGTTACTGATCACTATTCACGCATTTACTTTAGTGGATATACATTTCTGTGTGCGCTGCTTTAGTGATCCTGGACAGAATCCCCTGGGTGGCCCCTGAGGTGCTGGAGGCTCCAAACAACCTGACTCTGGAGAGTGATAAGTGGAGCTTTGGTGCAACTGTGTGGGAAATCTTCAACAGTGGGAACAACCCCCTACAGGGCTGGGACTTGAACCTGGTACTCCCACTTTTTCTTCTGAAAAAAAAAAAAAAAGTGCACCAAATGCTGGTCTGTCAGGGTAATAGGTTGTTATCTAACCGTCCATTAAACAAGTTGAAAAGTTGTCCAAATGACTTCATAGGCACTGCAACTTATCTACTATAGTTTAGGGGTGCTAAACTATAAAGTGTTTAATGGATCAAACCTACACATCAAAGATTTTCAGCTGCAATCTGAAGGGATTATTTGAATTTTAAGATTTACTAAAAGATATCACTTAGTCTCATACAAGAGGATTCTGATTGAATCAGCTAGCAAGTACAAGTTTAAGGAAAACAATATACATTGTTGGGGTTATGTTTTGGATATTACCAAGACTTACATTACATTTTCTGTTTGTCTTGAGCAACAAAAACGAAAGCAGCAGTTGAAAAATGATTTACATCAACAGCTTTAAAACTGTTAAGTTACACACATGCTGCTGTCCAGATCCTTAAGACTGACTTAAATTCATCAAACAATAAAAAAAATAAAAATCTTTTTGTTCATTGTTCCATCTCAAGCCAGGGTGTAATTAAAAGGTTTTAGCCAACAAAGACCCTGTGAGGAGTTTTGAACTGATTATGAACCAGACTGTTATGAATAGTGATGATTGTTCATGACCCACAGAAGCCAACAAGAACCATCAGATAGATTAGCCTTTTTTCTACATCACTGTATATTGTATTTTTTAATCTCTGGGTAACCACTGCCACAGGATAGGTGTCACATCAGATCATTTACAGCTTGCTTCTTCGTTTTACTTCTTCCACTGCAAATATTCAAAATGAGTGACATGTGTGACTGACAGACAACAGAAATAAGTTTTTCATCAGTAAACACTATTTAGAGCAGCAGAGAGATAGCTTTAAAAACCTGTTGTTGTAATCAGACGAAGGCAAACAAACAACAAAAGACATAAATCACAATAAAACAATATCAAGAATAAAGTATAAAGTGAATGATGCAAGCTACTGTTCTGTTTTGTTTGGTGCAGAAGCGTCAGTTTTATGAGAACTTCCAGCAGCTGCCTCCCTCCCAGTGGACAGAGCTCGCTGAGTTGATCGCTCAATGTATGGACTACCAGGCGGCCTTCAGACCTTCCTGTCGCAGTATTATCCGTCAGCTCAACAGCCTGATCACCTCAGGTAAAGATTTGCTGCTCAGCTCATAGTCATGCTGCCAGAAAATAAAACACCCGGTTAAAAAAGGAGAGCAGAATTTATGACTGAAACTTGAAACACCAGGTTACATTCTTAAAAATAAATATAGAGAAAAGTAGGCTATCAGTATATGGACAGCATGAAACAGCGGAAACAATGATAAAAATGCAACTAAACAAAATATTGAATACAAGGAGACATTTAAAATAATTGATCTATTAATTAAATGATTAACTTATCTTTCGTTATTTTTCATTGTATTTATTTCACTTGTCGGCTGAAGTTTCCATTGAACTCCTCAAAAGGTTCTTGTGAAGTAATATACTTCAAATGTTTTGAACCACAGCATACAGCTACATGAGTTAACAAACTAAAATAATTTGTTTATGTTTCTCCTCAGACTACGTGATCCTACACGCCACGGAGCCCGTCACACAGAGCCCTGTGTGGAAAGCACTCAGTCCAAATCAACATGACCAGACTTTGTTTGAAGAGAGACACCTACGCTTCATCTCCAATCTGGGAAAAGTAGGTCAGCACTCAACAGACCACACTTAATGTAAACACCCTTAGGTAATGTTATGATCTTTTGATTTAGGTTTTCATAGTGAGGTAACCCACTGGCTCACCTGATAGAGTGCTCACGGCATAAATAAAAGATCAGTCCTTCACACCTGCGGGTTCAATTCCAACTACAGACCTGTCATAAATAAACTGAAAACTTTCCATTTCATACATTTTATTTTAATTGGAATTACTTTACAGCTATGAAAAACTTTAGTAATTCAAATCCCCAAACAACTCCCCAAAAAGGGGATACCCAGTAAACACAATCACTGCTGTGTATACCTTTTTTTGGGCTGTCATTGACAACTAATTGACTTCAAACTTTTCTAGGGAAACTTTGGCATCGTTGAACTTTGCCGTTATGACCCGCTGGGTGATAGCACAGGCGAGTTTGTGGCCGTGAAGAAACTGCAGCCCAACAATCAGTCGACATTGGAGGATTTCAAGAAAGAGGTCAACACCCTCAGTGTTTTTCACTGCGACTACATAGTCAAGTACAGAGGGGTCTGCTACAGCACGGGTAATAAAAGCAATCACTGCAAACATAGACCATGGTGTGCCAAAACAGTTTCAGTCTTCAGTTATTCCTTATTTTGAACGTTTGCATCTTCAAAGGTCGTCTGAACATGAGTTTGGTGATGGAGTACCTGCCCTGTGGCAGCCTCATTCACTACTTGGAGAATAACCGGCACAATGTCAACACCAGGCGGATGCTGCTGTTTGCTTCTCAGATCTGTAAGGTAAGAGTAGAAAGTATGAGCTAAAGCAAAAGGTTGCTCTCAAAACATTCAAAAAGAAGCTTTATGTTTGAATAAACTCTGTTAAAATGTCTGTAAATGAGTGGATTCTAATTAAACATCATCTTTAACTACTGTAACTTGTTTTGTTTAAAAATGTATCCCACTCAACTTTAAAGTCAACTTCCTAATGAACGTTGTGACGCACATCCTGCAGAAAGTCACTAACAATGTTTACTTTTGAGAAATGCATCAGGAATTTAAATTGAATTGTTAGAGAACGACATTTTGGTCAGAAATCTGGACCACTGGTGTTTTGAAAACTATTGTTTTACTGCTTTTGTTCAATCAAATTGGAAAAAGGGTCTGAGCCACAAATAATGCATGCTAGAAAATCAAACATGTTTGCAGCAGGTCCTGGCAGTAGCCTGTATTTCACCTAGTGGATCGATAACTCAACTTTCTTTCTAAGTATGTCTATGAAACTAGTTGATTGAGCAGCAAAGTCAAAGGTTCATATAAACGGTGAGAGTGAATTACATTTTCTTCTGTTTTTCTGTTTGTAATTATCACAGGGAATGGAGTGCCTGCAAAGCCTGCGCTATGTGCACCGAGATCTGGCAGCCAGAAATATTCTTGTGGCCAGTGAGTCTCTGGTGAAAATCGCAGATTTCGGGCTGAGCAAGATTATTCCTTTTGACAAGGAGTACTACCGTGTCACGCAGCCTGGAGAGAGCCCCATTTTCTGGTACTGTACCTTTCCTCATGTTTAAAAACTAAAATACTCCGCAGGTAGTGTTAAACAATAAAAGTATGGACATGTTTTTAAAAATATAAAAGGTTTCTAGATCATTGTCAGCAGCTCAGACATAACAGAGTACCATGTAGTTATGATCCAGAGCCATCTTTTAAATAAAGATGACTTCTTGTTCAGTTTTGGGGGTCAACCTGACCAAACACTGCTCATCTAATGCAGGTACGCTCCAGAGGCCATCAATGAGTTAAAATTCTCCCACAAGTCAGATGTCTGGAGTTTTGGAGTCGTTCTCCATGAGATTTTCAACTACTGTGACATGAACACCAACCCAAAAAAAGTAAGGGTTATCATTGGTACATCCATGCATGCACAATGATTCATTCTTTTCATGATCAAAAAGTGTTTAATCCGACTGCAACACCATAATGATTCCCCCTCAGCTGTGTATGCAGGAGATTGGATACAACGTGCAGGGTCCATCCATTGCAATGCATCTGGCAAATATTCTGAAGAACAACTGGAGGCTGCCGGCTCCGCCCAACTGTCCAACCAAGGTATGTTCATGTTAGGTGGTTTCATACAGAAAGCTCAAAAGACTCTCATCTTGATAATGACTAAATTAAAGGTGTTTTAATTTCTACATTTCTACATTCACAAATCACTAAAAAAATATGCTGTGATACTGTCATAATGTAAAGATCTTATTTTGTCCTTTAACTCACTAAACAACTCACTGCCACTGTCAAAACTAAAGCCAACAAGTTCAATCCAAACAGTTCTTTGATATTGCTGTCCAGGTAAAAAATAGCTGATCATATTTTTCCTGCTGTGACACCAGGTGTACAGTCTGATGATGGAGTGCTGGGCGTACGACTTTGCTGAGCGTCCCTGTTTCTCCAGCCTGGGCAACCATGTTGAAACCATCATGCAAGACGAAAGAGAGAATCCTAAAGGCTGAGAAGGCGTCTTGCTGCACACCTCAGCTGAACTTGTCACACTCACAGCAGAGGAAAACACAGAGAAATATAGGCATGCACATACTAGTAATAGAATCTCTGCAGTGCTGGGTTCAAGTCTCTTAAGGATATTTCCACAAACGATCAGGTAAAGCTCACTTTGTGGCTTGTTACCGGGCTGAGATTGTAAGCTGAGGATAGTGCACATATGATGGTAACACATTCAGAAGTAAGAGCATGCTGCTTGGTTACTTTTTAAATCAAATATTTGTTGCCCAGAGAGATTTTGAAGCTTATACTGTAGATATTCTGTCACATAAAAGCACAGAAAAAAATGTATATAAGGTAGAAGAAATATAAAAGTTAGTATCAAGTTATTTCTTCAGAATGCTACTCTCCATGGCGTCAGGTGAATTCTTTCTGGTAACTTGCTAGACTGCTTAAAGTCTATTGTCTATGTTTAATGTTTGAATATGATTATTGAGTGACAGTAGCTCAGTTTGTAGAGACTTGGGTTGGCCACCTGTTGGGAACCGGAGGGTCGCTGGTTCAAGTCCCAGTACAGACCAATGTATGGAAATTTGCATTACAGAGAACTACCAAAGTGCCATTGAGCAAGGCACAGAACCCACAACAACTCAGGGGTGAGTAGCATGTCTCTCAGTAACCTGAATTTCCCTTTAGGGGGTTCAAAAAATAAAATTAAAAAAATCTTAAGAAAAGTTCAGGACACATGCTAAGTAGAAAAGATCCGTATTGCTTTGATGCACAAGGCTTACAATTCTACTGTCATGTAATAAAACTGTAATGTATTTATCAATAATGAACTCATTCCTCAAACCACCATGATAATGTAGGTACACTGTACTGCAGTTAAACAAACTGCAGAAATGTATTCTTTAAGTTATTTTGTAAAGATGTCTTATAGTATTTCCCTCCTACCTGAGTGCCTTGTAGTACAAAATATGATGTAGTTTTTATTTTTATAAACATCCCTCCTTTTATAAATAAAGCAATTTTATGAAAGCTGCTTTTAATGGTCTAAATCATAATTTAGATGATTTAATTCAGTCCTTTGTCTTCCCTGAACTTTTTTTTTGCATCATTTACAACAAATATACAGACAAAACAAGTAATATGGATGTTTTTAAATGTCCAGATTCAAACAAAATAACAACATCCACCACAACAAACAAACAAAAGTTAGCATAAAACCCCTAGCAGGCAGCCCCTCATGAAAAAACACTAAAGCATATGTAGTACCTATACCCATGTGCATACGTATAGGCCTACCTACAAACAAAGTAACCCTTCATTTCATACAGTGTAAGATGCATTTGCACCCAAATTCATTTACAGTAACCACACAGATCTTCCCCGACATCATCCTTTACCCGCTCTAAGATGTAAAATTCCTAATATAATCCATAGATGCTGTCCATATCTGGCTACTTTTGTTTTGGACATTGTTTAATCTGGCAATCATGTTTTCAAAGGCAGCAGTTTCTGTCATAAGTTTGAGCTATTCTGTAAACTGTGGTGTGTATGGGCTCTTCCAATTATACAGAATAATCCTGGCAGCTACTGTTATTATCAGTACCGGCTGTGCTTTAGTAACTCCAGCTGGCATTAGAGATCTGTCCCCTCACAGACAGAGCTGTGGGGACTCAGGTAGTACTCTGGTTTATTAAATGTTGCCACCCAACTCCTTTGTTGTCTTTCTCTTTGAATTGTTCAACATGCCTTCTTGTATCATTGAGCTAATGAAGTTAGCATGAGGAAAGGAGTTTTGATCTGGTTATGAAGCAGAAATTAATACTGATTTGTCATAGTGATCTATAAAAGCAAATGAGACCATCGGCATAAAGATTGACGTCTTCTATATTTTGAATAGCTGAAACTGCTACCTCGGGAAAGGTGTCAAGCAAAGGGATTAACAGCACACTGGAGGACAAGCCTTTTTTTTTTTTTTTTTCTTTTTTTTACATTTTCCACGATTTGATTTCATGTTTAACCGGTAAAAGGCATGAGGAAGAAATCTTTGTTAAAAGGTACACATACACATGTACAGGACAAAATCAACAAAGAGATAAGAAGTTCCACTTTGTCTTCAGGGGTCGTTAGGTTGACTGAAAGTTAGGCTGAGACAGGATTTCCAGCATGGCGGCTGCTACCGATGAGCCCCCGTACCCATCTGACATAACAGATTGGTGACGTCACTCAGGCTTCGTTCAATAATATTTACAGTCTATGGTTGTGTCTGGGACCTGACAAATCTATGCTGAGGGCCATAAAAGATCTGTTAGACTTCCTTGCTATAAATCACTTCAATCTTTTTACACAGAGAACTTATTGTAATTTTAAGAACTCAAAGAATTCAGTTAAAAATCAGATATGATACAAATGAATTTCTAATGTGACAAACCTAGTGTAAAGATTTAATACCATTTTTAAATACCGGTCAAGGGAAAGGAAATTTACAAAGAAATACAATTTTACAATTGGTTACATTTGGTCACAATTCACAGTTGGTTATTTGACATTTGTGTGAATGATGGGCTGTAGAGGGAAATAATGTACAGGCTCACGGTTCCTATGGTAAGTAGAGCATATACGCCAAAAAACTACTCAAGTGAAACATGTATTTGGCAGCCTCTAGAGATGGCTTGTACAGACAATTCTTCGGGGCAGATCGACGCTCAAGGAAAAAATACTCATCGCATTTACAAAACAGGCTTTCTCATCCTGACCTTGCAACTTTGTGTTTTACATAACATACATACAATGTTCAATCGCTTCATTCACCAAAGAAACCACATATTTGTCATTCATGAAATTCTTTAATACAGTGTCACAATACAGTGTGCCCATTGTTTAATAAAGCATGTTTGCCAAGTAAGTGCCACAATGGAACTACATAACTATGTTGGGTCCAAAACAAATAGAATATTTTCCATGATGAAGACACTCTGTTGTTTCTAAACTGTCAATGTTGTGGCATTACTAGAGAGCAAAGCTGCTGCCATCCGGCAGTGGTTTTCCGCCAACAAAGCTATTGTTTCCAGATCTTATGGCAAAGTTTCGCAATGAGTGTTACGTTAGACTTTTAAATGAAAGGAGGAGATTGTTCATTAGAACATAATACACAGCATCTCACTTTGTCAAAAGTCGTCGTAAAATGTCACCAATGCCTCCTTGCCAAATTTCACTAAAATAGACATTGGAACTTTTTTTTTTCAAACCAAAGACGCATCTCTGCTCTCTTCAAGTATTGCCCTGTCCCCCTTTCATTAATTGCTTTCCTGAACTCACTGGAGCACTAATAGGAGTCTGAGGACAATACGATATGTTTATAACTCCTCCATTGTGTGAGGGTTTTTTTCTAAAGTAGTTTTGATGAAAATGTTAAATTATCTATCCAGAGATTTTGAATGGCATATAGCACGACATGTGTAATGATTGCAAAGCTCTGGTTGATCGTGTTGAGATAATGGCCTTGATGTGTCAAGGTCAGGAGTGCAGACAGCAGATATGTTTTATTATGTCTTTTTGTAAAGCACCTTTTAAGGTTTTTTAAGTGAATATAGTTGATTGTTGTTTATTTTCAAAGTGTGTTTTGAACAATTCCCCAAGTAACACAGTATTTAGAGATTTGAATTTTTTCAGAGGCTTCAAATTACACATCTAAAATTAAAATTAAAACTATTACGAGGCCTGAACAACAAGATCAATTGTGTCGAAGAACAGGATACTACTTTATACATAAAATTAAAGGGAACTCAGGACACATGTTTACATTCTTTTGTCTAAACTTGTAGTTGATATGAGCTTTATGAGTTTTTTAGGAGAAAACGAAAAAGTATCATCCGGGGTCGGGTTGATCCTCTACGGTTTGTAGTATCTGTATCATTTTGCAATAAAAATATTACTACTACTTACATATTATATCTCAAATCAATAAAGTGTTCATATCTAAAATTAATAAACACATTTCATATCGTATCAGTGATTCTCATACGTAAAGGCTAGATAGGAAGTAGCTAAATGTTAACCCCGCTAACAGGTCATGAAATATGTTTTTTCACTCATAATATAGTCCTGTTGTGTCTCCAAGTTTTTAGTAAATGAAATGACAACGAAATGAGAAATGAAAGCAGCCACACACCCTTCCAGAGAGAGGCGTGGTCAGGTACAGCCCACTTTCATTTAAAACCATAGTCACAGAAACAGCCTGTTCTGAGCAGGGCTGTAATAGACGTGTAAATAGGCATGCTTAAATACAGGATATGAGTGGATTTTAACCCTTCAGAGACATGTTTTGGGGACCTCTGAGACGTGTTGAAAGGGAGTATAACTTGGGACCTTTAAAGCTGTTTGCACATTTAATTTTGGGGATGAATAATCTGCTAATTTGAAAATCTCTACCAGCATTTCCAGTGTGTATAAGAAGTGTCTTTGTTTCTGTCAGGAAAAGGGGAAGTAGGACGCTGGTGCGACACCCTTGGGGTTAAAGTTATCCCAGAGGAAGCGATTAGATGGTGTCATGATTTACTTTTGTTTAGTTTGTTCATTCCTTTTTGTTGCTTAGTTGTGATTTCCTCATTTATTTGGTCCTTTCTACCCCTGTGTATTTAGCCTCAGTGTTCCTTCCCTCTTGTTATCAGTTCATTGTCAGTGGTCAGATGTCGCCCTACCAGTGTTTGCTTCCTCGTGGCTCCTTGTCTTGTGTTTTTTTTTGGATTTTGAATCTAAGTAAGTTTTTGTTTTACTTTTGCATTTTTGTTTAATAAATAGTTTTTGTTAGTTCTGCACTTGGGTCCAGTTCCTTTTTATTTGAACTTAATGACAGATAGGAGAGGGGAAACAGAAAGAGAACACAAAAGTATGGAGTAAAAGAAACTCCCTAGCACTACACGTTACACTCAGAGAGAGAACTGCAATAGTGAGCAAATGTGCAGAAAGTTGTTGATGTTTATGCAGACTGACACACACACTACAAGAGAAAACACTTGAGATCCTCTCACTACCTCTGAAGGTGAGATAATGAGTCAGCTAAAGAGTACGAGACTCCAAGAATATATATAAGCTCCTCACACCTGGTCTTAATCAAGGCCAATCAGCCACAAACACACCTGACACTGCATTGAGTTGATTCCTATACCAACCTCAGTGAGGCGCAAGAAAGAGTGCCTTTATCGGACCTCCCCTTCTAAGGAATGGCACCTGACGTTCCAGCAGGGCCATCAGGGTAGTGGCGACGGAAGTAGCGCATAAGCTCCTGGTCCAAAATGTCCCTAGCTGGTACCCAGGCACCCTCTTCAAGACCATATCCCTTCCAGTCTACAAAGTATTGCATGCCACGTCCCACTCGACGACTGTTTAAGATACGTCTGACAGTATGAACTGGTTGGCCCCACACCAACTGGGGCAGTAGGTGGAGGCCTCACTGCTGGCACCAGCAGACTGGTTTTAGTCGAGAAACATGAAACTTGGGGTGAATCAGAGCAAACTTTAGATGATACATTAGAATACAGCAACTGACAAATCGTACTTCAGGCTAGTGTCATACAGACATGGCTAATCCTCCAACCTATTGATGATGACATGGTAATCTCTTTTTTAATGTCCACAACGTGGATTACACTTTGTAACATACATGTACCTGATTTCTCTACAAGCTGTTTTACGTGACTGTTTTTAGGTACCAAAATGAAATCTTCAGAGCAATTCCCAGACCTTACGCTGGTACAATCAGCTCTGGTTTCATTCTGGTGAAGGACAATGTGGCCAATGTGTAGGTAGTTCCTGGACAACAAAAGTATTGATGCCCTTGACTGGCCCTCTCATCCCCCTGAGCTCAATCCAATTGATCACCTATGGGACGTTATGTATAGGTGCATGCAATGCCACAAAGTACACCAGCAGACTGTCCAGGAGCCACTGAACCCCCCCAAAAAAGAAAATGTGTTGCAACAGCTTAACTGTTGTACTGAATTTAAAGCAGATGTAGTTTGCACATTTCATTTTGGGGATGAATAGTATGCTAACTATAACCCCTATTAGTCCTATGCCACCTGGTGGACAAGGTGGAGTCAGGCAAGAGGAAAAGGAGGACCGTGGCAAGACAAACATTTCATTCCTGTTGTGAAACAAGATTAAAAAAAATGTATAAGTATAGAACTTGCTACTATAGTGTTGTTAAAAATGATTTGTGTTCAGATCTTTGATTTAGTCAACCAACCTTACCAACTTTGGCAAAGCTTGTAAGATAAGATACGATAAGATAAGATATTACTTTATTGATCCCCAGAGGGGAAATTCGGGCGTTGCAGCAACAAGACAGAGAAGAAGGTAACACAGAAATCAAAAGTCAAAAACAGAATAGGTAAGATAAATACAAATAAAATAGCAATAGGGGTATATAGCCTACAGAAGAATATAAATAGTGAGGTGAACTATACAGGACAAATTGTATTGGCAAATGAAAATAAAACTGAACATTGAATGTGATATTTCAGAGAGGAATCTTTCATTAAAAGGGATCTAAAATGGTATATAGGGAATGGCCTAAATGAACCTGTATATATTAGTTTGACATGTTTAAATGTGGTTATTAAGGGCTGCAGTTACATTGTTTGTCCAGTAGATGGCTCCCCAAATCCCCGCTCTCTTCCAGAGATCCTGTTTGCCCTCAAATCCAACATTATAAAGAAACAGTAGTATGACGTATCTTAAACAGTCGTCGAGTGGGACGTGGCATGCAATACTTTGTAGACTGGAAGGAATATGGTCTTGGAAGAGGGTGCCTGGGTACCAGCTAGGGACATTTTGGACCAGGGGCTTATGCGCTACTTCCGTCGCCACCACCCTGATGGCTCTGCTGGAACGTCAGGTGCCATTCCTTAGAGGGGGAGGTCCGATAAAGGCACTCTTTCTTGCGCCTCACTGAGGTTGGTATAGGAATCAACTCAATGCAGAGTCAGGTGTGTTTGTGGCTGATTGGCCTTGATTAAGACCAGGTGTGAGGAGAGGGGCAACCCTTGCCGATAGAGCTACCCTACCTATTAAATAAGCTACCTTATCTGACATAATAAGCTACACTGCGTGACATTTGTTGTTAAGAATTGATTTAATGCAGCTGATTTTGTATGAAAAGGGAAATCTTTCCCTTCCTGAATAAATGGCAGAAAAACCCAGAGGTTAATGATGCAAAAGATAGTTTGTTGATATAACAGTATAATGCTATTAGCATTAAAACATGGTTTAACAATGAGTACTGAATGGTTCAATACAGACTTATGTATTATATTACTGTATCATGAGGATTGATGCATAAATGAGTTAATCACTTTAGCACACAGCTGGTAAAGATGAAGCTATAACTTTATAGTAGCCTGTGAATTTCCCCACACAGCCCAATGCATTCTCATCTCAATGACATATGATATATATATTTTTTTAAACTATAAACCTGAATCTGAAAAGGTCAGGTCATCTTTATCAGATTAATATAGTTGAGAATGAAACATTTTTGAATATCGGAATTGTATCGGAGTACTTAGATCTGGGGTTTCAGCAAGAGGTTTAAACACTTGTAAGGAACTACACATCACAAACACTTTAGATGCTGAGCACCACTAAAGTTATCTGAGTTACACTTTTTTCTCCTCTCGTTGGTGAATGTATTATTACATTTTAACTTTTTGTTATCACAACACACTTGTCTAGTCCTACTTATTGAGAAAACATATAAAATGAAAATGTCATAAAGGAGTTGCATCACTAATGATTTTTTTTGTCTTCCAAGGGACATTTCTTAGTTGAGGATTGCAGGAAGGGACTGAGCCACTTTCATTCTCAAGCATGTTTTTTTGTCCTGCAGCCACCGTGTCCAACTTCCTGCCACACGATCCACCTGAGCCAGTTCCACACTCAGCTCTCACTGTCACTCAGACGCTTTGTCACGCCCCTCGGTGAATCACAAAGATGCATAAGGTACCGGTTAAAGTTTGCGGGAGACGCGCACATCATGCACGTGCGCTGATGCGTTATCAAAGAAGGTGTAAGTTGTTGAGACTTCGTAGCTGCCCAGGTATAAAGAGGTTTGTTAGCACATTCCACTATCACTAAGAAGAGACCACTGGACTGAATGGAAGACCAAGGGTGAGTCGTTTCATACGAATTTTTCTGCAGTCATATGCTTTGCATTCATAATGTGGAAACACTATTTTGTTTTTTTTCTTACATATTGTCTCGCTTTATACTTTCTAATCTAAAAAGATAAAAACGTGATGTGTAAAGTTTTATTAATTTTAGATATTAAGTTACTCAGGTTTTATTGGTACAGGAGTTCAGAGAGAGAAACTGAATGACAAACTCCAAGCACTGCCTTTTAATCCCTGTGAGCAGGTCAACAATCTAGGTGTTATATTTGACACAGACCTAAGCTTCCAACCACATATCAGGGATGTTACAAAAGAGGCATTTTATCATCTAAAGAACATTGCCAGAGTCCGACAGTTTCTCTCTCATGCCAATGCAGAGACTCGTATTCACGCTTTTATCCAGGGTTCAGGGTCACTTAGGTTCAGGGCTTAAAGTAAAAAAAAATCGTGAGCCCCTTTTTTTGGGGGGGTTGGGCACTTTAATAGTGTTCACCAACAGGTTAAAGGGGGTCTGGGGATCTCCCCAGAAAATTTTGGACACCTAACATGCACGGAAATAAAATTTGCAAACGGTCTGGACGACCGCACTGAACGCACCGAGTGTCTCCGGTGGCTCCGTGCCAGACAACAGCACTCCCGTTTTAAAAAGTTCCGATCCCGGACCCGCATGTGGGGAGATTTCTTATCGAGATGCAGCAAACCCAAGAGAGCGCCGAATCACATCTCCAGCAAGCAGCTGCACAAAACGGGGAAATACATCGTTTGTAGTTGTGTGCTTTGCATTCAAAGACCTAACAGCGGACATCGCTCTCTTTATCTCTCTCTCTCTCTGGTCCACTGCAGAGTATAAAGTCAATTGCAGGTGATTTTTTTTTCCAGAGACCCCCCAAACTTTTGCTTTTGAGGCTTTCAGGGGGTTTCAAGTGTCAATCAAGGATCTCAGACCCCCCTAGACCCCCTGTATTTTGCACCCTGCTTTTATCAACTGCAGAATCGATTACTGCAGTGCTCTTCTTTCTGGTGTTCCGAAAAAGAATATTTTTCAGTTGCAGCTACTGCAAAATTCAGCTGCAAGACTGTTGACGAAGACCAGAAAGAGAGCCCACATTACACCGATTTTTAAATCTCTGCATTGGCTACCTGTGTGTTTTAAAATTGATTTTAAGATTCTTTTATTGGTTTTTAAAGCTCTTAATGGTCTTGCTACCACCAATTTATCCCATTTGCTTTTAACTTATGAGTCCTTAGAGCCCTAAGGTCTTCTGGAAGTGGTCTTTTAGTTGTTCCGCATGTCCAAACCAAAACCTACGGTGAGGCATCTTTTTATTACATCGTTCCCCGTCTGTGGAACAGTTTACCTGGAGAACTGAGGGCAGAACACAATGTAAACAGTTTTAAAAGCAATCTCAAGACCTACCTTTTTAGTCTAGCTTTTAACTGAATCTCATTTCATCTCAATTAGTTGTATTACATTTTTAACCTAATCCTGTTACCTCATTGAGAATTAATGATAGCTTTCCTCGGTCCGTCAGTCCGTCAGTAGGCTACCTGTTTTTATCTATTTTACCTTAGTTTTTGGATTGTGGGGTGGGATGGGGGAGGGAGTCGTGTTGTTGCTGTTTGATCTATTATGATATAAAAGCACTTTGTGATACATCTTTGTATGACAAGTGTGATTGATTGATGACATAACACATTTTACATATAGCCTAAATGAAGGCTGCACGACAAATGTAGAGTTTAGACCTGCAAAATACTCGGATAAGTTACTTAAAAACATTTTAAAAAATCAAGGGCCTTTTCTTATACAGTTTTAAATTATTGACAGCAGAAAAAAATATATACA
Source organism: Tautogolabrus adspersus (assembly GCA_020745685.1). Classification (NCBI taxonomy): domain Eukaryota; kingdom Metazoa; phylum Chordata; class Actinopteri; order Labriformes; family Labridae; genus Tautogolabrus; species Tautogolabrus adspersus. Next base: position 11,461,458 of record CM036536.1, on the reverse strand, counting down.
GAAGGTTATACACTTTTTTTAAATATATATCGTTTACAGTCTGGTGACAAAGAAGAAGAAAACAAGAGGGGACTTGTCGATAAAGTTTGGAATAAAGTCAATGAAATTGTCTCAAAACAACTTTGATTCATGTCATATTATATGTATTATTCATAAAGAATATTTCGAAAAGCAGTCTTTCTGATGACTACATTAAAACACTCAATGGACCACTCCTAATAACTAGATATACAGCATATTTCACAAGCCAGCAAGACCATCTTGCTGGTCAGGTTCAGCTATAGCACACCAGCTATAATGTGTTCATAAGTGTGTTTATTTATTGTAGACACCTATAATCACAGGTTATTACATTTAAGAGAAGGACATCCTGCTGCTACCTACAAGAGTAAATACATGCATTGTGTCATAATTTGTGGTACGGTCATGAATTGAATATTTGTCTTCACTCTGACAGGTCCAAAAAAAACATCGTTCAGATCAAACAATCCACAAGGAAGAGGACACTCAAGTAAAATAATGGAAGAGCCGACAGTTAAAGAACCATCCACGTTAGGCTTCGTCCTGGCCGACTATGCAGTCTTTGCTTCCATGCTGTTAGTCTCTATGGCCATCGGACTCTTCCAGGCCTTGAAGAAGAGCCAGAGGGAAGCCACAGCAGATGACTTCTTCACGGGGGGTAGGAGCCTGCCGGCAGTGCCGGTTGGGCTGTCGCTCTGTGCCAGCTTTATGTCAGCAGTCCAGGTTTTGGGTGTTCCCGCTGAAGCTTCTCGCTACGGCTTTAAATTACTCTACATGTGCCTTGGGCAAAGCATCAACTCTCTGCTGACAGCGTACCTTTTCCTGCCTGTTTTCTTTCGACTGGGCATCACCAGCGCCAATCAGGTAATATTGAACTTCCAGTTAATACACCAATACACAATATAAACTATACAGTCTTTAGAAGAATTCATAAGATTTAGAGATTGTATACTATGTAATAAAGAAGGGTATGATTTGATTCCTTAATTAAAAAAGAAATGAGATGATTAATCAATGATATAACTTCAGTAAGAGTAACTCTAACCCCCCATGGTAAAACGAGGTCTTCATTTCTCAGACATCTTGAAATGCACCTGTGGGTTATGAAACATGTTGAGTGAGATGTGAAGAATGATGAGGGATGTCTTATAACTCCAGCCATCTGTCTGTCACAGTATCTGAAGTTGAGATTTGGCAGAGGGATGCAGCTGTTGGGGAGTGTCCAGTTTCTTGTTGCCACGGTAAGACAGGTGTTATGGTTCTCTGTATGGTTAAAGACCACATGCTCATTAAGTGGATGTCACATTTCTTGATTTTCACGTGTTAATATTTGCTTTGGCCCGGACTCACACTCAGTTTGCTTAGAGGTTTAAATACAGACAGACACTTCTATAATTGAACAAACCAAGCATGGAGTCTCAGTTCAAACTAATGACTTGTGTTTTCTGTTTTGCTTATTTTGTTTCCTTCTTCTCAGCTGCTTTACACAGGAGTTGTCATCTACGCACCTGCCTTGATTCTCAACCAAGGTAGGATTGATGACCTGATACCCGACCTGTCCGTCTACATTAAGAAGATGTTTTCATTCTTTTTCACATTTTTGGATAAATACGTATAAGATCCGAATTCTTTGATATTTGGTCCACACATCAAATAATAATTGGCTTTCAGGATCAATTCTCATTGTGTACTGTGTATCAGAAATTTTAAGCATAAACAGGTAACTTTTCTCATCCAAGGTCAAGCAAAAACAAGAGAAAAGCTAACTGAGAACAGGATGCAACGAGTAACTCTTTAGGCTAGGTTTATTCTATTTAGATATGGACCTGTGAAAGTGATATGAAAAGTCTTTCTGACACCTGTTAAAGTATGTAGAAGAGTTTACCAGATATTCAGACAGACTGAACATGGATAAAACACTGAGGGCCTGATTCACAAAAGGATTGCGCTGCTTTTGTGCCTGCTAAACCTGGGCAAAAGAATCATAAAGACACTGTCTTATTAACAAACCACACGCAGGGGGTTAATTGCTCCCCTCATTGCGCTGCAGAGCAAACAGTGTCTCTGTGCTTCAGTGATGGTTGCACTTATTTAAATGAGCAGTCATATAGGGGAAAAACTGTCCCCTTACTATAAACATAAGCATCATTGCGCTATAGTGTCTAATTCACAAACACTGATGAAAACAACCACACGCAGCACGAGTGGAGCCAAAAAACATCTGCTGAGACCTGTTGTAACTGCGCGGCAGTATTAATAAAATGTGTCACACCTGTAAAAAATACTTTTTATATATATATATAATATTATTAATATAACCAGGGATTAACCAGTCCAGGGCTGTCAGCGAATCGACACTTAATCCACCTCTTAAGGAGCCGGTTTCGAGCCGCACAAGGATGTTTTATATTCCCCCGGGTTGTCCTTGCTAGCTCCAACAAAGAAGTTTTGTTTAAATGGTGAAACTAATTTGACAGTTTTCAAGTCTGGCACCAAAATAAATCCTGAAAAAGTTTCCCCCAACTCATCAATTTTATGTGGACAAAACAGCTTAGTCAGCACGAGAACACAGCGCCGCGCAGAGTAAAGTTGCAGACAGCTTTTCTTTCCTTTCAGACACAAATCATGAGAAAACTGTACGAACCAGGATAACTTTATGGGGATGTTTGCATCAGGACATCATTAGCGCTTTATCATTTGTGAATTAGACTTTGAGACAGATTAGATAGCGGGAGCAGATGATGCACAGTTTTTGGAGGTCACCTGGGCTTCAGTTTTCCCCCATTCAACGACACCATTATATGTTAGTCTTCTGTGTTACAATGTGGCATACATCAGCAGAGTTTGTTTGGATGTACTGTAATTAATTTTAAACACACACGTTTGATGACAGATCTAAAGAAAACATCACACCCCTCCCTGTGAAACTTTTTTGCAAACAACCAAACCAAAGCAAAGTTCAAATTCATTACTGCATCCAGTTAGTTATAAGTGTATTGAATAATCTTGGTTTACATAACAAATTGATGCACAATGGATAAAGCTTAGTATTTGCCAAACTGCTCAAGTCTTCCCCCACATGAGGGGTGGGTGAATGCCAAGCCGTGTGGCAGGCGAAGGTGGATGTCTGGGCATGCTAATCCCTGGCAGTGCAGACCCGTTCCCCGAGCGTGTTGGCCAGGTTTGCCCTTTGTCACAGATTCTGTTTGTAATTTTCATGGGGGGGATTTCAATGCGCAGCCGGGGGGAGGAGGGTTTCCAGTTTGGGGGTCTAAACAACCTCCGCCCCCTGGTGACTTCACATCTGGATCCTCTGCAGTTCGCCTACCAACCGGACATCGGGGTGGATGACGCCGTCATCTACCTGCTGCACAGATCCTGGACTCACCTGGAGAGCACCGGCAGCACTGTGAGGGTCATGTTCTTTGACTTCTCCAGTGCCTTCAACACCATCCAGCCTGCACTACTCAGGGGGAAGCTAGAAAGAGCGGGAGTAGACTGTCACCTGGCTGCGTGGACAACAGACTACCTGTCCAACAGACCACAGTACGTGAGGCTTCAAGACTGTGAGTCGGACATGGTAGTCTGCAGCACAGGGGCCCCACAGGGGACAGTGCTCTCCCCCTTTCTCTTCACCCTGTACACCTCAGACTTCTGTTACAACTCTGGGAGCTGCCACCTGCAGAAGTTCTCCGATGACACAGCCATCGTGGGGTGTGTGTCTAAGGGGAGCGACCAGGAGTACAGGCAGGTCATCACAGAGTTTTTCGACTGGAGTGAGCTCAACCACCTTCAGCTCAACGCCAGCAAGACAAAGGAGACGGTGATGGACTTCCGCAGGAAGTCACCACAGACTGCACCGGTGAACATCCAGGGTTTGGACATTGAGAGGGTGGAGACGGACAAATACCTGGGTGTTCACCTCAACAATAAACTGGACTGATCACACAACACTGACGTCCTGTACAAGAGGGGCCAAAGTCGTCTGCACCTGCTGAGGCGACTGAGGTCCTTTGGAGTGTGCAGGACTCTGTTACGGACATTTTATGACTCCGTGGTGGCGTCTGCACTTTTCTATGCAGTGGTCTGCTGGGGAGGAGGGAGCACAGAGAGAGACAGGAAGAGACTTAACAGACTGGTCAGGAGGGCCGGTTCTGTCCTGGACTGTCCTCTGGACTCTGTAGAGGAGGTGGGTGAGAGGAGGATGCTAGCAAAGCTGACATCCATCATGGACAATCACTCTCACCCCCTGCATGACACTGTGGGGGCTCTGAGCAGCTCCTTCAGCAGCAGACTCAGACATCCGCCCTGCAAGACTGAGCGCTACCGCAGGTCCTTTATTCCATCTGCAGTCAGACTGTTTAACAGCATCACCGCCTCATGACTCTGTATAATAATCATCAATATCATTAATGCTACACACTGTGTGTGTTTTTTATAATATCTGATCTGTCTTTCCACAAGTGAAAGTGTACATAGTGTTTATGCCTAGTATTATTTAATCCTATTGTATTTTTTTTTCTACCTTTATTTAATTCATGTAAACATGCTTGTAGCTGTTTTTTTCTTACCTTTTTGCTATTGATGCTGTTTATATTCCTGTTTTGTTTTTGAGCTGTTGTAACAACTAAATTCCCCCCATTGGGGGATCAATAAAGTTTATCCTTATCCTTAAAGATCTCCTTCTGCTTTTTGCAGATGATGTGGTTTTGAAGCTTCCTCATGCTGGGACCTCCAGCAGGCATTGGGGTGGTTTGCCGAGTATGAAGCGGCTGGGATGGGGGTCAGCACCTCCAAGTCCGAGGCCATGGTTTTCTGCCGAAAAACAGTGGATTGCTCTTTCCGGGTGGGGAGTGAGTCCTTGCCTCAAGTGAAGGTGTTTAAGTAGTGGGGGTCTTGTTCACAAGTGAGGGCAAGATGGACCCTGAGATTGACAGGCGGGTTGGCTCAGTGTCTGCAGTAATGAAGGCCTTGTGCCGGACCGTTGTGGTGAAGAGGGAGCTGAGCCTTAAGGCAAAGCTCTCGATTCATCGGTCGATCTTCGTTCCAACCCTCCCTTACCAGCGGCTGAAATGAGTTTCTTCTGGAGGGTGGCTGGGCTCAGCCTTAGAGATAGGGTCAGACAATCGGGGGGAGCTTGGAGTAGAGCCGCTACTCCTTTGCATCGAAAGTAGCAAGATGAGGTTGTTTGAGGCATTTAATCAGGATGCCATCTGGACACCTCTTCTTGGAGGTGTTCTGGGCAGGCCCAACTGGGAGGAGACCCCGGGGTAGACGCAGAGTTTGCATGTGGGATAATATATCCCCTCTGACCTGGGAACGCCTCAGAAAGGAAAACGTTGCTGGGGAGAAGGAAGTCTGGGTTTACTTACTGCGCTTGCTGCCACCGCGTCCCGACCTCCGATGAGGGGAAGAAAATGGATGGGTGGATGGATGCTCAAGGCTTTCATCACTTCAAAGTTTGAGTTTGGAGAATGCTGTTCAAACTCTTTTTCAGTACTTTTTTCTTTCATTTCAGCTATTGGACTCAATATGTGGGTATCTCTGTTTTCTACCGGGATCATTTGCACCCTATACACCACACTGGTAAGGAACTATCTATTCCATCACAGAGCTAAGCTCCCCTTAAACAGGCAGGACTAGTTTCTGTTGAGACCATATTCACATGGTGCAACACCACTAGTCCTAGTCCTTTTTAAATCAGTACACATTTGCAAGAAATGTTGTCCCTCCAGCTAATAAAGATTTTGTAGTGTATCTCAGCAGTCTTATAGAACATTGTCAGAAACCCTCTTTACAATCACAATGCATCAAGCCGCCCACTTCAACCTTGTGTTTGACTGACCTTCTCAAGTTTTTAACACTAGACTCTAATGCTTGCATGTTTTCCCATGCGTCTGTTTCTTGACCGTCTGTTACAGGGGGGCATGAAAGCTGTGATATGGACTGATGTGTTCCAGATTATCGTCATGTTCTCGGGCTTTGTGGCCATTTTAATACGTGGAACAGTTCTGGTTGGTGGTCCTGCACTTGTACTGGAGATCGCCAAGAATGGATCACGCATCAACTTCAATGAGTAAAATATACTTTTCTTGATCTAGAAATCCACACATAATAAATGTGCCCAAATGTTTCAAATTCTTTAATCTAATTTTAATGCAACGACAACTCATACTTTATGATATCAAGTGTACTATGATGGCGATGCATACATTTAATTAATAACATAATTTAAGGCAGTAAACAAAATAGCAATTCTTAATTGACCTAAGCAAGAAATCATTGCTCAAGGTCCTTTTTTCAGACTTTTTTCACACTCCTGATATTTTCTGCATAATTTGAGAACATTCAGTCCCTGATTTTTTCAGAATATTGCTTTTCACAGATCGCAGAAAAGGAGATTATCAGTGTTAGACACACTCTCAATTTTGTTTAAACTGCTCCGTTTTGATTTTATGAACGATACGTGTCATCCATAGACAGCTCTTAGCCTGTCGTTAGATTGACTGAAAGTTAGGCTCAGACAGCATTTCAAGCATGGCGGCTGCTGCCGATGAGCCTCCGCAGTCAGATGGCTGACGTCACTCAGGCTTTGCTCATTAATATTTACAGTCTATGGTGCTGGCCAACGAGGGACTGGGGAGGGGGGGAGCAATCATGCTTCGGCACAACAGGGCAACTGGTCCCAGTCTGAGTACGCCCTTAAAGTGTAGCACGTGCAGGAGGAGGAGTAGTCTTCCATAATGGTGACTGTTTCTGTGTAAATATCACTGCAAAATGTATAAGGATGTTTGTGAACGACAAACACAAAAGTGTCAAACACCCTATTGACAAGTGTGGAGAGCAGAGTATAAACTCTCTCAATGTGAAACATCATAACTCCACCCTTGCTCCTTCATGTGGTAGAGTGTCTTCCCTGGTGGACAGAGGTTGCTGAGTTGTAACAACCAGTTTTTATGCCTGGTGTGGTCAAGTGGTCAAATCCTGATCCTTTGTTACAGCCCTTTGTGTTTTCCCTAACCATTTAGTTTGGCCTGAACCAAACCAAACAGGATGTTTTACATTTCAAAAGTGGTAGTCAGGAAGAATTCAGATGCAAGCTTGACTGTTTGAATGAGACACCAAAGAAACAGGTCAAAGCCAAAGTATTTGGCAACTCGGCTATGTTATGCCAAAATTATTTATGATTTCAATTGTTCCTGTTCTGGTTTTAAAAGTTGTTTTCACTCATTTGTTTAAAAATGTTGTTTCACTAGTTTTGACGTTGACCCACGTAAGCGGTATACCTTCTGGAGCTTGTCTGTCGGGGGCGCGCTGGTTTGGCTGTCCATGTACGGGGTAAACCAAGCCCAAGTCCAGCGCTACATCTCCTGCAGAACAGAAAAAGCGGCCCAGTGGTGAGTGGCTGATCTGTATATCATTCCGAAAGGCTCTTGTTCTTGAATATTTATGATGCTAAACACAGAAATACAAAATGTTGGTAGAGTATGTAGTATAGCACAATACAGCCCCTTTAAATTCACCTACATGTTTCTGAAGAGACAAATTCAGAGTCTGCTCTAGCTTTACTTAAAAAGAAAATCTGTGTAGTTAAGCCAATCCAGTTTTTTATACAAGTTAACACCCAATGCTCACTGTTGTAAGAGGGGAATGTTTGTACCTGGGAAAGTCCTCAATCATCTCTCTAAAGTCTAAACATACATCGCCATGTAAGTGCAGGTAACATTTGTTTGTGTCATCTTTGAACTGCATTGAATAAGAATTCATGGACTGGATATACTATATGATTGATACTAGATGATCTTCAATCTGGTATATATTGGCTTCAATACACCGCTCAATCAAGCATGCACTGCCCTCCACAAAGAAGTTCATCTGCTGAAGCATCCTCTCAATATAAAAAATTAACAATCAAAGAGGACACACAGAAGGGAGTGAAGCAGGTTGTGCTAATTGTATTTTTATTTCTGAGGCATCTTCTGGAGCACCTTTTTATTTCTAACCACTGAATCCAGCTCTGTGTGGATGTCCTCTTCTTCCACTTCTCTGCTGATCTTGTTTAAAGGACTGGCTGTCCTAATCAAAATAGATGCAAACAAGTCATGACTAAACTTAAAACGTGTGCATACGCCTCAGCTGTACTTTGTTTAATGTGATAATTAGCAAATGTCAGCATGTTAGCATGATGAAGTCAGGCGGCGAACATGGTAAACATACCCACATTGTAATAAGTAAAAGACACGTGTAGATGCCACTGCTCTCTCTTGAGACACGTTGTTCTCCTAACCTGTGCAGTGTGCCTGTTTAACAAGTGGCTGAATGATGTTTTAGAGCAGAGTTCAATATTTACACTGCATATACAAGTTATTTGTTTTAGGACACATTATTATGTAACGTCTCTTCGTCGTCTGCTTTGCATACAATGTAATTAAGACACATTGTGATATGAACTCGATTTGTTTCTTGTTTAACATTGAAAATAATAAGAGGAAACATGTATTCTCTGCTATCAGACACTCGTTTTTTTATGTATTTCCATTAACATGATGATATTACCCTAAGAAAGTTTTTATTATGATTGCAGGGCATTGTTTGTGAACCAAGTGGGCCTGTGTCTCATTGTGGGCAGTGCAGTAACGTGTGGCATCGTCATGTATGCTTACTACATCAACTGTGATCCACTGAAGTCTGGGAAGATTTCGGCCCCTGATCTGGTACAAAAAACTCCAGAAAAACAATCCTAAATATCTTTGACTAGGACTTAGATTTTTATTTTTTAAATACTCCATCCATCAACTAAAGAATACAATTTTACCGGTCATTTATTGTGCTACCCTATACCTCAAACAGTGGTGATTCGAAGGCTGCGGTCAGCTGAAAGTGTGTTTTAATAATAATAATAATAATAATACATTTAATTTGAAGCGCCTTTCAGGTCACTCAGGGACACTTTACAATTAAAAACAAGAGCAAACAAATAACAAAACCATTAAAAGTGCAAGTAAAAACATCATGGCAACTACAGTGAAAATGCTGTTCTGAAAAGGTGGGTTTTGAGAGAGGATTTGAACTGAGGGAGGGAGTCAATATTTCGAATGTCAGAAGGGAGTGAGTTCCAGAGTTTGGGAGCAGAGCGGCTGAAAGCTCTGCTCCCCATGGTGGTGAGCCGGGCAGAGGGGACAGTGAGGTGGATGGAGGAGGAGGATATGAGGGAGCGGGTAGAGGTGGCAGTGTGAAGGAGGTCAGACAGGTAGGGAGGGGCGAGGTTGTGGATGGCTTTAAAGGTGTGAAGGAGAATTTTGAAGTTAATACGGAAGTTTATTGGAAGCCAGTGGAGTTGCTGGGAGAGGTTCAGAGGAGGGGGGAGGTGAGGGAGTGGGGCTCAAGTGCTGGTGGATTTTGTGGATTTTCTGATTAAAAAACAGAAGGAGGGAGTCACACGTGTCCGAAGAGTACAGGTGGGGGGGTAGGAGATCTGGGGGTTGAAGGATTTTGTTGAGGAGTGAAAAGAGTGCCTTGGAGTTGCCGTGGTTGGAACAGATGAGACTGGAATAATAAGTGGATTTGGCTGAAGCGATAGAGTCCTTGTACTGTAAGATATGATTTTTGTACATGTCATAGTGGACAGTGAGACCAGTCTTTTTATGGAGACGCTCAAGTTGACGTCCTTTGGACTTGATGGAGCGGAGTTCAGGGGTGAACCAAGGGGCAGAATGGGAGAACGAGACAGACCGAGTTTTAACAGGAGCGAGGGAGTTGAGAATGGTAGTGAGCGAGTTATTGTAGTGGAGAACCAGTTCATCAGGGGAGGAAGAGTAGTCCGGGTCCGGTATAGATGCGATGGTGGAGGAGAGGGTGAGAGGATTTATGGCCTTGATATTACGGAATGAGATGAGACGTGGTGGCTTGGTCTTGGAGAGGCGGAGTGTGACATTAAATGAGAGGAGGAAGTGGTCAGTGATGGGGAGTTGATCAGCTGTGCAGTTGGAGGGAGTGAGACCAGAGCAACATATTAAGTCCAGTGTATGTCCTTTAATATGGGTAGGGAAGTCAGTGAAGATGTGGAAACCAGAGCTCTCAAGGCAGGATGAGAAGTCACAGGTAAGGGGGAGAGTAGTGTTGTCAAGGTGGATATTGAAATCGCCCAGCAGAATCACATTAGGGGAAAGAGTGGAGAGATGGGCGAGTAGAGCGGCAATGTCATTTAAAAACTCAGAGTGGGGCCTAGGTGGACGGTAAACAGTGGCCAGAATGGTGGGAGTAGGACCAGGCAGTTTACAGGCAATGCACTCAAATGAGCTGGATGCAGGGACAGAGATGGGAATCGTTTTATAGATTGTCAACAGGTTAAAAAAGTTCCCCTTGAATGAAGTACAATTTAAAAAAAAAAAAAAAAAAAGAAGAAGAAGTTTTTCTAACAAAGACATTTGATTTTCCTCTCCCCCCCCCCCCTCTTTATTGTCATGTAGTATATGCCGTTCTTTGTGTTGGACATATTCAGAAGTCATCCTGGCTTCCCAGGACTTTTCCTTGCCTGTGCTTACAGCGGAACTCTGAGGTATTTCAGTTTTTGTTTTATTAAGACAGGAAACTAGAAGTTACAAGTAATTAAGACCACTTTTACATAACTTTAGGTATTTTTTTAACTATTGGTACAAATGTCTGCCATGTATTCTCCACTACATTCCAGAGGGAAATCCTGGACTTCTTCTTCTTCCACTAATTGATCTGAAAGCTGTGGTTGAAAATTACTTTTCAATGGAAATAAAAACTTTCTGACATCTTGCAACAAAAAGCTGTATTTGATGCAAGCGCCTCATTTAATTTCAGATGACTTGAATTTCTACAAAGACGCATATCCCAGTCAGACAATTTGGATCGTTTTACCCTGTTATGCAAAATACACTTTACCATGTATTTTTAACACTCGTATGTATCCCTAGCCTGTCTACAAGCCCCCCAATTATGAGAAAAGTCCATCCTGTCCGTCTTTTGCCTGCTCCCATTTCAGAAAATGTGTGCTCAAACAGGCTGTTTGGAGATTTTCCCTTTGTGACATCACAAAGGGCATTAACTTTTACTCCACACAGACTATATAACAATGTTTTTAAAGTAATTGTAATTACGGTCATAGGTGTGTTCAGCTTATAGGATCCACATTTTAAAACAGGATCATTATAAACTGTGTTCATTAAGATAAATATTGTGTCTCTGGAACTTTTGAAGTAATACTTTGAGTATTTTCAAAGATGGTTGCCTTCTAGAGGGGCTTTACTGACAGGAAGTCACAGAAGTAATTGAAAGTGATAGAATATGGATGGTGTATAAATCTGCATTTATACAGTATGCGATGTGGGAAAGCTGCGATGTGTGTTTTTTTTCACAGCACAGCCTCCACAAGTATTAATGCGATGGCTGCAGTGACGATGGAGGATCTGCTGCGACCTCACCTGGTCGGTTTTACCCAGAAGAAATTAGTCCTCATTTCCAAAGGACTGTGTAGGTTGTTCCTCACTAAAACAACGTCCACTTAGTTACGTTGTTTTTATTGCACGTCAACTTGAACATCAACAGACTGTAACACTATGAAAACAAATAACGGCTGCTTCATTTATGTTCAATGCACATCTAATTAATATATGACAGCACCTTGTGAGATCTTGAACCAACATGGTTGTTTTTGCTGGAGCAATCTTGTGAAACATCTTCATCTTAGTGACATAACGTGCCCACACGCCATGAGAACTGTCATTTGTATCAAGATATACATCAAGAATGTATTAAGTGTATTGTAGTATAAAGATACAGAATAATCCTCTACACACGTAAACTAAAGTACATTTTCAAAATAGAGGTTCTTGAGTCCTTTAGAGTCCTTAGAAAGTGTCTTTTCATCGCCTGCTTCAACTTCAGACGTCAGAGGTAGCAATCTTTATGCATTTGTTAGAGAGAGATCACTCTAGACTGTAAATAATAAGAAGGTAACGTGTATTCATCGTAGACTGTAAATAATAGTTCATAAATGGGGCGGCAGTAGCGCAGTCTATAGGGACTTGGGTTTGGAACAGGAGGGTTGCCGGTCCTGGTGAGGACCAAAGTATGGAAGTTGGTCTGATTGCTGGAGAGGTGCCAGGTCACTTCCCGAGGTGCCCTTGAGAAAGGCAACGAACCCCCCAACAGCTCTGGCACGCAGTGTGTAGCAGCCAGAGTGTAAAGCCTGAATTCCCCATCAGAGAATAATTAAATACACTATATTGCCAAAAGTATTCGCTCACCTGCCTTGACTCGCATATCAACTTAGGTGACATCCCATTCTTAATCTATAGGGTTTAATATGACGTCGGTCACCCCTTTGCAGCTATAACAGCTTCAACTTTTCTGGGAAGGCTGTCCACAAGGTTTAGAAGTGTGTTTATGGGAATTTTTGACCATTCTTCCAGAAGCGCATTTGTGAGGTCAAACACTGATGTTGGACAAGAAGGCCTGGCTCTCAGTCTCCGCTCTAATTCATCCCAAAGGTGTTCTATCGGGTTAAGGGCAGGACTCTGTGCAGGCCAGTCAAGTCCATCCACACAAAACTCTCTCATCCATGTCTTTATGGACCTTGCTTTGTGCACTGGTGCACAGTCATGTTGGAACAGGAAGGGGCCATCCCCAAACTTATCCCACAAAGTTGGGGGCATAGAATTGTCCAAAATCTCTTGGTATCCTGAAGCATTCAGAGTTCCTTTCACTGGAACTAAGGGTCCAAGCCCAGCTCCTGAAAAACAACCCCACACCATAATCCCCCCTCCACCAAACTTTACACTTGGCACAATGCAGTCAGACAAGTACCGTTCTCCTGGCAACTGCCAAACCCAGACTCGTCCATCAGATCGCCAGATGGTGAAGTGCGATTCGTCACTCCAGAGAACGCGTCTCCACTGCTCTAGAGTCCAGTGGGAGCGTGCTTTAGACCACTGCATCTGAGGCTTTGCATTGTACTTGGTGATGTGTGGCTTGGATGCAGCTGCTCGGCCATGGAAACCCATTCCATGAAGCTCTCTATGCACTGTTCTTGAGCTAATCTGAAGGCCACATGAAGTTTGGAGGTCTGTAGCGATTGACTCTGCAGAAAGTTGGCGACCTCTGCGCACTATGCGCCTCAGCATCCCCTGACCCCGCGCCGTCTTTTTACGTGGCTTACCACTTCGTGGCTGAGTTGCTGTCGTTCCCAATCGCTTCCACTTTGTTATAATACCACTGACAGTTGACTGTGGAATATTTAGGAGCGAGGAAATTTCACGACTGGACTTGTTGCACAGGTGGCATCCTATCACAGTACCACGCTGGAATTCACTGAGCTCCTGAGAGCAACCCTGTCTTTCACAAATGTTTGTAGAAACAGACTGCATGCCTTGGTGCTTGATTTTATACACCTGTGGCCATGGAAGTGATTGGAACAACTGATTTCAATTATTTGGATGTGTGAGTGAATACTTTTGGCAATATAGTGTATGAAAAAAATCAGCCCCTGAATTCACGCGTAGCTGAACCCACAGAACTTTAGTTCCTCATAGAAACATACATATTTTAACAATGTTTTAACCTCTAAACGTTGTATTAATTCATTTATTGAATGAAATAATGAGACTATGACTCAGGAACTTAAACAATTACTTTTATGTAACAGCACTTGCAGTTATTTTTGTTTTTGTTTTTTGTTAAAGCACTCCTGTGTGGAGCTGGTTGTATCACTGTGGCTGCACTCGCTTCCTTTCTGGACTGGGGAGTACTTCAGGTATACCTGAATATAACCACAAATATTGATATCACTAATGTTTATGACATAATATTTAATTCATATTTTACTTTATTTTTTTATAGTTTTATATATATAGTAAAAAAATAAGTTCAAACAGAAAGAGTATTTATTTCGCTTTTCTGTAACTGCCCATATGTGCTCTGTTTAGGGGTCGTTCACTGTCATAGGCGTGGTCAGCGGTCCATTACTGGGTATCTTCATTTTGGGGATGTTTATCCCAGCAGCAAACAGATTTGTAAGTGGTTTGACCTGTCCTGTGTTTTACTTTGCGGTCGTCACTCTTTAGAGCAAAAGCCTGAATCAGTCAAATGTCCACATGTCTTCTGCTAAAAGCTGTGCTCGGTTTTTCAGGGGGCATTATCTGGAATATTAGCTGGTTTCTGTGTCTCTCTGTGGCTGGCTGTCGGATCAACTCTTTACCCTCCCAGTGGGCAGACCATGGGTGTGCTGCCCAGTTACTCAGGTGAGTGTGAATTCAGCAACATCACCGTGAGCAGAATCCCTGAACAACATTCAGAATCAGAATCAGCTTTATTGGCCAGGTATGTTTAACACACAAGGAATTTAACTTCGGTAGACTGTGCTCTCTTTGTACAAAGATAAAACATTAAATATCAACAATAAATTCAAAAATAAACAGTAATTAAAGACTAATATGTACAAGACTAAATAAGATAAGATAATAGAGCAGTGGTGAGTAGTGCAAAAAAGATGCTGAAGTGAACATGAGGTAGTTATTTTTTACAGTATTTACTTTAAAGAGTGCGTGTAGATGGTAATTTAAATAAAATAATATATATTTGCGTATATGTACATTCACAGTGACAGTTTTGTTTCAGGGTTTATTACACAGCAACAGGTCTGACACTCTGTGACTGTTTAGTGTTCATCAGAGTGACAGCCTGGGGGAAGAAACTGTTCTATGACGGGTTGTTTTGGCGTACAGTGATCTGTAACGCCTGCCGGAGGGGAGGAGTTTGAAAAGTTTGTGTCCAGGGTGTGAGGGGTCTGCAGTGATGTTGCCCGCCCGTTTCCTGGCTCTGGACCGGTATAAGTCCTGGATCGGGGGAAGGTCGACACCGATGATCTTTTCTGCAGTCCTGTTTGTCCAGTCTGTGTCTGTCCAGTTTGGTTGCAGATCCAAACCAGACAGTGATGGAGGTGCAGAGAACAGACTGGATGATGGCGGTGTAAAACATGATCAGCAGCTCCTGGGGCAGGTTGAACTTCCTGAGCTGACGCAGGAAGTACATCCTCTGCTGAGCCTTTTTCCTTAAAGTGTCTATGTGGGAGGTCCACTTCAGGTCCCGTGAGATTGTGGATCCCAGGAACCTGAAAGAGTCCACAGTAGACACTGTGCTGTTCAGAGTGGTGAGGGGGGGGGAGTCTTCATCTTAGTGAGATCAAACTGTTTATCCCCGTGTGGTCTGCAGTGGTTACAGAGATCAGTAATGGTAGTCGTGATTTATTTGGACTAAAACAAAAATGTCATAGGATTAATGAATTGCTCTATTAATGTGGTGTTTGTTTGCACATAAATGTGATTCATTGGGCATGGATTTTACAATTGCTCTAACTTTCACACTGATGATGTCAGATCAGTCTTAACATAGAATAACACACCTTGAGGTGATAAAGATAACAATAAAAAAAGCTAATCAACCCTCTCTTTTCCAAAACAAGGGGCCTGCAGAACTTTTACTCCATGTCCTACCTCTACTTCGGTGCAATGGCAACTAGTTCTGTTGTGATCGTGGGGATGATTGTGAGCTATGCGACAGGTAAGACGAGAAAAGTGCTGACACTGGTGTAAAGTAATTCAAAACTGTTGAATACATTTAAGCCAAATCTGCACTAAGCCAAGTGCTCTCTGACACTACAGTGCAGTTAAAAGTTGCATTTCTTTATTATATTATAACAAAGAGATGTGATTGAACTCTGATGTCTGTTTGACTTATTGCATTATTACACGCAGGACCAACCAAAAGGGCTCATATAAAAGAGGGTTTGCTGTGGTGGGATCTGAACAAAAAGCAGATCGAGGTTCCATCAGAGCGCAGAGTGAGTACTGTCTCAAAGGTTTATGACCTTGATATCCTTTCTTCTAACCCTAACCCTAACAGAAAGTAGACATTCATAAGGAAGAGGTAGAACAGGATGTACAGGATGAACCAAACATCTTTTTATAATCTACAGCTAACATACACTGGAGGTTCTTACTGGTGTGTGGTTATTGTTGTATGGCTCTATATTCAAAAATGTGACATCAACATTTTGTAAATTGTACAACCAGATTCCTCAGCTAAGACTCTATGTGCAGCTTTTAACATAAACGTGATATGCTGTGTGATTTTGTTTGTTTTTAAGACTGGAACAATGTCAAAGAGGTGTCCCTGTCCTCTGCGCAATGCATGCTGGGATACTCTGAGCCAGAATAGCAAGAATGACCAGGTAAAGAAAGAAATAGATAAATGATCAGTGATAACTTACAAAAAAACACCTTTCACACTTATGGAGCTCAAACTTCATTTTGAAACCTGAATCTTGGGCTTTCTTGCAGGGAGACAGTCTGAGAGATAAACCACAGCTTGTGCCTTTGAGAGAGCTGCATAAAGAAGACAGACGAGACCAAGAAGGAACAACAGATGACGACATTGTTAAATTTCCCCTCAGTGTAGGAGTCTAGAAAACGAAACTTTTTTCCTGAATACCTTTGTAGAATGACAGCCATCTTTCCTCTTTGGCAGCACTTTTTAGTACTTGTCTTTTTCCTCAATTCAACTCTTCACTCAAAAAAGTGATTGTCTCTTTGTCGGTCAAAGTGTGACCCACATTTGGAGCAAAATCTAGGTGATCAAAATCTATTTCTAGAAAGAATCTATTGTTCAGAGTATTATAGGATAATGAAGGGATTAAGAACAGTGCCAGGGAACGTATATGAAGTACTTTCAGGTGTAATTATAATTCTTCAATTCAGTTCAATTCAATTGAAAAGTTCGGTGTGTGCGAAATAAACGGCCCGACACCTCAAGCTACCAGCCGGACTCTCCGTGTCTGTTTTACAAGTTGCTGCACCCCAGTGAAAGTGATGGGGGTTAGCCCAGAAGTTGAGAGATAGTTCAGCCCTGGAGCAGACAAATAAGTCTCCCCTGTGCACTCTAACCACGGTCGGAACGCCGAAGCAGGAAAGGTTAACAATTACTACTACTACTATTACGGTTTATTCGGAATATGCTGATTAACATGTAAACGGGCATATTCCAGTAGCTCAGCACTCTGTGGAGCATGTAAACACCTTTTTCGGAATATTGCCTTAACCAGAATATGGACCATAATAGGAATATGGTGTGTATGTAAACGTAGTCAGTGTCACTGACTGGCCCTCTCATCCCCCTGAGCTCAATCCAATTGATCACCTATGGGACGTTATGTATAGGTGCATGCAATGCCACAAAATACACCAGCAGACTGTCCAGGAGCCACTGAACCCCCCAAAAAAGAAAATGTGTTGCAACAGCTTAACTGTTGTACTGAATTTAAAGCAGATGTAGTTTGCACATTTCTTTTTGGGGATGAATAGTATGCTAACTATAACCCCTATTAGTCCTATGCCACCTGGTGGACAAGGTGGAGTCAGGCAAGAGGGAAAGGAGGATTTTCATTCCTGTTGTGAAACAAGATTAAAAAAAATGTATAAGTATAGAACTTGCTACTATAGTGTTGTTAAAAATGATTTGTGTTCAGATCAAGAAATCATAGAGACCTGAGACTTCGATGTAGTCAACCAACCCTACCAACTTTGGCAAAGCTTGTATTGGCAAATGAAAATAAAACTGAACATTGAATGTGATATTTCAGAGAGGAATCTTTCATTACAAGGGATCTAAAATGGTACATAGGGAATGGCCTAAATGAACCTGTATGTATTAGTTTGACATGTTTAAATGTGGTTATTAAGGGCTGCAGTTACATTGTTTGTCCAGTAGATGGCTCCCCAAATCCCCGCTCTCTTCCAGAGATCCTGTTTGCCCTCAAATCCAACACTATAAAGAAACAGTAAGAGGATATCAAATGAAAACATTATCATCAAGAGACAAAATTATTTAGCAGGGATAAAACAACTTGATGGCTAATCTAATCTAATCTAATTTCACTTTTAAACAAATCCGACCACTTGATAGTTTCAGGCCTCTTCTAGAAGGGGCAGCAACACATTAACCAGTGCAGTTGAAATATTTCCCCATACTGTTGAAATCACCAGGGAAACTTTTAGACGAGTGAGGGAGCTATCAGAATAAAAGACAGTTAACTAAGCATGAGCAAAAAAATAGTAGAGATGGTCTACAAACACTCTTTGTGATTACACCCCAGCCACATTAGGCAATAACTTAAAGACATTTGGGAATGTAGTAACCCTCATTGTACAAACATCAGCCATATCACAACTCTGAATCAGCAATTATGTCAGCAACTCATATGTAAAAAAAGAGGTTATATGGGGCTATAAAAGTCAAAAAACACACGCACATCACTTGATAAGGTGCTGAGTCGGAAAAATATCTAAACTGCAAAAAAGACTCGCAACACTAAAGCTCCCAATTATACTCGTATTTAATCACAACGTTTTCGTACTACGTACAGCACCTGAATAAGAGCCCGGACGGCTCGAAACGTTGTGATTAAATACGAGTATAATTGGGAGCTTTAGTGTTGCGAGTCTTTTTTGCAGTTTATATGGGGCTATAACCAGAGATATACCCAGAGTTGAAGTTTGTGCAAGCTCATTACATGATAACGATGCTTGTTCAATGGGCTGGTCAGAGTGCTGGTTTTTATGATAAGCAGCTTGGTGCCTTGGAGACATCATTCAGATATTATAGGATTCATTTTACAGGTTAGCAGTGTATGGCGAAGGGGCCCTGTGTTCTTAACTTGTGAGCCCACTCTTTTTTTTCTTCATTTGAGATCATGTGCAAAAAGTAAGTTATTGGTGTTGGAATGTATACAGCTGTGCACAGGGCTGTCACATATATGTGTAAATGTACATACAGTATGTAAACTAACAGACATACAGGTACACATAGTCTCATCACACTTCATTCTTGTATGTGTTCTGCTGATCTGTTTGTTGACCTTAGGGGAAATGTAGAAATGTATGTTTTTGATTCTACTCACACAGCCGAATGTATTTTTAGAAGGAAAATATCCCAAACTATACCTCAAATATGTGTCTGATAGGGTCCTGAAAAAAGTCTACAATAAGAACATGATGTGAAAATAATTTATTTGTGAAAACATAAAGGTTTTTTTTTTATAAGCAGTACAAAATTTCATCTCAAAGCGCTCATTATAAAAATAACACAGTGAAAAAAATTATCTTAGCAGCATGAAAATAAGGCCGGTCCAAACATTTCTATATTCACTCAAATAAAAGAAATGAAATTCCTAAAGATTACAACAACCACCTGATCATGACTGCTGTTTTATCAATTTGAACAACTGACCGTACAGAAACACTTTCAGTCCTTTTTTTTTTGCTTTTCTTACAGTGGTGTCTGGCTGAGAGGCACTAGACACAAAAACATTCATTAGTTTCCTTCTGAACGACGTGTTTAACATAAATAAAGGCGAAAGTGGAAAAGTCCTTAAATTAGAGAAAAGTGTTAATTTACAAAGCCTCAGCCAAAAAGTAACATAATGTCATTCTTCTAATCAAACCCTGAGGATATTTTTAAATTATGTTCCAGTAAAATGTAGACACACCACAGTGTAGGCCATTTACAGCACTATAACATTAATAGAGATGGGTATTGGTTTGCTTTAATGCAATATATACATACAGGTTGTTTCATGGATCAATACCCAGACCTTGACTCAACACGATCCCACTCCCATGCTGAGAGCCATTAAACATTATATAATACGTATATACACTAAACACACTCCTCTACATACATAAATACTTAAGGGTTTAGTCCACCCACAGATTTGATGGGCAAGGCTATTTGTCTACAGAAAACAAACAACTTAAAGCCCTACCCCCACTGGTGATGACAACATACACCTCACATTCTTGGTTGTACAGTACACAGTGTTTCAGGACCTCACAGTACTCTGAGGTTACAGCTGACCTTCCCTTCCTTATGCAGAAACAATTACCATTATTCCAACTTTGAAAAATATATTCCCTCAAAAACTGAACATGTGCTCAATGTTAATATGATATGATTGATATGTCCCTTTTTTAACATAAAAACGAAATGACCTTTCGTGAAGTCCTGTCCCCCATTGGCTACGTCTGTTTATGAAATTGGTCTTGGTGGGACATGTTCTGTTTTCAATGAGAATAGCAAATTGACAAGAAAAAAACTCTATATTATTTTTTTTTAAATGGGTACTTGATTTTTTACAGAGGTAGATAGAGAAGGCATCTAATCCCTAGCCCTACTAATTTCATCAGCTAGCTAGACATTTTTGCTAATGTTAGCTCCATGATTTTGTAAAAAAAAAAAAAAAACAGTCACCAGTCAAATTTCACAAATAAGAAGGTTAGGGTTAGGATAAAACGATTTTTTTTTTTTACTTTAAGCCCTGTGTTGGAAGGGGGGCCCCCCGATTGCCACCGGGTATTTCGCACCCTGCATTTGGGCATGAATTGTGAATGCCCCGAAATGCCTTGAATACGATACATTAAGAGAACATATCATGGACCTCATCATTTTCCAAACCCTGGTCCTATAGCAGACACATGTTCTGCTGTTTAAAGTCAAACATCTCTTCTGCTTCAACATCACTGTTAATTGTTTCTGATACTAAAGCTCACATCCAAAGCTCTTCTGCTGCTGCAGAAGACTGTCAGTTTGAACATGTTCTCTTGTTGACCCCCCTAACCTGTTGGTGAACACTATTAAACTATTACACTATTAACCCCCCCCCCCGCAAAAAAAGTTCAGGCTCACGTTTTTTTTTTACTTTAAGCCCTGTGTTGGAAGGGGGCCCCCCCGGGTATTTCGCACCCTGGTTACATACATGATGTGTTAAAAGACAAGGTGGTTAAAAAGGCTTCTGTCAGCAAGCATGTTAGCTTGACATGTTAGTGTCTGCACCTCAATATTGAATGACACTTTTGCTCTGGTATATTTTACTTCACAAAAGGCAAAAGAGGACACCATCCTCCAAATGTATGAGTGTCAATCCAAAGCCCCATGAACTTATCCACCTGAGAAGAAGTCAAACACTCGACACCAATGTTGCTGTCAACTTACTGAGGGGATTTCTCTAACTGTGCAGATGTGGTGTGGTTTGGAAATGTTCTTTTAAAAGGTTGCTCACTATCAATCAAGGCCTTTTAGGAGCTTGCATGATTTGTGCATACATTGATTGGCTTTTCAAGCCTAAAAGCCACTAAACAATGTTTTTATAGAATGTTAAAGAGACACAAAAGAAAAGAGCATTTGTAAGGCTAAAGGTTGTTGTTTTTTCTCAGCAGTTCATAAAGTCAAGAAAAGTTAAAGGCACGTTCAAATTTGACATCCATACATCAAAGAGCCAGGACGGCTTACAAATTGGCCATAAATTATAAATGATGTTTTTGCTCGATATGTCAGCTCAGATGAAGCCAACAGTGAAGAATGAGGGAAGTTTAAAAGAATTGTCAACACAACAATGATGATTACCAATACAGTATGTGAAAAATATGGCATTCCCTCCTTTTATTGTTGGTGTCTGGCATGTTTCTCATCAAATCCATTGGAGTTAGCCCAAGTTTTAGGACTGACAATGGTTCTAAAATAGTCCTCATGATCGAATGAAGATCAGACCAGCAGGAACGAAGACTCTGTCGTTCTCTTTATACCTATATGTATAAGTTACGTGGTTCTAAAGCTTATTCCTGTGAGGACCACAGTTCAGTCTGGGGTCGTGTATTCTGTGCCACATAAGATACATGTGAGCTGAAAGGAATCTGTGTACCAGTAAAACATCTTTATAGTAGCATGGATCATATCCATCTAATTTGCTGGAGGGAATGTACAGTCCTGCTGTCTTCACGCCCATATGGGAAGACGGACCAAGTCCTGCTTTTGCGAGACACATTCCCATGTACACATCATCAATGGGAAGAATGGAAATGGACTGGGACATCTTGTAAATAACCAAAGCTGTATAGCCAGACAAGAGGAAGCCCCCACCACCACAGTAGGGTGGATATGAGTCTGACTTCTGCACCTGCACTGGGATAAAATATTTGCTTGCTGATGATCTAATGGGACCCACATTCTGGATCAGATGGCCAGTGAAAAGGTGCTTGCTTCCATCATTGTCATTGTCCTTGAGGCTTTGAAGATACTCGACCATGTTGTCTGTGTTGGAAAAAACATCATCATCACCGTTTAGCAGGAAGCGAGCATTTGGACAGCTTCTTTCCATCCATTCTAGGAAAAGTATCTGCTTCAAGGTGAGGTTGTAAAATGTGTCACTGAAGTCCCACTGGAGAATATCACTGTACTCTTGTTGCTCCAGCTCCAGAAGTTTGTTGAGTCTCTCTTTCTCAAAACCAGAAGCTGTGGTCCCTGAGATGAAGATCCTTTGGATCCGCGCACCATTGTGTATCCTCTCTTTAGCCCAGGTTTTGCGTAGCACCTCCCTGCGGTCATAGTTCCCCGGAGAGCTTTTAATGACTAGCAGAAGGAAAACATCTGCTGATTTGTCGGCTCCTCCACATTTGCCAGGAAGGTCCAGCAGCATGGGGAAATGGCGACAGTGTCGATAGTAAAGAAAGTCTTGTATGCTTCCAGGAAGAGAGCTGAAGCCGGTGACATTGGCAGCGGACTTATTTTGTTGGCATCCTGGCCAGTTGTATACATAGGAGTACTTTGTGATGGGTTGTTTTCTTTGACTGTCATCCTCTCTCACATCGTCATGCAGGCGGATGATTTTGTGGTCTATAAAATCTTTACAGAGATGGAGGACCAAAAGACCAAGAGCTACCGCCAGCAAGAAAGTTCTTGCTCTGATGTGTCTCATCCTTGAAAGTCTGCAGTGATGAAACAAGACATTTTATATTAAAACACATACAACACAAAACCACTAATAACATTAATGAACTTACGTTTAGATGTATACGTTTAAAGATATCAGACCTGCAACCACTAAATTAGTTTAAAAGAAAGAAATGTGGGGAGACAAAGACATATTTCTATGAAACCAAAACTAAAAGATGATGGAACAATTGACGGAAGTTTGACAGACCAGTTGCTTTGTTTCTGCTTGGTGTGCGGAAAGGCAAGTCGTTCCACACATCACACACTCTAAACTATCGCATTGACATTATCGGCAGGGTGTCAGCTGAAGTGTTGGAGCTGCTGCTGTCAGCCCAAACACTAAATACTGAGTTTGCCTTTGATAATGAACATAATGCATATTGCATACAGTTAATTTATGTTTTGGACAAAATGAATTTTGACACAGATACACAATGTTTTCAGATGTGCAGTTTTGACCCATTGTAACATTTGGACCACACTATAGTGGACCTGAAAAGTATGTGTCTGTTGCTGCATTGTAAGGCAACTAGAAAATAGGAGGCTTGACTGTTTTATGGGTGAGCAGAGTGCTGTGCAGATAAAAAACTGTAAAAGTTATCAGGGGACAGACATATTGAGATAAATGATATCAAATCTTTCACTACACTTTTAATGTGTATCAGTACACTATGTCACTGACAAAAAGTACAAAAACTGCCTGTATCTAAACTACATCTGTAAATACAATGATATTTAGATTGAAACAAAGTTTTTATGGACATGATCAAAGCAAAGCTACAGCAGCTTTATTGTGATGTCAGATGCATAGCAACGCTGCATCAGACATGCTTCCTGTGTACACACACACCACAACATCATTATCCCAGCAGATCACAACCTGCTCAGATGTGTAATCTACAGAGCAACAAGCTTGATAACTAAACAGTAGGACAGTAAAACAATGTAATGATGGTAATGATGATGGTTTTTGTTTTTGTTTGAAAACGACGACGTATAAGATGGTTTATATACTGATTAGAGTCTCAGACTGGTAGTTCATGTTGTGCCTTGCCTCTGGGCAATGCCTTTCAGCACCTGTGTGTCCAATCGGACTCAAAGCTGATCGTTCGTCCTTACTGACATTGTTCCTTTATTTTTCCTTGATCCTTGCTTGTGTTGTTCTTACTCTCTGATGTACGTCGCTTTGGATAAAAGCGTCTGCTAAGTGAATTTTAGAATTGTAGCATAAGGAAAGCTTGTGTTTAATAAAAAAGAAGTAATAATTAATTTGATATTTAGTCAAGGCTCAGTCTACTTGCTGCTCGGGTTATACAAAGGTTGACTTGTAATTGTGTTTGCTGTCAGGCAGAGATGATCCACTCCACACTTCTATGTCAGGAATCTTCCAACACTTGTCAGGGTATCAAATATCCAACCCCCCATTTAACTCGGGGAAGCAGCACCACCAGCACCAGCCTTGACAATAACATAAATGTTGGCATACACAAACATACACACATCAAGCACCGCAGTTGTTGTGGAGGGGCTGGGGGTGTTTTTAGCTGGCCTCTCTAGAAAAGAGTGCTTCAAAGAGAAATAGAAAATAGGAGGTGGAGACTTTCCTGTGCCAAAAACCTTACGGAGTTGTTCAAGGCTAATGAGTCTCAAAGAATGATGCCAATTAATGAAAGCATTTCCTCATTCGGCCTCACTGCCCTGAGCAACAAGCAGATGCCAGTGAGTGTGAGTAGACATGAGGTGGCCTGGCATCTGCCTGCAGAGTCCTCACATGTGCTTTTACTCAAAGTGTTTGGTGGCAAGAGATCCAACGCTGTCATGTCTCCTCAAAACGGGTGGAATATTTGACGTAGATGATGTCAGATATTAAGTCATTAGATTAAACTATATGCTCATTAGAAAAACATATTTAAAAGATTGGCAGCTCCACAGCCCCCAGTGACATTTACAGTAAGAACTGACCCGCCTGGCGTCACTCTGTTTCTCAGTATGAGGAAGTCATGCAGCAGATCACACAACTTATGATTCAATGAGCAGGCTGGGAGTGTCTGAAGTCTGTTTATTGACTGTTCATTTGTAGACTCTTGCCTTCACCGGCTGAAAGACTCCAAGCGAGACCTTGAACGCCCTTAAATATAACAAATAGTGTTCATTATTTATTCCTGAAAGCCACAAGTTCAAACACTCAACAGTTTGAGACTTGATAACCTGTTGTTCACTTCAAGACAAAGGGTGCTGAAAGTGCTCACCACAATATATGTTTGAAGTCCTTTTCAGTTGTGAAGCTGTGTTGGATTTAATTTAACTTTCACTTCTTAGAGTAGGTTCAGAAACTCCATCTGAGCTAATGGCCTACAGTATATGAGGTATACGTTAATGCATAGAATGGAAAATGTTGTTTTCTAACCTTTATTAAAAGAGTTTAGAATGACATTTGTATCCGTATCATAATGTTGCTGTACTCCTAATAATAAATCATGATGTAATGTCAGGTAATATCGAGAAGGAACAGTTTGTACTCACATTGGTAGCCTACTTGGCCCATACAATACAATGAAAGCAGATAACAATCCCTTCACCATTTAGTAAATGGTTTCAAACATATTGTAGGCCTATAGCTCTAATTAGCATCACCTTTAGTAGGCTACATCTAGTTGTTACAGTGCCACTAGACATTTTGCCTCTAAACAATCACAAAGTGGTAGCCTAAATAATCTCACTTCTCACAAACAAACAAACAAACAAACGACACAACAAACTTGTCCCACAAAACTTCTTTGTGTACGTTTTTCTGGCTTCCCCCTCTGATTAACTTTGCTCTTCAGGGACCCTAGACCTAAAATGGGAACTAGCCTACTTGAACCAAAGTACCAGACTGTAGCCTTTATTCTATCAAAAAGTCAAAACTAGATTCGCTTTGAGTTACAACAGTCCATCTGTAGGCTATACAATGATATTTAGATTGAAACAAAGTTTTTATGGACATGATCAAATCAAAGCAAAGCTACAGCAGCTATTTTGTATTATTTCAGGAGCATAGCAACGCGGGGGGGAGTGTAAATTGGCGGATCAGGTAACATTATATTTAACTCACATAACGGATCGAGCATATTGAGGACCTGTGTAAGGTCGACTGGCTTGTAGAAAGTGGCGAGATTATTAATTTTATTTTATTTTTTATTTTTAAGAAAATAAATGTCTTTACATTTCAGTTGTTTTTCTTTTCATTTGTCTGTTTTTACCACTCATGTAGGCTAGCCCAGCGCGTGTTTTTTTTGTTCAATTAAATGCACGTGTACGAAAATAAGAGCTGTAATGTTAAATCTGCAGCCAAATATTGACCGTTATTTATAAACGGAAACTCCCTCCAGGATACTCTTTAAACTTTCCGGAAAGAAGCGCGATACTTGGATCACCACTTTAGTTTAAATTAGGCTTTTACAAATGATGAATAGAGTACTTACCGTTTAAAGGAAATCAATCCTGTGCTGACTCTACAGCGTTAACGATCATTAGTATGTCTAAACAGCAGCAGAAGCAGAAGCATGACTCTGTACCCTGAGATCTGCTGTCCAGGCTGCTGGCTGGGCGGTGCCTGTCACCAGAGCGTCATACATCTATCTCTCCATCCATATGTCTTTGTGTCCACCTCAATATGTCTTTAATATTTTTAATCAGTTCAAAGAACAGTTAATGAAAACGACTGACTTTTTTTTTTTTTGTTGACACTGACTGCTTACTGTAGCCTACTATACAATTTTTCGACTCACTGAATGCTCCTTTATTCTGTATCATACTGAGATTTTTGGATTCAGATGCCAACATAAGGTAAAAGTTTACTGGGTAAAATCCAAACTGTACAATACAGCAGTACTTAAAGATCAGTACATCTGTACATCCTTTGGTCTTTCATCTAAAGTAGTTAGGAGTGGTTACTGTGCAAATGTGTAAACAAGTGTACTGAATCTTTTGCTCTCATGTGCATGTGCAATTTGCACAAATTCTAAGTTCAGAGATTTGAACCAAATGTTTTGAAAAAAGTCATTCTTTGAGAACTGAGCCAACTGTAACATGGTTCAACATTCAATTCTGATTACCAGTATGTGATATTTATGTGGCTTGATTATAATCATACATGGCGTTAACGTTTTTTTTCTCCACCTTTATAAATAGTGTGTTGTGTGCATTTCTTTATAATTGTATCTATTTTAATGTATTGAATGCAGTGTTGTACTTCTAGTGGTTTCAAAGCTTAACCATACCTTTAACAGCCAAGCATGTTGTTGTTTTTGTCTTCACTTTGTTCACATTACTAAAGTGAATTACTCTTAGGAACTCATTATTGTTTTTCACCCAGTCAAAATACCTGGTGTCACGAGAAAAATATATCTTTTCCTGCTAATATAATCTTAAGTGACATCATTAGGCTTATCCCAAAGCTTTCTAACATTGTTTATGATATTTAGGCCCCATACAAAACTAATTGTACTTGTATGTGAACACACTTAACAGGAGGAGAAATAGGATATATATTATCTTAACTTGCCTGCAGCAACAACAAAGTGGAACTTAGGTAACTAGCAGTTGAGTAAAACTGTAGACAAAGGGGAAACATAGATAGAGTCTAGATGAGCAGATAGTTAACAATGGACACATAAATAGGAAATTATTATTATTGTCCCATTAAAAGAAGAAGTGTTCGCAGTTGCTCAATTAAATTAACATTTTGGGCTCCTCTTTAGAAACCTCACGAGTTTCCTCCTACCAAACTTGTTTAGGACAGCTTGCTTGCTGTTGCTGAACTTAAGTCACAAAACTATAGCAAAGCAGCAGGGGAAAAAAACTGAAAATGAGGAAAAAAGGAAGTATATCGTTGCACAATGAGTCCTTTTGCACAAGTTCAAGTCTATACAGTATGTTAGGGAGGCACAGTAACTTCTTAACTTTATGTGCATATGTGAACATCCCCTGTCACTGTTTGTTTTACGTGCCGTAGTGTTGTGTGTGGTTTTGTGTCTTCTCTCCCTCCCTCTTTCTCCTGTGTACTCCTCAGGTGTTGCTCATCAGCCTGAGCGTGCCCAGCCACACCTGTGGCAACTTAACAATCAGGAGCCGAACTATAAAGAGCAGCAGAGGAGGCTGCCGGTGGGTCATTCGGCTGCGTGCGTGTCTTTGACGTTGTAAAACTTTAGTGTGGTGAGCCTTCTGTGGAAGGAGTGTAATTTCAATTGTTCGCTATTGCTTTGCCTTCTTAGTTTGTGACTTTTTCTATGAGATTGATTAGCTTCTCTTTTGTTTTGTGTTTTGTAGAAGAAGCTTGTTTTATGTTGCACATTTGTCTTTAGTTTGTAAATAAATCATTTTAAACTTTGCTTATATTTAGTTCCTATGTCTTTTCCCTGGGTTTTAATTTATTGTTACTCCCCTCATCCCCTAGCCATCATGGGGAACGTAACACTGTTGCAAACAGATATCATGTGTTACTTATTGGAGCTTAAATACCACTGTGCGATTAAACATGAAATTTGATAACAGAGTGAACAAATCAGGCTTCATTGACCATCAATCATTGCAAAAATGTAGCTAAAAAAGGGAAATTGATGAAGCTCACTTGTGAAATTGGTAGGCAAACGTTGGTAGAATAGCCCAAAATCATACAGTGGCGGCTGTGGCTCAGTTGGTAGAGTCGTCGTCTCTCAACTGGAAGGTCGAGGGTTCGATCTCCAGCTCATACAGCAACAGGTCTGATGTGTCCTTGCTCCTTGGGCAAGACACTTAACTCCGAATTGCTCCCGCTGCTTCGTTAGCGGCATATGAATGTGTATGAATGGGATTAGTTACTTCTGATGGTCTCACTATATAGCAATCTTTGCCATCAGTGTGTGAATGGGTAGGTGTGACATGCGGTTTGAGTAATGAGAAAACTAGAAAAGCGCTATATAAGCTCAAGTCCAGTTACCATACTCAACTAAATCTATTTTTCAACTTTCTCTATTTGGATCATGAAAGAAAGCAGTTCAAACATTATTTAGGGCCCGAGCACCGACCTCGGAGCAAGGACCCTATTGGAATTCTAGGAATTATTATTATGTATTAAAACCGAGTGAAGAAAATTGAGGCCATGGGATATATTACATAATTAAAAAATATGTGGCAGGAGAAATTGGAAAGATGTCAGTTTAGCACTTTGTTTAAAAATAGTGCTTGTGTGATCTCAGCAGTGTTACATGTAAGTTCAGCAAATTTAAATAAAAAAAAAAATATTTGAAAAAGTTAAGAAAGATCAAATGAGAGGCTCAGAGAAAAAAATACAAAAAACTTAAATAAATCAAAAATTACATTTACGTTAACTCAGATATAAATATTTTTAAACTGGTGAGATGTCATTATCTAGAATGACAGGATGCCTCACAAACCTCAACCTTCCTAAAAATTAAGGGGACTTGTTCTAAATGCAGTTGCAGCCAAAGATTGTAGTAGATAGCCATAATGGTGTGTGGACTACCAATTTTGAAAGCCATGCGTCCGGCATTTCCGCCTTTGCATCTTGTTTTACTGGAGCCAGAATCAACCATATGGCTGACAGGGTGTATATGCATCGTTAAACCTTCTTCCTTATTGACAGTTTCAAGGTTGCCACACCTGAAGCATACCTTGCCATAATTTATAAAATGAACATCATGCTCTATTAAAGAAGACTTGAAACTAACTTAAACTGATTCAAAAAAATGGTCGTCTGAGATATGTGAGCAGGGAGGTTTTTTTAACCAGTGGAGTGTCAACTTGCTGGAGAAATACAACACTGCAGGGTCAAAGCACTTCAGTATTTGTTTTGCCAAGTTTTTTTCCGCGTCACATATACAATTAAGTTTCTTTGCACATTTTTTTTTTCAAAAACTAGAACTGGATGGATGCAAAGAAATGTTTGAAGCTGTGAAAGAAAATTAAGACAGATGATCTGAGTTATAAAAGTGTGTTGGCCTTTTTTAAACACCTGAGGTGCGTTACAGACCCCAAATAGTGATCTAAACTCAAGGTTTCATTGCTGAACATAACATTTCACCTTCTCTTAGCATGTGGGCAGACAGATGGTGTTGTCATATCACAGGAAATGATTCTTAAGTGTCTTACAGTTCACACAAGAAACCTCCAGCAACGGGTTCCTACAACATCAAAGTATAGCCATCAAATGTCAGCATAAAATATCAAATGTTGGGCACCTGAAAGCGTGGCAGTTATGTTGCATGCTGTGTGTACAGAGGCTGCAGTCCTCGTCGCAGCGGCTGTGGGTTTGAATACAACCTCTGCCCTTAGTTGCATCTCCTC
The DNA here is from genome assembly GCA_020745685.1 of Tautogolabrus adspersus. Classification (NCBI taxonomy): domain Eukaryota; kingdom Metazoa; phylum Chordata; class Actinopteri; order Labriformes; family Labridae; genus Tautogolabrus; species Tautogolabrus adspersus. The sequence continues at coordinate 11,431,266 of CM036536.1, read as the reverse complement.
CCCCCACTCTCTCCTGCCAACATTTCCTGTCTCTCTGCAGCTGTTCTATCAATAGGGGCTAAAAAAGCCCAAAACATAACTTCAATGTAATGATTTAGGTCATCTTTGTTTTCTCTTTATCTGTATCAAAGATACACATTTTGTGTTCTTACACATTATTATGTGCAGATAAAAAAAGAGCGGTTGAGGAAAGTAAACAACCCAAAACATATACTGCATCTAAACTCAACCCAAAAGGAAAACATGTACAAAAAAAGAAAATTAAAATAAAAGAATTTAAATCTTATATGCAACTGAAACATTAAAAAGTGGAAGAGCTCTTCATTGTCCCGGTCATATTCTTTAAAACAGAATGGTTTCTCACCGTCAGTGTTGATTACTCTGCAGTGTCATAATAAAGAGCTTGAGAGGATCACATTTAATTTAATTTAAAAGACTTCAGTCAACAATACTTTTTAATCACTCATTTGATAGAACGGGTTCACGTAAAATATGTGACAGTATTGATGGAAACACAAGTGTATGTTTATAAAACATTCACAGTTTCTATGTTTATTCATTCACAGGCACTCGTTTACAATTCAGGCATTTTCCGCTCCGAGCCCTCTTTAAAGTCACACAGCTCACCTGATTGTATATTTCAAAGTTGGAGACTTCCTGACACTCACCAATTGTTTACAGCACAATAACAAGTTGTTTGAATATAAAGTACAAAAAGGTGTCTTATAATCATCAGGGCTGAGACACTTTCCCTCTGTTGATCTGGTGTATAAGAAAGTTAAAGAAGCTGATAAATCGAAGGAGTGATGGTGACACAACCTATGTGCTGAACAGTCCACTTCCTCTTTGAACTTTCTTTTAAATCAGTTTCTTTTCTCCTTGCCTATAACACATCGTCATGCATGAAGACTCAGTTTCACGTTTAGCAAATAACATATTCAAACTTAAGACACCCATCATTTATCATCTTTAGATTCACTGTGTGGGCACTCGCACTGGCTGTCAGCCGTACTGTCTTCCTCTGAGGGATGAAAACACATGTCCATTTTGCGTCGGAGGCGCTTCTTAAGGTGAAAGCGCCGCTGCACTAATATGGTGTTGTACTCCTGGGCTTTTAGCTTAGAGTAGTAATCAGAGAACTTGTTGAAGAGGAAAGAGATCGGCATGCCGTTAAGGATGATACCGAATGAGATGCAGCCGAAGGCCACGAAGCGGCCCAGGATAGTTACAGGGACCACATCCCCATAGCCCACAGTGGAGATGCTGACCTAAGAGAAAAAAAGGGGGAAACAATTCATTATTGTTATTTATAAAATAATTAGAAAAACAACAGATTATCTACTGACAAATATAAAACATTTGGGGGCATCTCGACCTCCATGGTCACACACAGCAGATAAGAAGTGTCATGCAGCTACAAGCTTCATATGGGCTCATCATTTTCTGTTCCTGTTGGCTCATTCAGAGCGGTTGAGAGAATTTCATCACGCAGGATGTATGATTCATCAAAATGTGACTGTCACAAAGAAAAGAAGTGAGCTACTTGAAATGGCTCACATAATCAGGCAAACTGGTTTGGGGTATTGTACTGTTACTTGTGTTATGTAGCTTTCCTTCTCCTCAAGAGAGAAGGTGAATGCAGGACAGAAGCTTAGTCTTGTTTTAGACAAGATTACGTTCATGCTCCTTGTGTAATCTCTCTGTGGTGACAAACTGTACCGTTATTCAGCGAAGGAAACCTATAAAACATTCACTGTCAAATGTTAGTGTTCCGGTGCTGATGCTCTGTTTACATTCACGTTTTAAAAAGCACATCTAATATATGCAGATGAAAGCGTGTTTTCACAAGTATAATTTAGTTTCAGACGAGGACTTTTCCAGCATGACAACTGCACTGGAGATTCAATAAGTCTAGATGCAAAAACAAAATGTTGAATTAGACAAATCTGTGTTTTTCATTTCCTTTTACTGATTTTTCTTTAAAGAGGGACACGTGTTAATGATCCTAAGTCATCCTTTAAAACTTGGTAATTAAAATGAAAAGTATTTATGAACCTCAGTTAATGAAAATGCTAGGCACGAAGTGACTTTGAATGTCACTTTTAATCAAAAGACCAGTAATATCTGAATGACATTTGGTGCCACAAACACTTAAAGAGGGAGGTTAATCTCTCATATGCCCATGCACAAGTTGGTTTCAATTCATAAAGCCAAATGAATACATAAGGAGCTCAATCTTTAAGTTGCTGCTTGAAGGTAGAGCATTTGATGAAATGGGCCTGAGATCCCACACTGGCTCCCCACACTGTTATTTGTATTTGTGGGGAAAACATAGCCACTTCATCAAGAATGTTTTGTCATGGTTGTAGGCAAAATTACCTGTTAGCATATTTTTTAGATTTTGTTTTACACAAAAAAAACATGAATATAGATCTGTATTACGTTGAAATCTAATCCTGAAGCGCTCTGGAACAAGAAAGAAAAACAGCGTTTCTTCTGAGTGTCAGAGAGTTTTTTGGCTTAAGATGTATAACAGCAGGTTGATCTTAACTTCCTTCCTTTTTACTCCCTGGGGTAAAAAAAATGTTTTTTCCTGTGTAGGGCGTTATAGCAAGTTTTTTCTATAACCGACTAACTTCTGCAGAGAAATGACAGATGAAAGTTTTATACCGGATGCTGTTATGTCAGGCTAAAAAAACGTTATGTTCTTATTTGTTTCTTTCCCATGTTGGAGGGGCAGGGGCTTCAATTTACAAGAGGCAATTTTCACAAGAATTAAAAGGCTTCATGCAGATAAGGGATACCTTTTTGTCAAATTGTGTGTTAGTGCCTTTGTAGTTAGAAAACAAAACAAAACAGCCTGGACAGAGGGCTTATTTTCTGAAACTCAGAATTTCCTGGATTTAAATAGTGAATGAATGAGAAAAAAAACCTATAACAGAAACTTCAAATATTTAATTGTTATTAGGTTAAAATGTAACCAAATTCCCTCCCTGTACAAGGTTAGATCAAACACATTTATTTTGAGTTTTATTTTATAAATATGTGAATTATCGCAGGGAGTACTCAAGTTTTAGTTATGTGTAATTATTTTAAGGCATATCTACCATTAAGATCTTAGACGATATCAGAGAAATTCTCACAATATGTTTTGTATCACAGCTCTTACAATGACCCAAGTATGACGTACCAGCAAGAAACCATTAGAGAGGGTAAGTAGAGGTCATCAGCCAGGTCACTTATCTCCCAAACAGAGATTTGGATCATATCTATACATCTTTTCATCAGGACAGGTTGTGCAAATGGAACTATTTCTTTTTCTTTTTATATAAACAAGCCAGAAAAAAGGCAATTTCCATCTAAGGGCTGAATGGCAGGCGCTCCATCCCTCTTTGAGGATTATATGTACATGTGCCTGTTGGTAGTATTGCTTACTGTAATAATTATTTTCTTTCTAAAATTCATCAGGTGTTTGTTGAGAAAGAGGACAGGCAAAGGGAAGATTTTTCATTTTAGTGTCTGGAGCATGACTTTTAGCTAAACAGCTACTGATACTCACTGCAGCCCACCACCAGGCATGTGGGATACTGCTGATAGGAGTTCCCTCAGTCTCTCTCTCGGCTGAATGCAGGAGAGCAGAGAAAGTGAAGATTCCCATGGCAATAAAAAGGAGAATGCAAGAGGCCTGCTGGTAACACTGCCGCAGGGTGAAGCCAAACGCTCTCATGCCCGTGGAATGTCGAGCAAGCTTTAAAATCCGAAAGATCCTCATTAGCTTGATGACTTTGAGGACCTGGCTGAGTTTGCTGACCCGAGCCATGGTCTTGAGGTCCTCCTGTGCGCTCATGCTCTCCTGGTCAGAAAAGACTTCGAAGACTATCTGGAAGAAATACGGCATGACAGCCACCATGTCCACAAAGTTGAGTCCGCTCTTCAAAAAGATTGCAATGTTCGGAGTGGTGAAAAGGCGAATTAAATACTCAAAGGTGAAGAATATAATGGTGATGATCTCCACCCATTCCATGTGCGTTTTGCCGTTTATTTTAAACTTGTGAAGTTCCTCCACGGTGTTGAGAGTCATTGCAAAGATGGAGAACAGCACAAGAAGGTTGGAGACTACAGTGAAAGCCTTGGCTAAAGTTGAAGAGTATGGATTCTCCACAAGGTTCCACAGAGACTTTCGCACATTCCCGCAGACCATTTTTTCGAAACACTCATCATCGTACTTCACCTCGATCTCAGCCATCAGCTCCTTGTCCACTTTAAGGTTCTCTTTCACATCATCCACCCTCTCCTGGAACACCATCCAGCAGCAGAGCTGGGTGTCCTTCAGGCTCAGGCCCCAGTATGCGATCTCCTCCTCAAAGTTGATGGGGCACATTTCACGTATGACCCACAAAACTCCGCTTGTGTAGAAATGGCAAACATGGTGGAAAAATGCAGGGTCCCGGTCGAAGAAGAATTCATTTTTGCGTACAGAGTAGTCGTCACAAAGCGTGAGGAGTTTTGCTCGGTCACTGCAAAGGGCCAATGAGCCTATCCTAGTCTGAGGATACTTAGCAGCATACTGTATGGGGATATGAAACACCTTCCCCCCAACATTAACAATGATGACCTGTTGCCTTTCCTTTCTTTCCTCTCCGTTCTCTAGTTTGATGCCCGTATCGTCAAGATTCTCCAGAGATGTCCAAGCTTTGACTGCTTTCTCCTGAGAAAACGGGAATGTCTTGATGTCCTCTACACCCTTTGGCAGACAGTTGATGGTCGAGCGGCGGCTTTTCAAACAATTCTGCAGTTTAACATTCAGTGATGCCATTGCAACTGTGGTCCAAGGCAGGAAATCAGCAAACCGTTAAAAAAGTTGGGGAAAGCATAACAGGAAACACTCCAGGAAAATGAGTCCAGAAACACCCGGTATCTTGCTGAATCATCAGAAAGACTGTCTGGTCCCGCAGGAACTGATATCCCAGTAAATATCAGCTCTTCTTGTTTTTCTGGCTCATCTGTGGCTGAGATTATAGTCCAGAGAGTCTGATAAAGAGGAAGAGATTCCCCTTCTCTGACTGTGAAGACAATACACAGGCATTTGATTCAGTAGACTAGCCAGACTAGATCAAGGGCAAGCAGTGAGGATGTCATCCATTTAATCTCATTTGGGCCTTTCCAAGTTTCCTTAAGTAGTTGTAAATATAGGGGGAGGCGGGATTAGGAAACAAAGTTGATTTAAGGATTTTAATGGAGACAAAGCTCCAACTTGGGCCTTTCAGTTGTGGTGGCTGATTTGATTTTTCTTTAAATCACAATTCTGCAATTTCCTCTTCTTTCACATCCTCACACTACTTTCCATTAATTGAATAAATTATTTTGACTGGTATATGTTGAAAGGAAAGGTTAAACGGCTGATTTATAGAATACTCTTGCCTAGAGCTGCAACAACGAATCGATAAAATCGATAAAAATCGATTAATAAAAGTGTTGGCAACGAATTTCATTGTCGATTCGTTGCGTCCCGCAATTAATGCGTCACTCCCTTGCCACTCACAATGCATAAAACGTGTGTTAGTTGCAAGCTTTGCAAAAGCGATATGGCGTAGCACGGGAGCACCATGGATGATGCAGCACCTGAAAAGTAAACATGTCGGAGTCATCGATGAAGAGGAAGGGAGCTCGACAGCAGGGTAAGTCACTACAAAATCCAATGTTTGTTCCGTTTTCAAGTAAGGAAATGTAACGTTGGTCTCTCCGGTTGCTCGTCTGGTGCTTTACTCGTTATCCAGCTTGACAAGCAGGAAAAGTTCATTAAACTAGCGTTAGCGTTAGCTGGTTAATGACAGTGGTAGACCAGACTTTTTACTTTGCCAACGCCAAGCAAGCTTAGACTAAAGACACGTTTTTATTATTTTGGCTTTTTTGCCCACTTTCAATACATTGTCATGTATATTCTTTGCTTTTTTCCCCACATTTTTTTTTAAAGCACTTGGTTAGCTTAAGCTGTAAATAAATAAATAATTAATTAAAAACGGATTAACTTACTACAATGATTTACTAATTTAATGATTAAGCTTCAAGTTTTAATTTTCTGTAATAAGGTGAGAGTTTAGACACTGCACTATATGCAAGTAAGGTAGGACTAATTGCATTTAGACAGGGTAACTTATTACATCTACTTAAATTTGTGTAAATAAATGTCTGAGTGCTCTTTGGGTTACTTACTTGCCTTTACATAACAGTAATTCATAACTAAATCAATAAGGCATATATATTTGATGTAAATTGTGCTGTTTTACATACTAATACTATGTTTGTCATTGCAGAAAAAAACAAACTCTTCAGAGGCTTCATGATTGGAACATCATGTACACGACAGCAAGCATCCGTCTTGACAGATAGCATCCTCAACATGCTCGTCACTGACATGAGGCCTCTGTCGATGGTTGAAGATGACTGCGTAGCTACAATGAACCCTGGCTACACTCTTCCCACAAGAACACTTGTTTGCACTGTCAATTTGAACTAATGTTCTATTTTTTAATAAACGTGTGGATATTCAAAATGTATTTTTCTTTTATCCGATTCATCGATTAATCGAAAAAAATAATCAACCGATTAATCGATTATTAAAATAATCGTTAGTTGCAGCCCTACTCTTGCCAAAAGAAAACATTGGACTCTAACTTCATGTTTTTTCACTGTTTGTGTTTATTTCATTTAAAGCTCCTGTGAGGAACTGTTGTGATGATTTTGGCAACCCCTCTGGACAAAACCATAGCTCCATACTGATTTACAGATTCTTTCCTACAAACTTGGTTTCTAAAATTAATTATACGTTTTTGAAATTGCATTGTTTAAGGGCCGGTAGGCTCTAGCCTTACAGGTGCAGTGGAGATAGCCTACATGCTTGTTAGCTTTTTCTTTACTAAGAGAATTATTTATTAATTTGAAAACAATATGAAACTGGTTTGTTAGGGTTAAAGTCCTTTTTCCCAGCCAGTGACCAGAATGTTGAAGGACATAGTTACATTAGTTTATTATACAAACTCCTTTGGCTAAAAATGACTCTTAAACATTAGCATGCTAACAGTGACAATGCTAAAATTCTGCTTATTAGCAGTAGCTAATGTTGACCATAGTTTAGCCTAGCGCCAACTTTTAATTTTAAGAACTTAACTCAATCGAATCCGGGAACCAATTGGGATTAGGATAGTCAACGTGTGGAGGATTATTCTGTGCATGTGTGAATAATTAATTATTATTGGATGATAGAGGGTCATGAAGTTAAATTAGGAATTACATGAGACCTGTGTGCTATTGTTCAGTATGCTACTGTGGCTGTATAGAAATGTAAATGTTAGATTTCTAACATATTTCATAGGTCTGTGACAGCACTTGGTCATGTTTAAACTCATACACAACACTCATTGCTACAGACAATCCCGACCGTTGTTTGTCCGACAGATGTAATTTGAAGGTAATTCCTCTCCTCTCACCTTAATCGACTGTCTGTGATCTTCCCCTGCTAACCACCTTGACGCACCTCACACCTCATCATTAGATTATAGTTAACAGGGACAAAGGAACTGGAAAGATGAGATGTATTTCAGAATAAAAAAGAACAGATGCATAAAACACAGATAATGCATTCTTTTTTTAACAATTCAGATTTTCTTTATCTTACAAACGTCTTTGTCAATTCACGTAGACTCACGATCCGTTTGGTGGGCAGATGAGATTTTTGAAATTCTCTCTCTAAGGCAAACCGAGAGGATGACACAGCCCTCTTTAAGCACTTATATAGCAAATCAATATCCAGTTATTGGTTTTTAAAGCACTCTAAATATTGTGTTGTATGCAGAGTATAATATTTTGTATTCTTTTTTAATGATGTACAATAGGCTGTTTGTCAGAAATGATAACTAGACTTTATGCTTTAATCAACATAATAATGTGCAACAAACCATACATTTAATGTTTTTTTATATATCAGCGTAGCTGTGATATAATATTATATATAATATTGTGTGTGAGGGAGGGGTCTTAAAGAAAGTGATCCTTGTTTGTGTATCATACCTAACATTTTTAAAATCATTAGCATTGTAAAAGCTTTTTACTTTAACTGTTATAAAGACTCATTAAAAATACACTTGGAAATTGGTTAAAGTCACTGGGTCAGGTCTAACAGTAACCTAATAAGCTAAGAAGATGCGTCAGCTGCTGCGGCACAGACTGCTCGTCTTTAATCTCCTGTGTGAACTGTAGAGGGTAGATACAGTATGCAGTGAGGACAGCTCATGGAACATGAAACACTGACTTTGGTCTGTTAAACATATATATTGTTAAGTGTATATATTAGTGTGAATCAGTTGAGACGTACTTTAGGCACTCTCTGTTCCCCTTGCTCAGTCCAGAGTCCTGACTAAACAATGTGTAACAGCATTTAGTCACTACGCTGCTGGTAACTGGAACAAGCTGCCCTCAGAGATAAGATGTTTAAAAACGTTTCTTTTTTCATTTGCCTTTGAATGAGCCTTTAAGCTTACACTTAATTTTTAATTTGTTATCATTGCACTTCATAAATAATTATTACGTAATCTAACTGCTTTTAATTGTTTTTGTCTCTTTTAAAACTGATTTTATTCTCCTTGTATTATGTACTCTTGTTTTATCTTTATTTTAATATTTTAGCCTTTCATAAGTCTTTCCTGTGTAAAGCACATTGAGTTGCCTTTGTGCATTAAATGTGCTATATAAATAAAGTTGCCTTGCCTTACTTCATCCATGAAATAGGTAAGAGAAAGTTAACTTTTGAAGTAGGTCAACATAGCGGAGGTGGTGGGTAATGTACCAGAACAGTTAGTTAATGAGTGTTGACAAAAGAGGCTTCATAAAACTGATGAGGAGTGGTTCCCCATACAGAAAACACACAGGTACACATCAGAAATTATATTGCACAATACACAATCTTTTTAAGCTCTTTATTGGATTTTATATACGTTTCACTTTTTTGTACTCTGTCGAGGTTTTTCTGTATTTTTAAATCTATCCAGTGTATAGAGTGTCTCTGGGATTTAAAAGTACCATTACCAAAACATTTCACCACACATTGAACTATGTATTATTATGAATGTGCTCAATACATGTGAGATTGAAACTGAATTGTTACATTTACACTTTTTACTTTATTTACTACCGACTCCTATAAATGTATGGCACTGAAATGTCAAAGCTGCAGAGGCAGAGAAGATAGAAACAAAGGTGTAATAAAAATACACACAAAATGTAGGAAAAACATGAAATAAATGTATTTTATTCATATACAGCTCACAGCATCTATCAGATTTATCCCTGTTGCAACTACAGCACTGCTGCTAGAAAATAAATAAGACATTCCTTAAAAATAAATACCAACCACACTCAGCAGGTCGAAAAAAACTAACAGAATTATTTCTCAAAATAAGGCCGATGGATTGGAATCAGTCCAACAGATTTGAATACATTTCTTTGAGATCATCACAGAAAATGACAGAATACAAACAAGGCAGGTCCATCAACCAAACACTCACTCCAACACAACACAGGCTCTGTGCACCAGAGGAAAAAACAAACCAAACAGGAGGCAAAATAAGACACACATTTGTTCCCAGTGTAGCACCACTTCTTCTCAGAAAGTAACATAACACAAATTCTACAACCAAAGAAATTCAACGTGCCTAATACCGGACTCTGATTTCATAGATTACATTATTGCCATTTTATACACTTTTTTTTCTCCATCGTGTTTTCTAGAGCGGTGGAACCACAGACTCATTTGTAACTTAACGTTTAGGAAGATATTTGGGGAATACATTTATCTCATATCAATAGCAGAGGCACATGACGCAAAGATTCAATATCTTGCACGTTTTGAATGGTTCAAGCATAAAAAGAGTGTGATTTTTTTTTACTTAACTCCTCTTGTATTCATTTTTTAAGTTTGTGTCTGAATTAAAGACCATTCTAATCTATGAAGACACCACATCAACTACTATATCATTGATGGCCATTTTCAAAGTTAACCTTCAAATAAAAAAGGGTAGGACTGAATGTGTGGCTCTAGTATAACCGTACCTATTTCTTGGATAATAGCGCTAACTTCCTGATGTCATCGTCATTTATATGTAATGTTTGACTACAAGAGTGTCATCAATGGACAACTTAGTCTTGACCAGAAACTGATTAATCTCTGAACGAGTTATGAACTATTCCTGTAATCCAGTGCGTGGAAAATCGCAATTTTCGACATTTTCCTTTGATAACATTATTGAGCAAAGAGCGGCATACATTCACACTACATCTGTTTGACCAACCGCAGTCGAAAAACTGTCAAAGGCCAAGAGCAACCAGTGAAACAGCCGTTATTATCAAGAGAATGCTTTCCATTAAATGATGATATACCGGTTTGATGCTGAAAAGTAAAAACCAGCCATAACACTGAAAACGTAAAGCCTAGGGAAAAAGAAAGTGCAATTAATATCTACCTTGTGATTAGACCGTTGTTTTCCATCCATCTATTAATTGTTTGGTCTACAAAATCTTCCCTAACTGTCAAAACAATTGTTTAATCTAAACAGATCTCATCTTGATCTTCAGACGTACTTAAACTTGTGACCTCTTTAGGACCATGCTCATGAACAAGAAGAAGAAGAAGGCTTGATGTTGACATTTGCTTTTTCACTGCTGCTCTCAACTTTTAGAGTGAATACAAAAAACATCTCCAACAAAATAATACAAACTCCAGAAGCACAAGAGCTCAAACAAATTCTTCTTTGAACCTTAAAGCCTTCTTTGAACCTTTGCTAATCTTATATTTACCATGGAGTCATTTCTTGTATCATTTCAGATGGTTTGCTGTCCTGTCATCCCCTCTGTCCTGAGGTCACTGCTAGGTTAAGATGGCACCAGAGGAAGCCTGGTCAGCTGACCATGTGTGACATGCTGCCTTCATTCACCGTCCAAGTCCAGCTTAAGCAGAGTTTCCTGGCGACAGGGAGACATGAGGCTTAGTCGACATACTGCACACCATAAGCCTATAAATTGATGGGAGCGGGTCAAGGAGTGTTTATCTGGGGAAGCTCCCCAAATGCTTTCTAAGAAAATCTAAGAGACAATCAAAAACATTAAGCTAATAAATATTAGAATATCAGACTGATACAGGTTTCTGTTTCTTCCTCGCTCAGAGTTGCTCTAAGAATGTTCCTAAAATCACTCCTAGGCTAAAAATCCTTGCTAACTTTTTAAGCTACGTTAGGAGGTCTCTGAGAGGATTCTCAGAATGTTTGTGAATACGGGTCCAGGTCTTTTGGCAGTCTGAGCTAGCAGGGCATTGACAAACTGGGGAAACTGCATTAAGTCTCAGTTGTGGCAGTTTGGTGTAATCCCTCTGTCATGTTATTCAGGTTCTGTGAATAAAGTCTAAGCATAGTCACAAGGAAGTGGCCCCCGAAGCACACATTTTGGGAGAAGCACGACTTCCTGAGGAGGAAACACCTGTGGATCCTGTGACTGAAATCCTTTTTCTTCAGTCTCGTGTGTAGACACAATAGCTGCACTAACACTGGTTCCTCGTGCTTATGATAACTGTGCTGGTTTAGCCATGATGACAGACTGTTCTTTTACTTGTAATTAAAGAGAAATGCCTTAAACTACCAAACTTAATTTGTTACAATAAAACACACAGTGGTCAAACCTCAAAAGCTTTACATTTAACTACCTCTGTTTTTCATTTTAAATGTCTCTAAGCTATATATATATATAAAAAAATGTTTTTCAAAATGTTAATGTAGTTGATTGGAAGCACAGACATTTTCATAGAAATAACATTTGAAGCTTTTGTGAGATTGTCAGCACTCTGCCTTTTTTTTTATATTTATAGTTATAAAAAGCAGGATTAGTTTCTTCATCCGAACACGGCATGTAAGGGACAAGATCAGCAAAGAGATAAAAGGGGTCGCTAAAATCGACAAGCTGAAAGTTCCTCATGGGAGCTTTAAGAGCGCACTCACACTGGGCAATTCGTACCGTGCCCAAGAACCTTTGACCCCCACAGGTCAGCTTGTTTGACTAGTACGAGTGCTGCGAATCTAATTTAAGCAAATGTAAACTTGCAAACTTATTCCTTGTACATATTATACAAGATTTTAAAAAAATCAAGTACTAAGGAAACAAATGCACAATAGAAGTAAGTAGAGATGCTGAAATGTTTTTTTTACTGTGACTGAAACTCTCAACTTCATCGGCCTCATTGGAGCTGTGGGTGTGGTTTGATTGGATTTAAACAACAGTGCAGCCAAACAACCCTCAAATGTCAGAGGTCGATTTAAATGTGGCCAAAACATGCACAACGATTTGTGACATCACTTTTTCCCAGCTGAAAGACACAAACATCAGACGGGGGGGGACAAGAGGGTGAACAAAGAGAGATACAGACATGTCTCATGTGAAATAACCAAAAACTATTTAGGGTAAAGACAAAGACCTTCTTGATATGATATCATGAATTATGAATGATATTAAAAAGAGTTTTCTATCATTATTGAAAGTGACTTGGTTTTTTTTCTCTTTGCACCCACATAAACACAGCCTCTAAAATAAGCACGAGGTGAAAAAATAAACATTGCTTTAAGACTGTTATATATATCTCAAATATACACACGTCCAGCTCAATGAATGACATCTCCTCTTTAAAGTGTATGAAGGCCCTCTGTCTGCTTTATATGTGCATCACTGTGTGAGTTCACAAACTTGTCTTGCCTTAACAGGATGCGTGTTTCGTCCAATGGGTGGCTCCTGGATGATGAGCGGGTCCTGGGACTCTTTGAGGGAGAAGCTCTGCTCAGTGAGCGACACAGACGGGCTGAGCTCCTCTCTCCACCACCACAGAGCCATTCCCACCAGCAACACACTGAGAAACACTGGGAAAACACACACATATTAAATAACTTTCTGGAGCCTTTGCAGACATGACAGAGGGTTTGTTGGGAAGCCTTCACCACCTCCGAGTGGAAAAACACACACAAAAAGTGGCTGCCATGACAAAAAAAAAAGCTGCAACACTATTCATACAGAAGCTCTTTGAATAATCAGAGATGCTTTACATGTGGACTACTGTGGATAAGAAAACATATGTAGCTCAAAACCAAGAAGGTTTTCCTATTTAAACAGGCTTCTGGAAGTATCTTCACCTCTTTTTTTGGTTGTCTTTATAAACATATGCCTGAGATCGCTAATAAAACGTTGGTAGTGTTAATGCACACTGACAGATGCTGCCTGTTGCATGTATATGACTCAGACGGGAGTGATCATGTTGACCTCAGTGTGAGTGACTTCACATCCTGCTCCTTGGAGTCTCTGAAGAATGAGCGGCTGACGAACTCTAGGGAATCTTTGGGAACAAACTAACTTTGGTGTTTGTCTTGAGAGTCAATCTGTGATTCTCAGGAACGACACATCAAAAAACATTCCACAAACAAATTCATAAGTCGTCTGAAATGTAGGGCTGCTTTGGTGATGTATTTTATTGGCAGGCTTGTTGACCCGCTCCAGTTACAGGAAAGTGGCTATTTTTAACTGCAGTGTGGTCTAGTGCCAACGCTAAAGAAAGATAAGCATGGGAAGTTTCTACAGCCATGTGAAGAAGATCTGTTTAGACAAAATACTTCAAGAAAAAAAAAAAAAACAGTTTCTTACTGATGAGAGAAAGGATTCCAGCGAATGTAGGATCAGATAAAGTTGTTGCAGGAACCGTGCGAAAAATGCCTGGAAGCTCTTGGGATTTGTTCTGTCCTGAGTCAGAGGAGTTAAAGTTGAACTTGAGATTTTGAGACAGCAGGTCTGCAACGCAAACCGTCCCAGGATGTCGGCATACAGAGGGCCCTGAGAATCAGACACATGTTCAGTCAGTGGTGAGTCAAAGGGGACTGCCAGGTAGTTTTAGTATGATAGGTCAGAAAGCAGCAGTCTACAGATGAATGCATTAAGGGTGTGTTTAAACTAGAGTTCTGCAATTAATCACTATTTCTTTGTTGGGGGGATTTGAGCATTCACAACAAACACCTCTTCAGAAAGTTTGAAATTATCGCAATTAATAAGGAAAAATAGTTAATGTAAACAAGCAGTGTTTTGTGTCAGCAAGCAAACATTTTTTATCTATTTGATAGAGGTATGATGGCCATGCTTTCACACCATTCTGAAGCAGTCACATAAGCTCAAGCTAGCTATCAGCTGAATGGGAATTAATGCTTTTTAGAGTTACTTTGGGTTGAGGAGGGACATGATGCAAACACAGATATTGTAAGAAATGAAGACCAGCAGAGGAACATATAACCTGTGAGTTATAGCTAATATTCACTCTTTATCACACTTCATATCGTTATTACAATACTGAACAATGTTATCGCATATTTGTCTCATTTGGTGCAGGTCCAGTTTAAACCATCCCTTGCACATTAAAGCCTAAGGCTGATTTGTTGTGGCTGTATTTTATGTGTAGAATAAAATAACATCAATCAGAATGTAATCTGCCATAATCTTTTTTTTAAAGTCAATAATTCCCACAAGTTTTAGAACCAAGTTTAAGATTTTACTGATCGCTATTATAGCACGGAAAGGTTTGGCTTATTTTGTCCTTTGGGTTCTCATGCTTCGTTTGAAAGTATGCTTTTGCTCGTATGTCAAAGCAAATCGACATTTGTGACCGTTGTAAACCCTTGTTTTGTGAACTGATTTTTAGCTGAGGATTAGAAGCGCTGCTGTGCGTCTGTGTGAGTAACAAGCGGAGTGTAAATGCTTTGTGATCCCACCTATATGGGTGAACTTACTATCCTGATTACGCACTCTTTTTATAGCATGGAGGAAAACACTGAGCAATGGACTTCATGACAAGTTTTTGTTGGTCAATTGCACAATCTCTTTCAGCTGCCGCAAGACAGCAAGACACCGACAATGCACCTGAACACACCTTATCTCGAGGCCAACACACCCGTGGGTGCAGCTACATTTTCTATCTACATAACACAGGTGCTTAGCATGAAAATGACAGTTACTGTACATATAAATATATATATAAACAATGACCTCTGCTCTCTGCTCCCCTATTTAGTTAAGGCTGAGACTTTTTTCATTTAAGCTTTCAGCGAAAAAACACCACACTGTCTGAAAAAGACAGAATATGCAGTTATTTGACTGATCGTACCGTTTGGCTGGAGAGCAGGCTGGATGATGACCATACCACCCGGAGAGGTGGCATTTGACAGCAGCACTTGGAGGTTGGTGCCGTTGTGTTTGCTGGCTCTGCATATGGAGTTTGTCACTTCTTCACTCCAATATACAAAACCCTGATGAACAGAATCAGCACAAAGATTTTATTACTGTGTTAAAGGTGCTCTCTGGTAACAACTAATGTTAAAATGGTGTTAATATACTTATATGGCCTTTTTTAAATCTAACATCTTTTTACTGTATGCATTCTAAGGCCAATCTTTGTATATCAGGTTTTTTTACCGTCACACTAGCAAATGGTTTTGAGCACAGGCCTAGCAGCAGCAGGTGATGTTTTTCAAGCAGTTCACCTAACATCATGTCCATTATGTCATGCATGCACAACGCCAGTCCACAAGTGTCTGTATCACAGCAAGCTTGTTCTTGTGTGCATGCCTGTGCAGCACAAAATCTGAACTAAACAATCTATTCATGAAAAAACCTGTCAAGAACTCCACAGTACAAATCTCTTTCTCCATGACCAATAACTTTATAAGCATGAGAGAAAGTTAAAATCAAGAAAAAGGGGATTTCATGTTTTCTTAATGGAGGTGTGCATGTGTGAGATTTAGGATTTCAGTGACCGGAAGTGACGGGACTTTACTTGTGTACCACGTAGGCCATGATGTTTCCAGAAGTGCGAATCTGTCTCTGGCTTTGTTACCATTATTCCACATTATGGGACAGATGTGTCGATTAAAAGGAAATATCCTAAAATGCATTGGTTGCAGGGCATGGGTACACCATTTCAATCATTTGAATGTAACTACCTCAAAAACAGCCAATCCAAACGGCTGGTCCAGATAACCGTTAGACTCTACCACTGTTTTACGGTGACTGCCCTCGAGATCAACTCTGGAGATGCTTCTCATTCCCTGATCAACCCAGTACAGCAGCTGGCGAGGCATATCTTGGATAGAGAAATAAAATCATATTGAAACATTACATGTACCATTAAAAGCAACACAGTACATTAATGTGTGTGCATCCAGTAAAGGTTAACAGGTTCACACACTTTGTTTTCCAGGAAGCATCAATAATTTACTCTTGGCATTTTATAGGTTTGACTTAAACATAAGATAGTACAATATCCAAATTCACTGTGCAGTTGCCTTTATGTGAAATTTCACAACATACCCAGAGAGAGAGCAACAGGGCGACGTATTGAGCTGCTGACCAGAGTCGTTCGGTTTTGACCGTCCAAGCTAGACCTCCAAATCTTTGGGGAGCTGCCACACTGAGCCCAGAAGAGCATCCTGAAGAAGAACAGAAACAGCTGATTGATATATTATTATTGATTGAAAGATAGCAGAAACTCATTGAATCAAAAACCTTGCTACACAGTTGGCTGAAGACTATTTGAAATAGTCTTTTTTGTTCTTGTTGGCAAATAACTCAAATAACAAAGATAAACCAAGAGAGGTCAAATAGTTGGGCTTTAACTTGAATCCAAGCTTGTGTGGTTTAGCATAAATATGTGTGTTCAGAACAAAAAGTGCAGCTCTTTCAATATTTATTCGACACTTCAAACAGCCCTCTATACTGTGCATCTGTCATCCGTTAGTGTATTCATTTCTTTGCTTCTCCCTAAGTGGTGTTAGTGGAAAGCTTAACAAAACGTATCTGTATTAGACAGTAAGTGTCCTACCCTTGGAGAGGATGCACAGCCACTGCACAAGGTTTGTCCAGTCCTGTGATGAGCTGGCGCTGAGCTGAGCCGTCCAGCAGGCCAACATTCACAGAACCGCTCTCCATACTGGTCCAGTAGAGGAGCTGGTGGATCCAGTCTACAGCCAGGCTCGAGACTGAACCTTGAGATCTCAGCACCAACATGGGATCCTGCTTCTTTCCATCGAGGACAACCCTGGAAAATTACCCGGTCATGTCAAAATGGAAAAACTGTCTGTAATATTTCCTGTTTATTCAAGTTGTTTTTTTCACAGCAAAACCAAAAAATGACATTTATTCCCAGTTACAGACTTTCATTTGATGTCTCTTCTGCATCACTGTTTTTTTTTTTTAAAGATTTATTTTGTCTTTTTGCCTTTATTTGATAGGACAGTGGATAGAGCAGGAGAAAGGGGGAGATAGAGTGGGACATGCAGTAAAGGAGCCACAGGTCAGACTTGAACCTGGGCCAGCCTCCGAAATGGGGCTCGACCTAACCGCAAGGCCATCTGGTCTACTCTTCTGCATCTTTTTCAATGAACAAAAAAAATGTGTCATGATTTTCACTTTTTATTTTGTATATCTGTTTAATGTCAGAAGCCATAATATGGTGTTAAATGTGTGTGTTCGCTTCAGTTCTGAATTTTATCACTACATAGAAAGCCACTACCAGAAGGTTCATCCTATAATTTAAGATTTGCCATGAAACATTACTGACGGTCCTTATGGTTATTCTGTTTAAACACAGAATTTGTGTATTGGGTTGCAGCAGTAAACACTCGGTTACCTGTAGACTGAGCCTCGTCCCTGCTGGGCCCAGAACACGGTTTGGTTGGAGGCTAAGACCACCACTGGCCCAGGTCCTGATATGTGTGAGGCCGGTTCCCTGAGCTCAGTGCCAGTTATGCTTATCCCTCGCATTCCTTTAGAGGAGGTGAAAACCAGTTGAGCCTCATCTCCTACGAACAAGTAGCAGAATTAATTATTTTATTATGGACATAAAAGCCGTCGGCCAAGTCATTGTTTGGCAACACATTAACAGGCAGGACTTGTAATGAACCGCTCTCAGCTCTAATGTGTACAAATTATCAGTACACCATCTGAAAAAAAATGATCTAAACATAAATAAGCTACTGGTATTTTTTTTTTTTGCTTATATAATGGATATGACATCACATAAAGGTATGTCCAGAGAGAAATGACACACGTTTGCTAAATGTTGGTACAGTTTTTACAACATCAATCATTCATGTTGGAGTGGACAGACCTTCATCGTGCTGCTGATAACAAATACTGAGGACAAACAAGGATTCAAAGTGGACTCTTAAGCAAACACAGTGAATGCATGATGCATGATGCATGATAGGTGGGGTGGGGGGTCCAGTTGCAAAATAATTAAAAGGTTGTCAGCCAAAGCATGTAAGGATATAATTAATCTGCTGAATACTCATCAGTCTAATTGTAATAATTGCAAAACCATCCCAAGTCCTGTGAAAGCTCAGAGCGGCACCATTAACAGAATATCTGATCTTCTACAACTGGAGATTGGACATATTAAAGATGAGGTGAGTGTGGGTGAGTGTGGGTGGGTGGAGCAGTATTTTTCCAGTTCAGTAGAATTAACTGCCGTGCCAATAAGGAGGAGAATGCTACAGCCTTGTGCTGATGAGTGGTTACAGATATGTTTACTGGGGTCACACCAAAAATAGCCGTGAGTGGGCAAGGAGACATTGTTTTTTTAAATAATTTAGAAAATAGAACGAGGACCAATAGGGATCCAGTTTAGAACATCCCAAAAACATATGATAGAGGGGCGTGGGCGCAATGTTGCATCTGTCACACAAGGGGTCTATGTCAGAGTATAATCTAGCCAAAGCAGACTGGGTGTTTTTATTGAAACCGAAACTGATCATTGGTGGGTCTGCAGATTAACACGGCTTTGTTACTAGTAATAAATTCTATCAGATCCACAACTTCTGCTTCTTTGTCTAATTGTCTCTCGGTTCTTAGGTCTATTGAACAACAGTATGTAGGGTAGTTTAAATAAATAAGATGTTATGGTTCACAGCAGGAAAGTCCATGTTTCAGTGAGTTTATAAATGCTGCAGAGAACAGAAGAGAAAGAGCAGAACATTTGATCCATACCAAGTATTACTAATTTAGTGCAGTTACCAAGAACTGGAGACTTGTTGAAGTTAAGTTTGTTTTCCAGGCGGTGCAAACAAATTCATCTCAAAATTGCTTTTTGTCATTTTTTGTTGATGCTCAGTTTGACATGAAGGTGAAAATGTCAAGAAGAATAGAAAAGCTCACATTGTGTGTGTTCACTGCATAAATTAATACCTGCTTCTAACTTCATTCTGCACCCTAACTGAACTGTATTAGTTTCACATTTCCATGGATAGAAAATGTTTAAACTAAAGTCTTGAAATCTGATACAACACACAACATGTTGAGATGCTTCTGAAAATCGCTTTAAATAGGGGACCTGTCATGACAAGCATGCAGACAGAACTTTCTTTGCTGGTTTAGATCGAGAAGAAAACAGTGGAATGATCATGAAGCGGTATCATGGATTAAATCCATTAGTCCTGTGATTTAGTGCAGTCTGCACTAAAACAAAAACAGACTTCATGACAGCTCTGACAGCAGAACATAAACATTGTTGAAGGGTTTTGCAAGGAAACAATGAAATATTAAGCTTTTATTTCTCCACTGAAATCTTTCTTTCTACTTCTACGTTTACTGGAAATGACCATTGTTGTGGATTTTTCTGTTGGTAATAAAGGATCTCAAGTCAAAGTCTTTTGTCTTTGTGTATTTTAATGCATAAAGTGCAAAAGTTCTTTGCAAAGGGGCAATCAGCTACAGAAGTGACATCAGTCACGAATGCATCAAAGATTCCCGGGGCAGTCCCAGTTGCAGAGCATATTTATACTTTTACAGTGTGTAGGTATATTATACATATGCATGAGTAATATATCCTCATTGGTTTCAGCTTGCCCTAGTGGCTACACCTTCTGCTAGTTAAGGCACCTGGTACGAAGGAACACCAACAGAAACTCTTTTGATCAGAGGGAACTGATTTAGGGTCACGCTGTACCCAGATCCAGGGGAGTATCCCTGCTGGAAGATACAGACTAAGGCCATAAAGACAAATCATGTCTAATTGCTAAATGACGCACGAACATGCTAACCTTTTAAGGTCAAACAAAGGTAACAGACAGATACTATTTTTCCACTACACCATACTATGAAATGACAAGTTCATATAAATGTGGGGTATAATAGGCAGCACACAAAAGTTAATGCAGACAGTGAGGAATTTTTAAATAACATCAGATGCAAGTTAAAGTCAGTTTTTGTAAAGTGCAAAGGTTCAGACCACAACTATAAAATCCAATGTACTACCCATAAATCTCAGGGCAAAGGCCACTTATGTATCATAATGCAACTGCATAAAAATTCAATGAGTAACTAAATCGATAAGAGAAAGACTATGTCCACACAGAAGCTGCTCCAATTAACATTTCATGGAAATTATTTGGGCTGGGAATCAAGTCTCACGATTTGATTCGATTTTGACTCTTGGGGTCACGATTCGATTCAGAATCTATTTTCGATTCAAAACGATTCTGGATTCATTGATCCATGGATTCAAAGTCTAATTTTGAATAAGTACTTCAGGATCTACTCCAGTCATCTGTGAGACTGGCTGAATTTCTTGCTGCTCCATTCGGCATTCTACTGATAAAGGGCTAGCCTTAGCACTTAGCAGGGAGTGACTGATTAGACAAAAAAATAAATCGATTTTTGGAAGTTATGAATCTATTTAAAATCTAAGAAGATAAACATCTACATGTTTACATAAATCGATTTTCTTTCTCACTCCTAGAAATGATCACCACATGTAACATTTCGGGCCCTTGCCCTTGATATGTCTGGTGTGCAGACTTAGTCTTTCTCTGTCTTTGGATATGTTTTTTTGTCCAGCACCCAGCACTCAACTTTTCGGATGTGCGTGCCGTTTGATATTTAACTAAATCGATAAACAACCAAGAAGTATCAGGATATGTCTCTAAATCTGATAGGAAGCACAACCTAAGTTTGTCCAGTCAGGTCGGGAATGTGTGAGGAAAAACTGGTAGCTGCAAAGCCAGAGGACAGAAGTCTGTTCATAAAACGCTAATGTGTAGGCTTTTTTTGTGGTAACAAGAAGTTCACACAGAGCAATCTATCTCTTGTCAATGTTAAAATTAGCAACACATGCCGGTAATAATGATCTCATTTACAAACAGGAGATCTCTGGATCTCTGAGGTGAGTGAGACATTGGACAACAGGATGTTTGTTAGCAAGATAATTAAGCTTTGCTTTCCCACCTTTGGCCTTGCACTCTCTGGTTGTGAGGTTCATCTGGTAGTCCTCATGGCAGCTGCAGGTGAGGCTGTCGTTCATGTCAACGCACAGCTGATCACACACATCTCGCTCCAGGCACAGATTGAGCTCTGGATGAAAGAACAAACACTTACAAACAGAAAAAAGGAGTTTAATGGGCCAAACTTAGAAATGTTCTAAAATTATAAATGGACGTCCAGCTCCCCAGACTCAATAACAAAGATGGTTAGCAAAGGTCAATAAATGTGAATATAATGCAAGTTTCTTAATATACATAAGCTACTTCTGCATTAACTGACCTTATAGTCTTCTGTTTGATATATTTCTTACATAATGTTCACTAACAAGCAAGAAATCTTTACAACACTGTTGTGTAAAACATCTAGTGACTGTTAGCAGGTGTTCAGCGTTCAGGCTCACCCTCACACTGGCCGTCTCCGATCAGCCTCATGTTTTCAGGGCAGCGGCAGATGAAACCCATCAGCTGGTCCTCACACACATAGGAGCAGCCTCCATTATTGACCTTACACTCGTTCTGATCTACAAAAACAAGCATTACGTCATCAGTGACCTCAATAAAGATGAAAGGAAAGCTGTTGGTTTGTGGCCTATGAATGATTACTACTGTGGTCTCTCATTTGCACACAGAACACATTTCTTAATGCAACAACATTTATTTTAACACTTGTATGATGATTACATTTCGTGGTCTGTCCATTGAGTCCTGGGTTTTTAATATTCGTTGTTGTGAGAATATTTTTTGGCAAAGCCGGGGTTCAATTGGCTAAGATGATTAAGGACTTTAAGGTACGCCTTGGCAGAGGAGCCAATGCCCCGAACTGTCCACCTGATGAACTTGTGATGTGACACTGTAAGTCATTTAAAGGGTTGATACTGGTTAGGATGTTTATTTCACAAAAGTGCTGCAAGAGTTGGCCAGTGCTGTCCTCTGGGAGTGAGAGAGACTTATTATCATTCGGATTTCCTCTTCGGGAAACAATGTTTCTATTATGTTGTAATGGATGATTTGTAGACCCAACTGAAAAACACAAATGAATAAGTTAAACAACAAACAGCTGAAGGCAAAAAAGAAAGAGAGAGAGAGAGAGAGAGAGAGAGAGAGAGAGAGAGAGAGAGAGAGAGAGAGAGAGAGAGAGAAAGATATACATATGACTAATCATTTGTTTATGTTCAATACTTGTTGTACTGCTTTGGCAACATAGATAGCTGATCCGTCATGCCAATAAGGCTCATTTGAATGGAGAGAGAGAGAGAGAGAGAGAGAGAGAGAGAGAGAGAGAGAGAGAGTGTTAGGCATTGAAGAAGCTTCAACATGAACCTTTAGCCTGCGTTTCTCCGTCCATGTTACTCTGGTTTCACACCTAGTTAGGGACTTTTCAGTGAGCTCAGTCTCTGTTTAACCGTGTGAGGGTAGTCATTTGTTAATGCTTGTACAGAGAGAGAGAGAGGGAGAGAGAGAGAGACATAGGAAAAGAAAGAGCAAGAAATAAGTTCAAAAACCCTTGTCAGCAAAGCACAGAAAAGACTGTGCAAGGTAGAGTACAAATATAAACTAAAAATATATAATGAAAATGTTTACATTTTTTTTCCACCCACAAGAAACTTCATGACATTTTCCAGTCAATGTTAAGTTTATTGGTTCTTTCTAGCACTTCCAGTGTAAAAACTGACAGGGGACACAGATTAGTTAATGGCCTTGTTCCTCATGTAAATAAATAGAGGAGCCTGAGGATGTGACCGTCTGTAAGGCACTCTTCAGTGTGGAGCAGAGCTGTACTGCCCTCTGCTGGCTGCTTGCTAAATAACACCAACAAAGCCCTTAATTGTATCCAACATGTACAGTATTATTCAACATCTCGCGCTAAAACCAAAGGCGTTGATTTTCTCCTCAAACAGCTCTTCTCTTCTGAAACAGGCTGTACATGATATTTGCACTCAGTAGGAATATTTCCCCGCTCAGAAAAAAGCAGCACAGTGTGAACTTCAACAGAAGTATTTGTTTAGCAGGGGCAGCTATCAACATTTTTCGCAATCATCCTTTTAAAAACATTCCAGAGATTCACTCCCACTAAACACAGTGCTTACCAAGGTGTGGGGAGTTGAGACAATAAGACCGTAAGTGAGACAGTAAGAATTGGACTTGCTCAGCTCTCCTACTTTACCCTGCTTTCCTCAAAACAACCTGTCATTGTCAAGATTATTCTGTCTCATAAATGTTTAAGGCAGCAGGATGTACATCTCTCTTTTGGCAGTGGATGTTCAAAGCAGTTGTGAATAAAAGGAGCAGGCTCACAGACGGGATGGGACAAAGTGTTTGCTTCAACACACCTCAGGCTTTTGTTTGGTCAGACGCTGATGTTGGATGAAAGAGCCTCGCTCGCATTTGTGGTTCATCCCAAAGGTGTTAAGATCATATTAGCTTCATACAGAGGCTTTAGAAAATATAAAATATTTACCTCAGAGGAACCAATAACCTGAACCACAGGAGTATGCAGCAGTATGCCGATGGGATCGTCTACATAGTTTTGTACTTAATATTCCAAGGGGAGTATCACTGATTTTCTCATAATGTCCATTGTTCAAGGACTTAAAGCCACATCACTCACCACATCTTTCCTCGTCACTGCCGTCAGAGCAGTCTGGGTCGTGGTCACACCTCCAGGACGGACGGATACACTGCCCGTTTCTACATTGAAACTCCGACGCTGCACATGTTGGAGGAGTCTGCGTGCCAGGTCCCAGGTGACCTGAGAAGAGTGAGAGTTAGAATTAAACATTAAGATATGACTCATTTAACTTTCAACTCTTGTGGAAAAAGTAACCTGATGGAATATTTGTTTGATGATTAATCAGATGAGTAATCACCTGATTTATCACACTGCAGTAGATGTTGAATGTCAAAGTATTATATTGTCCTGCAGCCTTGTTGATAAGATAACTTCCAAAGTTTTATGATATTCAATCAATCAAACTTTTTTATAGCACAATACAACAACAAACAGGAGTCCCCACAGCCGACCTGCGTACTCAGGTGCTGGTCAGTTGCAGGAACGTACAATTAGAAAATAAATCATTCATCAGCTGGACAAACCTGAGGAAGCTACGGGTGAAACCCATTGTTCCCTCACAATAAAGTCACAGTAAAGTCCGTTTCAGTGTGCGGTGGATTAATTACTTATATATTTATTGCCCCCGTCAAATGTAGTTCAAAGTGCTCACCAAACAAGCAGACGGGTGATTGACAGGTAGAATCTTAAAAAGCTATTTAAATGACTTGTGCACACCAGTACGAAATTTAACAAATTCTATAAAATAACAATCTGATGGATGATGAAAATAAAAAGAGAAGAAATAAAAGGCAAAGCAATGAAGTTAGGTTTCAAGTTTCTAACCTCTGAGCAACACAGCCTCAGGCAAAGCTCACATCAGCAATCTGTATGTTTAATGAAAGCAATCCTTTAAAAACACTTGGGGAGCTTTTTCACTAGTGTTAAGAAATTGTGGTTCATGCTGGAACTCAAATCCCTCAGGAATTTAATGTCAAAGTCTCCAATTACTTAATGGGATTAAAGACAAATCTGCAATGGTATTCTGCTAAAGATACCAAGAATTAACCTTTACAATACTGCTAGCTTTCACATCTGACTTTCACAAAAGTACGTTTCAAAACAAGGTGTATTTGTGTACTTGACATTATTTGTGTTTCAGGAACGTCAAATGCATACAGTTTAGTTTCATGCACAATATTTCTGTTTAAGTACGACTTCAAGGTCACAATTTCTGAAAATATGTTCAAGTCTCTGCCTCTGTATGCTCCTTTGTTCCACAACTTATTGATCTCAAGAATTCTCTTTACCTTTACTATACTCCAAACATCACTCCATCTACTCATCCATCCTTTTTTTCCCTGTTGCTCTCACAACCAAAGAGGGACGTTTTGCAGAGATACCCATAGAATACCTTGATTTCATTGATTTAACTTGACATTTTTAGGTCTGTGCCACCTTGAATTGATGCTTAAACCTTTCTGTTTGCCCTTGACTTTTATTCATACCTGCTCCACACTTAAAATGCATCATGATTTTTATTCTTCTGTTGAGTGTTTTATTTAACTCATTTTATTCTTTACAGATCACAATTATGTCTTTTCCATTTTTTATTTCTTTTATCTCTTGTCTGCACTTTGAATTCCTTTCCATTTCTCAAATTATATTATTTCCGAAAACTGCTTATAATAAATCAGTTTTGTTTTTATTGATTGGTAAAAAAAAATGTTTTTAAAAAGAGCCCATGAAACCCAAACCAGGCTGTATGTGTAGGTGTGTTTTTACGGTTTGAAATGGCTCTTCATCGATGTTTTACTCACCACAGCTGTGTTCATCTGATCCATCCACACAATGTTTGTGTCCGTCACACACTCTTAGCTTGGGGATGCACAAGCCATCGTTACACCTGAACTCCAGCTGCTCATTGCAGGAAGGCAGAGAGTGAGCTGAAGCACCTGAAACACATGTAAACAGACAGTTTACTGTCACTGTGCTGATTGTCAGTCAGCGAGATAACAAGTCAGAGGGATCAGCAAGAATCATTTAGGAATTGCATAATAGAAAACTGTTGAAGTTTGTAATGAGTCATACAAATCATTCTGTCCTGAATGAAAAAATAAATAAAAATACAAACTGAAGGATTAAATGTTATACGGTGACAAAAGAGAATGGGGTTTAATTCATACATTGATTTGATCAAACTTGTACATGCACTTTTAACAGTCTTCACTTGTGTCCAATGACATTTTACTTTATATTTCAAAAAAACTGAGAAAATGAGACATCTTGAATCAGATCAAATTGTTTCCTGTATTTGATAAAGAACCTGTTCAAAGTGTGGAGCTTACTTGCATATAGCTGTACGTTTAATTTCATATTAAATCGAAATATATAATTGTCTATACGGTATTACCCACGTTGTAAAAATGGTATTGCATTAAAATTCTTACAAATGCATGTTAGATAAGTTTACATCCTTTGTTTTTTATCGTTCAACTTTTAAATGACAAACGATACGTTACAGTCGGAATAGATAAACATGTCTGGCGTCGGGCTAGACTGCAAAACGTTGGCTTACTTTAATGTTATGTAATTGTCTATCAGCACTAAATTAAAGATAAGATGCCAAAGACAAAGTTCAATGTAGTTTGCAATGTAATAGGCTACCCCATTCAAACTGCGAGGCGGTACACCTGGTTAAACTCTCTCCTTCACTTCCATTTCTTTACAATAACGCATTAAAACTGACTCTCTATTTCACAAATGCACATATAATTCCAGCTACTTACCCAAACTATTAAAACAAGTCAGAGACGTGAACAGTAGAAATAAAACGCCAAGGTGTCCCATGCTCGATGTCCTCCACAGATGCAGCGCACGCGGCGCATAAATATGACGCAAGAGCTGTCAAACAGCAGGTTTGTGAATACACGGTTGTCAACGTAACGACCGAGGCTGTTTGTTCAATACTAAAATAATTTTCTAAATCAAATTATTACCGCCTGTGTTTATCACGTAGTTCCCCAAGTTTTCCATTCGACATAAAATGTTGAACATGCAAGTTAGAAAATGTATTTGCTGCTATTTCACATAAATGATAGGGATTGTGTTTACGTTAACAGGCTTTTTCTTAAAATGTATTTCCACTAAACATCGTTTTAGTTCAGTCTTTCTACACAAAAACGCTGCTCAATGTGTAAGAATGACCTTGGAATATGAATTAGGGGGTTCTAGTCTGGTACTAGTGGGATTTTACAAATAATTTTGAGTGCAGCCTTCAAATGTAGGCTAACTTTGAAACATCTTCTGTGTAGCCTAGCTACTTATTTTAAAAGCCCTCACACCTACACACGTGTTTGTGATTGGACCATGATTTTACCTCTTCTCAGGAATATGTGGTGTTGACTGACAGCTCCACTATCCTGTTAATTTTGTTGATAGGTTCTCACCATAGCTCTACCTGTATACATTTCAAACCTGTTCTGGTCTTGTCAGCCAGAATAATTAAAAACACCTGTGTGTATGGATGCTTTATGATATCACATAATTACCGGTGTTTATTGGCACACCGTCACAGGTGTATTCAATTGCGTTTGCTGATTAGAGCAACAAATTAAGCGTTCTCACGAATTCATCTTCATTTACAGTCTGTTTACAGTGCTGAGAAACTAAACTGGTTACATTAGACTATAGTCATGCATCTGTGCAGGTGTGCTTTAGATCGGCATCTTACCTTGCAGGTGTAGGACAGTCCAGTTTATTAAAAAGACTTGTTTTTAACTGGATGCATCTTAGTGTTGATACAGGCAAAGAAAAGCAGGCAGAAGTCCTGGGTAATCCTCAACCCATACCTTTTTTTATTTTAATTTGTGTATAAAAAAGTATTTCACTGGTATTAATGATGCACACGTGGTGTCGGACACATCGGAAAAACGAGTTTCAGAGTTGTAAAATGCACATTACCGCCTGCTCAAGTCGGAGCAACTACTCTGGAACTCGGGAAAGAATAGGTGCCCGAGTTGTCATCATCCCATGGGGGGGGAAAATGTGTTGTTAATGTTAAGATACTTTTTATTAAGTAACGTATTGCACATCAACTTTTTGCTCAAATATAACCTGTAACAGAGACACTCCACACATCTTCTTCGTAGCATCCACGCTGTTTTTTGCTGTTGTTACAACATTCCCACTTTCCAAACTCATATTACGTGAACACACCGAAGTCAGGAGAACAACTTCCCAACTTGGAAACTGGGACCTTCTGAGGAGCACATGAATGCAGCATAACACTCAGCCGTTTGTCAGCTTTTCAATTTAAACGTTATGGTGATTAACTTAAACATGTTATTTAAGTTATATAATCCCTCTTTCACTTTGTCGTTCATTAATTAACAAGAATAGCAAGTTTGACAAACAGTTTAAATAGAACACATTTTATTCACACTTGGTATTATACAGGATACAACCAATGCACGCAGTGGTCAGGCCTCTGGAGCAGGTTTTTTGGAGAAATGAAGTTGTTGGTGCTGAATGGGATAAGTCCCGCTGCTTAAAGGTAGGGTTGGTCTGTGGAGAGAGAAGGCTCCTTATACACAGCACCCGGGGTCACTGGAGGCTTTGAGGCTTCAACTACTTGACTAGAAGAGATAAAAAAATATTTCAGGAAAATGATGCAGGCATTCTATCAATCTTCACAACTTATCTTATCAGTTATCATGGGCCATAAAGATGGCAAATACTTTAGAAGTTAAACGAGCTTGCTTACATAAAAGACATTGGATCTAAACATCTTCTTTAGCAGATCACACAGCTGAATTATTTTGTGTTACCAAAATGTGCAGACATGTCTCATAGACCTCTATAGTGGGACTTAAGATTCCCCCTCATGTGTATAATTTGCACTGTCTGCATTAGACGACTACCTTTGCCCTTACTATGAACCTTACTGCATTAAGATAATGTGAATGTGTCTGTTTACATGGGTCCCATCTTACTTATATAACTACTGCATTAAAGATGCTGACTTACTGAAAGTAAGGACAACATTTTCACATTGTTTGTCTGTTGAAAATGCCAATGCAACACTTCCTGTGCAGGTTTTCCACAGTAAGGTTCCAGCTAAGAGAATTGACTACAACTTTAAACACAAGTAAAATTTGTAAGGTCAGAAGTCGGTCTCATTCTATGTTTGGCTATTTTACATTGTTTCCCAAAAGTTGATTTAGTAAGAGATTAACTTGAAACATTAATTACTACCACATATAAAAATGTACTGATCGAGACATTTACCTGCCAGCTGTGAGAGCCTTCTGTGAAGACATAACGACAGTAGCGGGTACAGACTCTCTACGTCCATCTCTGGTGAAGTAGTAGTTGCTGGCATACTTGTGGCTCGGTCCTACAGCTAGTTTGGGTGGTGGCTGTGTCCTAGAGAAAAAGCATTGTACACAGAATTTAACAGAGAATATCATCAACAAACAACATCAGGTAAAGTTGTATACTTGTCTTCTTAAGGAAATGAATAATTGGTGTCTGAATTAGTTTTCAGCCTAAACCCCTTCTGTTGACCCCTCTGAAAAATGTCTGGGGGCTCACTGTTTGGGTCGGGAAAGTGAAAACAAATTCAGTGCCAGAAGAACTGGTAAGTTCAGGGATGACCTTACATTGGAAATAGAACATTTCTGTACAAAACATGCCTCCGTTAGTAGTATTTACAGGTAGTTTTTCTGACAGATGCAGCTCATCATTTTTAAGTAGAACTACAGAAAAGCTGCCCATCGTCCACCTGAACCTCGCTGAACGACGCAGGTCAAACAGGATGTCGACCAAAAGTTGCTGGTGTCAACTCCAGCGACAAATAAACATCAATACCACGTTGACAATAAAATTGACCTTATATTGAGTTTGTAACGTCACAGTGATATACCAGCTAATGTATTAGCTTCACAGGGTAACGTAATTATTGGTGTACCAAGTCTTACCTCTTTGCAACCTCCTCATATCTCAGCTGCAGTTTGGCTTGCAGGTCATGCTGAAAAGTACAACCATGAGTGAATTAACATTATTATACTATAACTGATGAAAATAGACGCTAACAACACTCCTAACCTTTTCCGATGTATGCAGCCAGCTCTCTTAAACTAGCCCAACTCACTAGCTTCCTAGTGCTACTTTAGCTTTAGCTGCGAGGTATCATCCAGGGATGAAGTAATAGATCTCTAACAGTACAAACATAGTCGAGTCTGTGAATGTTTTTCTTACCCCAGATAGTAAATTTCGAAGCCTCTGAATGATTTTGGTAGCAGTCGCCATGATTGCTGTTGTGAAGGACACGGGGTTTCTTCTTCTATTATATTAAATAAAGTCTTTGGCCGATCTACTGCCACCTTGCGGTCTGGATGTAAAACTGCAGCTTTATTACTGAATTACTATTACTGTATAACTGAATCATTAATAAATTATAATAACACTATAACTATATTAAGACATTTTGCTGAATTCTTAGAAATAATACTAAACTAAAAGTATAAATTCCCTCATTTATTGATCTATTATCTGCACAATGCCTTGAAATACCACCTTTAGCTGATTTACTGTGAAAATAATAAAAGAAACGTTCACATTAGTTAACTGAGATAGAAATGCAATGCACAATAAATCTATCTACATTATGTATTATCCGTCCTTTTATAGCTTTGAAATTAGTGTGAGATTTGTAAACATCCTTGATTTGCTACAGCTGACATATTTTCCCTCACTGTGGCAGAGCACTGTAAGGGACTTCAAAAATGCTCTGTGGTTAGCAATGATGACTTACATAAGCATTAAGCAACAGCATGAGTCAGACAAAGGATGAGTCAAAGAGAAATACAAATTTTATTTGTTGCACAAGAAAACACAGTACAGGGCGACAGCGCCGGTATACCATGCATCAAGTATTACAGATGTGTGCTTGTCTTCATGCAGCATGCACTGAACAGAGGAGTCAACAGGAGAACACGTGCAGATGTACTACGGTTTATCCTGCCAGTTTGTTCTGAAGAGTAAGTAACACAAGCTGAGAATCTTTGCTGAACTCCAATGGCTGACGTTTTCTTTACATTGAAACAGTCACTTCACTGTTACATGTTGTTACCGAGGCAGCACAGACTTTCACTAAGTAGAAATCAACCAGGCATCAGCTACAATTACATTCAAATAAGAAACCAGGTGTATATGCTATGTAAAGATGATTCCCATTTAGAATTTTTGAAGCAAAGTTTCAGAGATGTATACTTGAACTATAAAGCCTTTTAAAAGTCAGAGTACCGACTACCCGTGCAAATTGGTCTGAATTGTGTTGAATTGGCTATTTTAGTTTTGATTTGATCTTGTTGTGTTACATAAGCACATAGAGTAGTTTTAAATCATCCCTCTGCAGCATTACTTCCCTGTATGACATCTTTTTTAAATGTGCAAATGTACAAACAAAACTATTTTTCAAAAAAATTCAGCTCTGTTCCCCGTGTCTCATTTCATCCCTTAACCCAGTTATAAAACTGTTTCTCCATTAACTGAAATCTACAAAAGCAGGTGTTTTAAAAAAGCCGACCTGACTGGTTAATTAAATGCATTTAAATCACTAAAAGCTTCTCAGCTTAGTGCTAAATTACTCTTACTCTTTATGAACAGATTCAAAAGAACAAAAACAAAAACAGATATGTTACTTCTGAGTGAGGTTGTCTTCAATGGTATCAAAGAGAGTAGTTTCATCATATACAGCCAAAGGATGAAAACTGTCTGTACAGTACATAGCATGTCTATTCATTGTAAACATTTTTACAAGACAGCATCCCATGAGGACATCAGCATGAGATGGAGGAAGCTATTTGTAAGGAGGACTTTAATTATGGAGCTTTAGAAACACAAGACTCAACAGAAAGTGTGTACAAAATCCAGCAACAGCTACTACCAAATCAGACATCAAACCTCTGCGGTGGTAAAACGTGAAGAACATCCAGTCTGTACTGGATGTAGAATACTGTTCAGAATCTCTACTGATATTTCCCTCCAGGCAGACTTCCTTAAATCCTCATGCCTCAGTTGTCATTGTTCACACTGTCCTTGAACACATTAAGAGTTGTACACGCAACTTGTTATCAAAATATAGTACATCAATATTTGTACGATACAAAGACATAAAACATTTTTTCAAAGAAGCCCTGGGTTTGGATTCAATGGAAGGGTTTCCCTCTGCCAATTTTAGTTCACTTTCAACAGTCACCTACAAAAATACATGTCAAAATACATTAGTGCACTTTTCCCCTTGATGTAAACATCTCTACAGGGTAAATAAAGTAGGAATACATTTTTACGCATGGCATCTCCTGCATGCTCATGAAAAAAAAAAGACAAAAGCTACAGTTTCAGAAAAATACTCCAAAAATATACAAGGATCAAATACATTTCCAGGTACAAAATGTCTTATAAGTTTAGACCAACAAATAAATACCAAAAGGTTAACAAAAAAGATTCCCTCCATGCACAGAAGACAAGGACTTTGATTTTGGCCGCTCAGTGTTTTGCATGCTTTGAGTATTACGTTATCACAGCGAGAGGAAAAGCCATAATGACGCATCGTTTGCAGATGTGAGCAGGTGTTAAGTAATCAAACATTTTTCAGATACTTCTTTGTTGTATTACAAAGTTTGTATTGAATATCCACAAAGCAGAGTGTTACGTTGTGCAATCATCCAGAGCATTTTCAGTACGTGTTGTCAAGAACGCAATAAAAAAAACAACTAAGAAACCTGTTAATTCTGAGATTACAAACAAAACATGAATAAAACTGACGTTTCACTCGTCAAAGATATGGCTTTGAGGACACTGCACTGACAGCATGGCACATAATAAATACCCTTTTTATGAGTCAGCTTCATCAAGTGTTTACATCAACTTTATAATTCGACTTTGGATTCAAGCTGCAAGAAACATGATCAATGAGTCAGTGGAAGTACTTTTATTTCTGAAAGTGTGACAAGATGTCAAGAGAAACATCGGCCACACTACGCTTTTCATGCAGCACGTCCTCCGTCCCTACTTGTGTGTTTGTTTTATGACCAATAGTTGTCCAGACAAAAGCATGATGGGAGGATTTCAGGCATGCGAAGCTTCAAAGTTTAAAGCAATATTTAAATGTGAGCATTTTTCCCCCCAACATGCAAAGTAGTGAATGGTAACTTTAGTGTTTTCTTGTAGGATTGAGTGTCAACGCAACACAGCAGATACTGAGGGTTTTAGTTGTATATGACAGTCTAAGCCTGGCTGATCGGAAAATGAAACATAAATCATGTTGCTCACAGTGTGAACCAAAAGTCATTCTTAGGTTTTTTTTGGAGATCTAAATAAAAACGTTAAAACATCATTGGAAGCTGTACTGATAATGTAATGAAGAAAAAAATATAAGCACAAATTCAGATTCAGAAATGACTTCTTGTACCTTTTGGTCCTTCAACAACTACACCCAACGTTAGCAAATATCCAATTCTGTACTGCAGCAATTCCTTTAAAAAATAGACATTTATAAAAAAAAAAATCCCAATCCAGTCCAAAGACATAAAAACACCATTTGTACAGTATGGATACAAAATGTTGAGCCTTGGCTATACAACCAATGTTAACTTTCCTCTCTCCCTTTATTGACTCATCATAGTTCACAAATGTAATAAATAACACCCGATCGTCTGCAATGCCTCAAGGCAAATATTTACAATTACAAAATTCAAGTAAAAACTTCCTCCACTCTCTCTGTCAGCATGACAACTTTGTTAACGAGTTCACCACTTTTTTAAACACTTGAAAGAAAGATATGATCAGTTGAAATGAGCCCTGTGCTGTGACCTCACTTTCTCTGAGGCCCTTTTTTATCAGTCTCGTCTCTGCCCTCTGATGAGGGTCCAACCTGAGGACCCGAGGAGGAGGAGGTCTCTGCTGCCTGTCTGCAGCTGTTCTCAGCAGGAGGACGTCCCACCTGTTGAGGCTGAGATGAAGTGATTCCCACCTCCAGCTCCAGTTTGTCGTTGGTCCCCTCTCCATCTGAACACGGCTCCCACTCGTCCTGCTCCTCGCTCTCTGTGGAGCCCTGCACAGCGATCTGAGGTACCAGTGTGAACCTCCTCACTATTGGCACCTCCAGCTCCACCTCCTCACTGGTTTGGGGTCCGGTGAGGATCCAGGCCATCTTGTGCTGCTGCTGCTGTTGTGTTTGAATTCCTGGAGATATTGTTGTCACGGTGACTGTGGTGCTGGTTTTCTCTTCCGGCTCGTCAAA
Organism: Tautogolabrus adspersus; assembly: GCA_020745685.1. Taxonomy (NCBI): domain Eukaryota; kingdom Metazoa; phylum Chordata; class Actinopteri; order Labriformes; family Labridae; genus Tautogolabrus; species Tautogolabrus adspersus. Next base: position 11,397,035 of record CM036536.1, on the reverse strand, counting down.
GCTCACTTCCTGCACCGCCTCCTGTTTCTTAAAGGAGTCTCGCCGCTCTGATAGGTTGAGTTTTCGCATCACAACCAGCTGCTCGGACCGTTCAATCCTCTGGCTGCCCATGTATCCTCCGATGTAGGAGCCTCCGCAGGCACCCTCTGCCTCAGAGTCGCCCAGTAGGTCTGTCTCACCGTAAAATGGCACTTCCAATGTGTGCCTGCGGGGTGCATACGACTTCTTATCAGCATGGTAAACACCAGAGAGCTTCTCAGCTGACTGTACCCTCTTCAGCAAGGGAGATCGAGGCGGCTCTGCGCTTCGAGGCCGGACAATGTGTCTAACGATGGTGGGTGGGGACAGTGTTTTACCGTGGTATGCGTGGAGGGTTTTTGCAAAGCCCGAGAGAGGAGAAGGTGATCGCTGCGGAGAAAGAGGCTGGGTGGAAGACGAGGAGTTGCAGGCCAGGGGTGAAGGGGGGATGTTGCTGGTTGACTTCCGGCGGCCTACCTTTGAGTAGCGCTGCGAGCTGAGTTTGGAGCCCAGGCCGTGCAGAGAGCTGGGCCGGATGTGTGCAGCTGGGGAACTGGGAGAGCTGGAGCAGGGAGACGTGCTCTGAGGAGAATTATTTTCTGGGAATCAGAGGTGAAAACGGTTTCAGATATTGTAAACAAGGTGTTAAAACTTTATTACATATTTGCTTACAGCTTCTTCTCTTAAAGATGCTCATAATGGAACCACACAATCTCTTAATGCAACAATAAAGTGTGTACATAGGCCACTGTCCAACCGGACTACATCATTTAATTTAAAGACAAACTTAGCTCACCAAAGGTTTGATGGTCTGGTGCAGGGCTCCGGCATGGTGTGGAGGGGCCGGGGGAGAGGCTGTGTGTCGGGGAGCCTGGAAGACTCTCACTGGAGGAAACGGAGTGGTGGAGTCCTGAGGAAAAGCTGCGGCTGCTGTGGATCACTGTGCTCTGCTTTGAGAGCTTCTTCAAGATGCTTCGTCGCCTAGAAGAAAAATGAGTCCGATGTAGGACACCAGGGTTTACAATAGACAGCATAACCTGCAGTTGTCCAGCAGAAAGAAGATACAGAACAGCCAAGATGACTGGCAGGAAAAAGGCCAAATAAACAATAAACTGACCTGTATAAGATAACTAATCACATTCGATATGATCCACTAATCTAATGCACAGTCTCCCCCTCAGTGAGGTCCATGCAGCGCTCTCTCTCTCATCACGACATATATTCTGTAGCCAAATCGTACTGTACAGGTTTGAAACAAACTAATTTGCGCTTTTTTGTAGGCTAAAGGCTTAAGAGGAGGTTATTATGGAGATAACTTGCTGCTGTGACAGTGCTTAACTTTAGCACCAGGCGCTCGCACTTTGTTCCTTTCACTTATTGTCACAGCATTATTGTTAAGAAAATAATAAAAGAAGTAAAAGACAAAATCAAAATAATCGTGCTAGGGTGCGATAATACCGCACTTAGCGCTATTGAGCCACCCTGGCACCACCTTCACCGCGACAGCCCTAGTCAGGGAAAAATATTCACCCATACAATAGACACACTGCATAGTGCAGGCATACTGCATAGTATATCTATTGTATAACACAGGAGTCAAACACTAGAGGGAGGCAGAGCACTGACATCTGCAGGTTTGTTTACTAATGACTTTCACCAGCATCCAACTTCTTCAAGTAAACAAATATGAGTCAAAGTGTAGAGCAGCAGGAACTGAAAGACACCAGAACCTCGGATCCTCACCGGTCATAATTATCTCTCCTCTTGCTCTTCTTGCTGCGCCGTGCCATCTTGCCTTTGTGTTTGGTCTTTCGAGCTGGACCTACTTTGATTGAAGTGTTCTCAAGCGCTATTGTCTGCAGCGCCACCTTGCCGCCACTCTGCACATTTCATAGAAAGCAGAGAAGAGTCCATTGTTCAGGAGTCCGTGTAAAGGACACAATTCATCAAACTTGAACAGAATATCAGACGGAGGGATAATGTGTCACATCAATCACAGTGAGGTTTTTTTGTTACCTTCAGTAGCAGTTCTAACACCTCGGTGTGGACCAGGCCTTGGACAGACTCTCCGTTCACGTGGGTGATGAGGTCTCCAGTGCAGAGACCTGCCTGGTGGGCCGGGCTGCCCTCCTCCACACTCTGTTGAAACAGCCACACAATGAGTGTAAGGAGAGGCGATCATTTGAGCATTACATAAGCACATTTATACCTATGTTCTTTGGTTTGTTGTCATTAGAGTGAGGTCCATTACTACATATGGACACATGGTATTTAAAACACATAAGGACACATGAAAGCTGTGTTCTTTTTGAAAGACCCCAGTTTTTAGTCTTGTTGTGACACCCACCGACACCATGTGATGCACTGTGTAGACATCGCTGTCGCCCATGTAGACCCGGATGGCCTGCAGGGTGAAGCCGTACTTCTTTCCAGAGGTGTGGATGACAATGGGAGGCTTGTAGCTGCCGGGGCTGAGTGACAGATCTCGGCTGGGGGAGGAGTCACGGGACGAAGGGTTGGAGGAGAGAGAGCGTGGGGAGATCGGGCTGGGCTGAAGTCCGCCTGGCGAGTCATCTGGAAAAAAAAACAGGAACACTTTCCTTGAATATCAACAGAACAAGCCAACCAACAGCTTACTGTCTCACAGAGCAAAACAGTAATGTTATCATTGTGTTATTGTACTATGACATACATCTGAATAGAACGTTTGGGCTACGGATATTAAAAGACAAAAAAACAGGTAAAGGGTCTGTGTTGTTTTCACTATACTTCTATTAGAAGATATTTAAATCTTAACTCTGTTAGGGCCAAACAATAGAAGTCTCATAGTGATGTTAATTTTTGCGTGACCCTCAGTACCTGTCGTGATGATTAGAGACAGAGCTGAGACAGAGGCAGATTTAGGAACCTTCCCTCCACAGGGAAGCCTCTGTCTATCTGGTGTCTCCAGCTGGTTACCGAAGCGTCGAGGGACGGCCGGTTCTTTGGGGGATGAGTGTTTGGCCCCAGTGCTGTTGCTGCGAATCCTGATCCTCCGAAGGTTTGACACAACCACCTCAGCTGTTAGAAACACGGGTCGTAAGGTGAACAAAAGGTCCATATGCTTCTAGTAGAGTTACTGGTACATGTTGTGCTACAGTCAGTTTGGACAAACCTTCATCATCCGTGGAAAGGGCAAAACGGGGCATCGTCTCCAGGCTGTGGGTGCTGCTCATGACCAGAGGACTGGTACTCCTCTCAGACTGGGAGGAGCTGGAGGAGGCCCGAGGGCGAAGGCTACAAACAACCAAAGACCAGTTGGACAGGTAAATCAACTGGTGCGAGAGTCAAAGTGATCAGACAACACTGTACCGACTGGGTTTGGATCTCTTGATGCCTTTACACAGATACAACAGAATGCTGATAGGGCATGTCAGTATCAATTCGGGGCAACAAGGTGCTAATACAAAAACAAGCCCTAAAGATGACCTAAATGCACATCAAAAAGGGCACGATAGAACCAATGCATCTGAGCTTGTACCGACCTGGCCATGCGTCCGGCATGCTTTCGCTCCATGCTGCTTTCTGCTGGGCTCAGGGAGAGACTGGTCCCTCCCACGTCTCCACGGTCTTCCTTTTCCTCACTGTGGCTGCGGTCAGAGGAGAAGCTCAGGTTGGATGGCGTTGCCAGATGTTCTGTGCTGCTGTAAACCTGAACATTGAACAGGAAGTTGTTGTGTGAATCAGCGGGCTAAGGTGAGTACTGAAGTACTGTCCAGCAGCCAACATGGAGTCCCTCTGCTTTTTTTGCTGAACTGGCCGCTTTACTGTTATGTAAAGAGCACTACACAGCAGAGATGGGGACTTAATTTCCAGAATTGGACTCGAGTCGCAATTAAGTCGCCTACAAACTCAAGGTTTCGACTCATGCACAATCTTTTTTATTTTGTATTTTTGGTTATTAACATTACGAGCTGAATGTTGTTCCCTATCATGCGAAACCTTCCGCATCTGGTACTCAAACGGCCAAATTCCACCGGACACACCATGACGAGCACGTCCCCTGCTGCTGTTTAGTCGGGGCTGGCTCAAGGCACTGGCAATACAGATGGTCGCCTAGGGCGCCTCATTCAGGAGAGTACCTGTCTATAACCTTGAATGGTCTATATGATGTCACATGCAGTATGAGTAACCTCCTGCTCTCTTCCACTCCCCCTCTCTCTCTCTCTGTCCCACTAAACCACTCGCTCACTACACACCGCCCGTCACAGGTTACAGCAGGTGAATTGAAAGTGCTTTCAGAAAGCCTACAGGAGGAGTTATGACAGTAAAGAAAACGGAGGCTTTAGCCCATCTCTGCTGCACACACAAGGAGACAAGGGTCCTCACTGCTGTTTAGTTTAACTCGTATTCTATATATGATGTTGAATTTGTTGAAAACTTAATTGTGTATTCAACAACACTGTGTTGAGTTTTATATTGTACATCAGCCCTTACCTTACTGAAGCGATGGGACCAGGAAGAAAACTGTCTGATTTCCAGGGAAGACTCTTCATCGTTAGTTTCCTCGTCCTCATCAGACGCTAAGTGATGATAACGCTCTGATCGAGCTGAAAACAGGAAGAGGCAAGAAGATTTCTAATTTCAGAGAAATTGACTAAAACATCTGATCAGTTTGTAGACTGTTTGTCTTCAACAGCCTCCACAAACGCTTCACTTTGCTGCCACTTAAGCACAAATAGATCAAGTATTTTTGCTCTAATGTGTTTTAAATATTGTTGAAAACGGACTCCCTCTTTAAGCTAGCAGTGAGGATGTGGTGCTTTTAACACAAATTGATTCAAACTGTTACTTACTGTCAAAGTAGCTGGTGTCATCCTCCGCCTCCAGCTGAGGGATGAATTCAGCTTTCTGCCTCAGGAGTCCGTTCCAGTCCAAACCCAGGAAGAAGGGGTGATGTTTGACATCTGAGGCTCCACCTACAAACACAAGGTTTTTACAGCCAAAGCAATACTGGCTTAAGTATTGTCGCTGCAGAAAGTTTCAATAAACAAGAAGTTCATTTATTTCATACAATTCCAAAGACAGATCTAATTCCTTCTGTCGTGTGTTAATGGGCAGTAAACTGAGTAGTACCAGTTCCAAGTCGGTCTAAAGGAGTCTGCCTGAGCAAGCGGGTGATCATGTCCTGGGCCTCAGTGGGTAAAGCATCGTCACCTTCAGGCCAAATGATTTCATCTGGGGGAAAAAAAGAAAAACAGGTTTATAATCACAAAAGCATTTAATACCTTCTGGCAAAGCTTCTGTTGCAATACTTGAATCTCTGATTGAACACAGCACAGGTTGAATTATGGACCTCAGATACCAACCATATGTTGGCGTTTGACATACAACTTTACATTGTTTTGGGAGGTTTTTAAGCAAAGTTTGAAGTTAGGTAACAGATGTAACGCCCCCAAGTTGTACATATATGCTAAAATGTGTAGCCGTTTAAGATACTCCTCTACTTCTTTGAATGATTAAGCTTTATAACTGTACTATACTCACCGCTGACAACTTGTCCGAAGAGCTCCTCAGGTGTGTCTCCAAAGAACGGAACACAGCCGACCAGGAATTCATAGAGGATAATCCCCATCGCCCACCAGTCCACTGGCTTCCCATAGCCCTGCCTGAGGATCACCTCTGGGGCGATGTACTCAGGAGTGCCACAAACCTGCACAAGAAGAGAAACACAGGTGAGTTTGGGAGAACAGAAACTGCTGTTGAACACAGTAAGTGAAGTTTAGAACCTGACATTCTCACCTGTTTGTCAATGAACTCTCTTGTGTCTTTCTCCATGTGACCCTCATACAGGTTAGTGGTCATGTTCATCAGGCCAATTTTAGAAAGGCCAAAGTCTGTCAGTTTGATGTGACCCATTGATGTAATCAACAAACTGTACGATAGAAAAAGACAACAGCAATATCAACGTGTGTGTGTGTGTTTTTTTTAACAATTTGTTTACGAACAGGAACAACAAATCTTACTCATACTTCCTTTCATTTAATGAATTCCTACAGAATTGGAAACTAGGTTAGGCAGTGCTGGCCTCCTGCAACAATCTTGAACAGAATTGAAGTGGGAGTAGGTTTTTCTTACTTGTCAGGTTTGAGATCTCGATGCACGATACCATAGTTGTGAAGGTACTCCAGGGCCAGGACTGTTTCGGCAAAGTACAATCGTGTCATTTCTACAGGCAGTGGGCCCATGTTCTTAAGTAGGTTGGCACAATCTCCACCTTGAGGAAACAAAACAGAAAACCATGGGCATTGTTTATTTTTCCGTCCTGTTCCCTGGTCTACTTTCTATGTCTTATTCTAGTTCTAAGTATCTATCCCTCTATCTAAACTACTACTAACTCTAAGCCAATCTAGATAGAGCCAAATTAAACACATTTCTCTATTTTACCTTCCACATACTCCATGACCATGCACAGATGGCGTCTTGTCTCAAAAGAGCAGAACATGGAGACAACAAAGGGGTTCTCAGCAAACGTTAGGATGTCTCGCTCCACAAAAGCCTGCTGGATCTGGTTCCTCAGGACCAGGTTCTGCCGATTTATCTTTTTCATGGCAAACCGCTGGCGGGTCTCCTTGTGCCGGACAAGATACACAGCCCTGTGAAAACCCACATGGCTCAGATTAGACCCTCATTCTTCACACTTCAGGGTAAAGTAAACTCTTCAAGAATCTTGGATATTCTCGAGAGGAGAGGAAGTTGCCAGCAAAATCGTTTGGAAAACTGATATACAAAGGCAAGGAAAAGCAGAGGTCTTACCCGTAAGCTCCATTACTGATGAGTTTGATGGTTTCAAAATCACTCTCAAAAGGTTTCCTTCTAGTTGGTGTCAGCGTCTGTGGGGCTTTATTCTACAGAGAGAAAGCAGAAACATGATGCCAAAGGTTCCTTATGGGCAGGTTTAAAAGTTTCATACTGTAGAAGGTGTAGTGTTGAGCTGTATTCAGACCAGAAGAATATGTTCAGCTTGTATTAACGTTGCTGTTTGACAGCAGGATCATTCATGTTTATTTTTGCACACGTGTATTAGGTAACAGTAAAGGTGAAAGGTTACCTCCACGTTAGCATCTGTTTCCGTTGACATGGAATGACTGGCATCATACTGGTCAAGCTGCACCATGTCTACAGTTCAGAGAGAGAGAGAGAGAGAGAGAGAGAGAACCTTTAGCCTGCGTTTCTCCGTCCCGGTTACTCTCGTTTCACACCTAGTTAGGGACTTTTCAGTAATCTCAGTCTCTGTTGAACCGTGTGAGGGTAGTCATTTGTTAATGCTTGTACAGCCACAGACAGTTTAATACTAAATTGAAAGTTCCCCTTTGTTCCTCTTGCTTATGTTATATCTAGACTTCCCTGTCTTTGACTTTGACTTTCTGTTTTCCTGTCTTGTCGTGGTTTTCATACATCTTCTCACTTCCTTATTATATCTCAGATTTTTAATATATTTTTTCATTCATTTTCATTTGAGGTGTTTTACACGACAGTGTAAGTGTAGTTGCTTTGATTTTGTAAACCTGATTGAGGAAGATTCTAACCAATCTGTCTGCATGGAAAGCACTTCAGCCCGGTTCTTGTCGGTTTATTTTAAGCATTATATAAATAAAGCAACTTGACGCAGTCTGAATAACTCAGTTCTCCATAACTACACCTCTCGTCTAAGGTGTTGGAGTTGGGACTTAGTCTTAAGCAAATGACCTCTGATTTCTCTTTAGCAATAATAAAGCATCCTTATTTTAAAACACAAGCATGTTAATGTATGATGTTTGATCCAATATAACATCATCATCCTGTTCTGTGCAGACTGGTATAAAACAAATATCAATTTGTTTGTTGTTTTGATGTTTGAAAGGAGACACCCCCCATCTTTGTGTGACCTGAGTGTAGTGCTGAATGTTCTGGCAGAGTATCATTTACCTTCTAATGGGTCTCGTGTCAGACCCAGCTGGCTGATGATGTACCGCGGGATGTCAGTTTTGATTCCCCGTCCGACTTTGGCATGACCCTCTGCGGCCTCGAGTAAGTGATAGAACTCTTCTGGGTCAAACTCCTGTCGACAACATCAAGTCTCATTAACGAGGGCTGACTGACGCCATTATCCTGCCAGACTGAGCTCAGGGCAGGAAACAACAAAGGCTCATTTGTAATCTGTATCACAGGTGAAAGTCAAAAACAACTGTAGTCTTATGTGTTTTCTTTCTTCAGATGTTTAGCTGCTCTTCCATTCATCTTCAGATTCAGTTGCTTTGTTTCATGTTCTTGTGCTAACAAGTGACTGATTTTTGTTGTTTTACATGTTGATTTTTATTCATCCCATTTAGGTGATCCAACTATCCATGTAAAGAAAACATGAAAAGAGATAAATACACTAATGACACTTGGTTACTTTTTAGTTTAGACTAGTTTTGTCTAATTCACAGGCAAAAAAAAAAAGACTGTAGTGGTATTAAACCATGAAGAAAGTTAAGGATTCATCTGTTGAGACTGTATTATTTCACCTACTCAGCCTTCTTCAACTACATCAATAGAATGAAAGTGACAACAATTTCATTGGTGATGCTGACACACATTTCAAAGCAGTCCAAAACGTTTTTGCAGACCCAGTTACTCTGAATGATCCACATGTGTAATGGGAAACAATTATCTAGAGCAGAGAAAACATCGTTCTGCCAGACTGTCTTCAAAGATCATTCCCTTCACGTTCTGGTGACACATTTCCACTTTGAAAGAGTGGATAAAAGGTCAGAAACTCACTTCAGACGTACTTAAACTTAAACTGACTTCCAAATGTTTTCAGTCAAAGTAATCTCATAATCTCAATTAGGAAGAGATGTTCTTCCCCCCTCAATTTACCAGACACTCCAGGAGACGAGCTGGCCGAGAGATTATGATCAGGATCTTCTTCACCAGCTGGATGATGACGGGTACCTCCTCGCTTTCAGAGCGCTCGTAGGCCTGGAAAACATGTGAGAGCAGGGAACAGTTTGTTTATGTAACACTTTAATCCAACAGGGCCGTCACAAAATGCCAAAGAATCAGCCCCGGTTATAAGCATACTTTAAACCCCCAGGAAACATGTGGATAGGAATATTACAGCGCTATTCCTGATCTGAAATTGTTCATTAAAGGTGTTTGTATTGTGAAGGCACGTGACTTTCATTGGAAAACCTTGGGAAAAAGGATTGAAGCAAGAGCACTACTCATTCTTGAAATGGGACAAAGAAAATATAACACACTTAACACGGTCAATGCGTCAGAGAGGACATCACTCCAAACCAAGAGGAATTATGAGGATAATCAGAGGGGTGGGTGGAGTCCTAATGAGTCATACACTGCCTTGTTTTGAGTCAACTGGATTGCCAGTCTGTTTTAATAAAACACTGGCTGCTTATTGTGACCAAGTCATATGCATGTACAGCCTGACCATGGCAACATCTGTATAGAGGGTATACACTGACATCACTATTCCACCGGACCACGGGCGTGGTAAAAACAAATATCTACTTAAATTTAGATCATCTGGACTCAAGATCCCCACACAAAAGATACAGTGGGCTGTGGACACTTACATTTGGCCAGAAATAAGGTTTCCTGACATTTATATGGGTGAAGGATCCAGTTGTTTCTCCATATTTCAGGGATCCATTTGTTTGTTTTACTTTAGCTTTCAGTAGTCTCTAAAAAGATCCCTCTGTGTTTGTTGAATCTGTTTGTAGAGTCAATCACACAACAGCGGGGTGTATTCAAAGTGAGTTTAACTCACCCAGGCTTACTCGTCTATTTCTAATGTCCCGTTTATTTATTTCTACCACTGAGTGGTCCTAACTGTAGTCCGCCTATGGTGACATCACATGCATAACCCCCTTTATCCATTCAGTTATTTTAATGTAAAGCTGTGGTTGGTAGCTGGTTAGCTTAACTACGCATAAAGAGACTGGGTGATAACTAGCCTGGCTCCATCCAAAATATAGAAGATTTTCAGACTAGCACCTTTTAAAATGTCAAACTATTCCTTCAACTTTCCCAACAATTGAGTCATCCAACATAAATATCAAAATATGATTTGAAAGACTTCTAATACGCTCCTAAACATGTTTGTGCAATAACTCAGACCGTGTCAGGAGAAATAAGAAACAGAAATAAGATCCAAGATTTAAAATAGCACCTGAGCTAACATGTCATGTAGATTTGAGGTTGACAAATAAAGAGCTCCATGATTAGGTGGAATGTAGTTCTCAATAAAGCTGCTTTTATTGCTTAGATTGGTGGTGTTGCACAAGAGTTTATTACTTCTCATCTCTCCTGCCAAAAAAAAAGAAGGTCTTTATTGATTTCCGAGGGAAGAGCTAAAAACTCAAAACAAAAATGTTACAGCTTTTACCAACTACAGTTATTTAGTATCACTGAATACTTCAACTCCTCAGAATATTTAAATGACTCAGACCAACGGGTTTTGCAAACCAACAAAAGTGTGTTTTGAGGTTTGTGTGTACGTCGGCATTTCTTCCACTGTATGGGAACAGACTTATCAGTTCAGCTGGAGGTACAGCGAGTCGGCCGTGCCTTCTGTCTGACAGCATGCCTAGGAACAGGGAAAGAGGTTGCTATAGAAACTAACATTTTATCACTACACAGATAAGATCTGTTACAAAAAGACTGCTCGCCATCTCTGGCAGTTTCCACGACCTGTTCTATTTTGTGTGCCTTTGGCTATCAGACAGTTATTGAGTGACGCGCCTGATTGCACCCCGGCTCGATTAATCAGCTTTCATAACTGCACCGCATCTTGTGATACATGACGAGTTCACATGTAGGAGCTCTCTAGATAATACTGAATACTGAATTTAATCAGACACAGCAGCTTTTTATTTGGTTTGACCTCACATTTTGCAGCTATCAGAGCCATTTTGACAGACATCACTTCTTCTACACAAGTCCTGCAGTTTCCCCACCTCGTGAAGCAGCTTTTCCAGCTTCTCCTGCAGCTCTGCAAAGTAGCGTGAAGTAACCAGGCCTTTCTGGGATTTGTCCAGACAGTCTCTGACCAGCTCCACCAACTGGTGCTGGATGAAGCCCAGCACCCCGTCGGCCAACGGGAGGGAGCTGTCTGGAGAGCAGTGGGTGATTATCTCAAACAAGCGCTCCTCCATCTGGGCTGTGGCCTGCAGGAAGGACAAGCACACAACCACAGAGTTACAGCATTTTATGACCAAGAATTAAGATTTTGACTCCCCTTGGAACCAAATGATTGTTAAATTTCTTTGAGTTGGGTTTAGATGATAGTTGATTATTGTTGGTGATTAAAAAACACTTGGGCAACTGCTAAGATGGTTTAAAACACTCACACTCAGTTCTAGGGATGTAACGATTCACTCAACTCCCGATACGATACGATTCACGATACTGGGTTCACGATACGATTCTTTCACGATTTATTTTACAAAATGAGACTGAAGAAAAATTATGACTAAAAAAGATTCCTTTAATTTTTTCATGATAACACCAATGCACCTCGTAATCTCTTTGGCTCTTACACTCGTTTGGGCGAGCGGGGCTACAAACCTGCTTGTTAGTATAGTTTGGCTTCACAGCTGCCATGGTAACGCCTGCTTGTTACAACCAACTGCCTTTGCTCTACAGCTGATGCCGCTCACCATACAGTATTACTGCAGGGTCCGAAATTAACTTTTTGACTTTTTGAATGAAAGAATTCACTGGTCAAACATATTTTTTAACAGCAGAAATAACAAATAGTGTTTTTGTGTCACATACACATCTGTTACAGTACATTTAATTGAGAAGGCATTATGTTCTGTTGAATCAATCACAGATTTAAGTCACAGATTCAATAATTTTATCAGATCAGGAAATTGAGAAATTAAAAAAATATATTTGCTGGCCTTTATATTTTAAATAGGTATACCCAGACCCCCCCCCTGCTCCCCTCTGAACCCCCCCTGCATTACAACATTACAGACTAAAAACTAAAATCCATCAGAGAATAATACATTATTATTCCACAAAACAAGTTTTCTCTTGATTTAGCTTTGACAAATTAGACATTTAATATAATCAGCCTGCTCATTATTAGACGTGTGTGTATCTGACTGCTCCTGCTGCGTGTGCATTTAGCGCGCACTATATCTGCAGTGTTTATAACGCAGCGCTGTTTCACAGAGTCTGAGTGGAGAAGTTCACAGACTGAGACTACAGCAGGCTGTGAGAGGACGTTGCTATCATTATGTTAGCTGCAGACGAGTGAACGGAGAAAAGTCGAACCGACCGTTTGACCGGATCACATGTTCCCGACTAGGTCCGTACGGATCACGGATCAACTGTAGGCTACGTGCTGATGCACTTTAAGTTAAAAGGGGCGCGCGCGTGCTGTATGTGTGTGTGTGTATGTGTGCGCGTGCGTTTTTTAGTTTTTATGACTTTTTGGTAAAATATTTACCCGCCCTGTGGCGGATAGCCCTCTGAAATGTACTCGCCAAACGGAAAATCTACCCGCATTTGGTGCTTGGCGGGTCTTGATTTCGGACCCTGTTACTGCGATTCATTTTTCAGAGAATCGATGTGAACCTTGACAGCTTTGAATCGATTTTTAACTGCCTCACGATTAATCTTTACATCCCTAGTTCCAATCCTTTACCTACTCTATTCGGTTGGGACAACACGTGTGCAACTAGAAACAAAAGAAAAAAGACAAAGAAAAATAAGAACGCTGTGAGAAGTGTGGATTTTCTTGTCCTTACCTTTGGAAAACGTTCTTTGTAAACATGGTTCATCATAACGATCTCATTATCGAAGGAGACACTCGAACGTCCAGGACTGCAACACAAACAAACAGATCAAACATTTTTAAAGTTATCAGTCTCGACAGACTTTGACTTCACATTCATAAGGCTTATTTTGATGCTCCTGAATAAAAATATGTAATATGTCAGAGTGTGTTTGTGTGTGTATGTGGTAGCTCGTAGCTATCTCTGATACAAAGAGTCTCTTTTGTTCATGTGGATTAATGTATTCTTTACACATCACCTGGCACAAATAAATAGAATTAACTAAATGAGCGACGCCTTTGAGCTAGGAGTCATTATGTCATCGAGGCCATCATGGTTCGTCTAGAGATGACCCAAAAAAGTCGATTCAGTTCAGCCCGCCCATTCCAAACATAAACAAATCAATAACACATTCTCTGTTGGGTTTGCCTGAGAGATCATTTTTGAGGTCAACATCTACACTTGTACACTCAATCTCCTCCTGCTGAAGAAATACTGCAGGCCAATATTCGATTTCAGCAGCTCTTAGTGCAGAGCAGATTCCTCTGTTGTGTTTCGAGGTTCGTCTTTTAGATGTTTCTACTCTGACAGCAGAGGTTGTTCTTGGTAAAAAAAAAAATCTGTAAATAATCAGCATCAATTAATTAGTCATTTACCGCATCACCACTCGAGCATTTATGTCACTGAAACACCTTGCTTGAGGAAGCTCCAAACAGAACAGATGGAGGGAAACCTATCACAAGCAAACAGGCTCCCTGAGCTGTTTTTTGTCATGAAAGGCGCCTCTGTTAAGAGTGGATGGCTGCTGCCCAACACACACTGCAGCTACTCATCATGGCGCTCTGCATCAGGCACTACTGCCCCCCCCCCCCTTCCCACCGCCCAACCCCTTAACCACCCCCTCCCTCAACTACAGTTCAGCAGCAAGATCCCTGAGGCGCTCTGTTAGCTAGCATGCCCACGCACTGCACACACCATGGTGCCAGAACACAGAGCATGCAGGAATCACACAAACAGCGCACAGCAGAGCCAACAGACTAAGTTGTCAGAAGCATAGAGGTCTGCAGTGAGATCTCCGCCCACCGGCCGGCCAACAGCCATGTGTAATCAATCTGAGACGCCAAATGCTGTTTGCTTGAGAGTTTGTCTTGGTCATGCAGACATCTGACAGTCAGTACATAATAACACCATGCACCTCATGAACAGTGCAAACATGCAACCACTATTCAAGGTCTGAAAATACTTGTTACACAAAAATGTGGTGAACCTAAAAATGTAGGTAGTGACGCTTTAAAAGCCATTTATTTGTTTGTTTAATGAATCTCCAAACTTTTAAAACAGAAGCTAGGCCATCTGCACCGTGACATCTGTTTTTTTAGATAGTCAGAAGTGCAAAACATTTAGACTTAAAGCAAAGATGGTTCTATCTAATTATGATGTATAATGAGCTGTTGTACTTTCTAATTGCGCCTTTTTGCAAACAAGACTCATTCTGTCACAAAGTGAAGTCTGGATTAGCTACCTGAGGCTCCGAGATCGAGGTCTTATGACCGTGGCTGGCCGCCCATCTTCATCAGCCATGCTGTCTGTGCTGCGGAAGTGTCTGAAGAGAAAGTGCAGCTCGTCTTGTGTCGGCTGGTATGGAAGCTGGTGAAGGCGCTCCTGGGAGGACGAGGACGACTGCAAACACAAATCCACAGAAATTGTTTTATTTTACCGCTATCCTTAGGCCTCATAGAGACACAATGAATAGTCAAACATATTGAGACTCGGCACATGTTCATGAGAATATTAACCGCCTAAACTCAACTTATAGAGCCTTGGGTGCCACAGTGGATGTAGAAAGAGACCCAGATTAGTAATTTTCCACATCTACGAAGGTGCTCAGTGAACTCTTTTCAAACTAAGCTGGACACGGTGTACATAGTCAACATTCTGTTTAATTATGCGGCCCCTGTGTCCTGAACAGACGAGGGCCAGAGGGACGGCATCTGTGAAGTCTCTTTTTAAGGCCTCAGTATAAAGAGGGCAGTGAGGGCCACTGAAGAACTCTATTGTCCCCACTGACCTCTGGGTTGTGACGGGGTCTACCCAATAAACTTCTTTATAATAGCTGCACATGGCAGACTTTAACCACAGACTGCCCCCCCCCATCCCAAACTATTAATTTGAACACTGATTCATTCAGTAAAAGAACACAATCACAGCTGTGATCTAAAGATACATACTCCATATCAAACATAGTATTCAAAGAACTGTGAGCAACTTTTACATGTACTAAGCTGGAAGAGTAGTAATTGAAATTAGCTTTGCGACAGTGGATCTAAAACTTTCATTACTAACATCCCCTAAAGGGCATTAAAACAAAACTGAAGTTATGTGATCATACACCCTTTGTTCCATCTGAAAAGTTTCTCTCTTTTAGGCGTTTTACAACAGAAAGTGCCTAAAACCTACGACCAAATAGACATATGTTATTTTGTTACGGTTGGATGTTATTTTAGTGTAAATAACTTCCTGGAGACACAATGGAGGCGCCTCAGGGACCCCACATTGAGAACCAAGGTCATTTACGTAAAAACATCCAATTCAAGGCCAAGTTGGTAGAATCACTACGGCTGTCAGTATAAGAAAAATATAAAAAATATGTGATGTTGTGAGGCTTCATTGAAAAGCTGTCATTCAATACTGTCATATAAATATTTCATCTAATAACCAAAACAGTGCAGAAACACCCACACACATTTTACATCATCTTCTTCTTTAACATGGCATACTTACATGGACTGTGTGTATTACTTTTAACACCGAGTTGAACAGACGGGAGAATGACTAATCTGAGCAGATGATGGAGGAAAACAATTAACGGTTTGTCATCTCGCTCTTGGCATGAGCTGTAATGTGCTATTTGGGCTGGGTGAGGTGTCAGAAATGCCTAGCTGCCATTTATTGACAGGAGGGGAGTGGAGGGGAAGGGGGGAGTGGTTGGTTCCATGGTTTAGGATGACTTACGGAGACAGTGGAGCTTGGTGGGTTGGTTCCATAGCCAGAAGAGGGGAGGGATGCCAGGGACCATCTCCGGCCCTCAGCTCTGAGAGAAACGGACACGCGTGTTACATAAGCCTCGGCAGCACTGGCATTAGTTAGCATTTCATACGTGAAAGTCCTTACATAACACACAAACGGAGGAGTCCTGTGACTACCAAAAGCATGAAATCAACATCTCTTTCTCTAAATGCTAAATAACAGGGGGTCAGTGTCCTCACTTGATTTGCAGAAGATCTTTTGCATTATATGAAAATGAAGCTCTACACACCCATTCAACAGGAGAGGCATTTGCGTTTTATGAAATACAAAAATAACATTCACACATGCTTTCAAAGCCAACAGACATGGTGCTAGAAATTCAAAAAGAAGCTACCTGTCGGCACGAGCCATGTGACTGAGTTCACAAAAGCAGCAAAAAGAAAGAGAAAAGCAAAGTGAGTTTTTAGTGAGTTTTAGAAACGCTGTGACCCCTGGCATTCACATGAGGGATTAGTCCTGACAGTGTTGCCTTTCTTGCCAGTTTGCATTTGTCCTGACACACGGAGTAGCTCGCAAAGTAAATTAATCCAACCTTATAGTTTACACAACAGGAATAATTCTTCATTTTAAAGCCCCACTAATGAAAGGAGCCCGTCTGCAATTCATATGTTGCAAAAGCAAACAATAAAAAAACAAAACACAAAAGCTGCAGAAAATAAAAACAACATAAAGATTACGTATTAGAACATGAGGCCTGTTGTTTACAAGCAGCAGAAACGAATGAATTTATTGGAAAAAGAATTCCAGAGGAAATCACAGGCTGAATAAGAGCTTTAAAAGCACCATCACTTTCAGGTTGAAATCTATTCAAAGGCCCTGAGTGAAAAACCACAACATCCAAAAGAGAGTTTAATAGACCAGGCTGACACACTGTTGTTCAATAGAACACTTCAACACATCAAGGCCTCGGTAAAGGCTTAATAAGTTGATTTTAAAACAACCCCCCCCGTCCCAAAAATAAATAAATAAATAAACCCACTTCCACTGAATACTTGTGTCTGTTTCCTTGTCAGTGCATTTCAGCTGAACACACTCGTGAAAACTGACATAAAATAAAGAATAAAAACAAGAGGGTCCAACAGAAATGAACAGGGTCACTGATTGTTCTGCCGGGCTTTGAGTCTAAAGAGATGATGGTTCCTGGAGGAGGGGTGTGACCAAAAAGATTTTTTTTGTTTTTTCAAACTTTGGTTTGATCATTACACTCATTACATATGGTTACTGTAAAACCTATTTTGTTTTCCTTAAGGATTTACATAGGACAGGGATTTTGTTCTCCTCTTTAAACAGACGTAAACCTTGAAAAAAAAAAAAGGCTTAACGATTCAGAGTGTATTCATAGATTACCGTTCATCTTCTTGACAGTAAGTTAACATTGCTTTACTCTCACACAAGCACTAATCGAGAGGAGCAGGTTGCCATGGGAACCGGGCAGAATGATGTACAAGGGGGTTCGGGGGTACCCTCTGTCTAACTGCACTCATCCTGCTGAAGAGGAGTCGACTGGAAGGAGACCTGACAGAGGGGGGGGAGGTGTAAACGCTCCAGGCTGAGTCAGCCTTAGTCACCTCTCTGCTGTTTCTCCACAGCTTCCAGACTGTCTGCCTCTGTCCCAGCACACACACACGCGCGCGCATACACAATCTGACAGGATACCCACCAAGTGTGTTCACGCATCTGATATATTTTATCACCGAGTTATTAATTGGATTTTTGTCCACTTAGGTTCACACTAGGAAATGGCACAGGTCCAGTGCTGTAAACAGAAGACTCAAAACTGACTGCAGTTGTTGTAATTGTGATTAATCGTAACTAATCACAAGAGTTGTTGTGACACTGATAACTAGATAGGACATCTACTGACAAAGCCTACAATCTGTTGCAGCTCATTTGCAAGTACAGCAGTTAATGTAAATTCCCTTTTCACCAAAGCAGCATCCTACACTGAAATAAAACATTCAACAGCTGCCACTAGTAACTACTGTCCAGCACTGGGTTGCACCAGCTAGGCGTAAATTCAAACATAGCCTAGTTTTAACATCATTTCGATTTTAGGAGGGTGTTGTGCCAGCTGAGATATTTCCAACGTAGGCATAAGTTACACCTTCTGATGAAATATGAATAATTCCTGAGTATTTGCGTTTGAACAGAGAGAGTGTCTTTAACAGGAAAGGGGTTATGGTGAGGGTAAGTGTTATGGTTAGGATATTCCTGTTCACCCCAATACCAACTTTTATATCTATAAAGCTCAATGAAATGTACTATACATATTTAAAAATACCTGAAACCTGTGAAATGTAAGTATTACCCTTCTTCCTATTGGTTTAAATGGAATCATCATAACCTGGAATCCTTCAGATGTGCCAAAACATCTTTATCCCTCTAGTTGGTAAATATCAACCCAAGGAGAGCTGTGGTGACTTACCTGCGTGCAAAGGGAAAGTTGAGGCAGGCACTGGTTGACACATTTCTCGGGCTGTCCAGAGGGCTGCTGGCAGCTAAAAGAGAAAGGACAATGTTATTAGCAGTGCTTTTCACACCTGCAATAATAAACTCGTGAAGATAGAACAGAGAAGTCCACATGGTTGCACTCACTGAAATGTTGCAACAACAACAAAAAAGGATGATGTAACGTCTATGCAGCAACCCCCTTTAATCTTTGCATAATCCAGCGGCGTTAAGCAGCTCCTCGGGAAGGTCAAATAAATCATCCTGGTTTGACTTTTCCAAACATTACAGCACAATCTTCGCTCAGGGGGAAGTCTCCTCCAGTTTAGCCTCACAACAGTCCAGTATTTAAGTTGAAGTTTCGGTCAACATTTTAAAAAAACTCCCAAACAAAAAATACATAGCAGTTATTTGATAATTACATAATAAAGAAAGTTACAAATAAGGAAAAAAGGGCGTGAGCTGAAGCTTTGGCTTATTATGCCGACACTTCTTACATAACATACCCTGTTTGGCAACTCTTGAACTACACAGCAAAACAGAAACATGTTCTAAATGATTTTCACACAAAGGAGGGAAAGACACAAAAACTGAGGTCTGAGTACACCAGAGACTGTGGTGACGTTTACATGCATGTGGTTGAGTACCAATTAGAACACAAAAGAGAGAGAGACCCAATTAGAAGCTGATTGCACTGAGTGATTAGATAATCCTCTGTGTGATTGAGTTCAAAAGGGAGCATCTACATTCTGCTGCTATGAGGAGCTCTTGATAAAAACTCTTTTCATAGAGAGCAGCTGCTTCACGGTATTAGAGGGCTCTGCGCTGTCTGTGCTAATGTTGATTTTAGAAAGATGAAGATCAACAAGCATCGTTTTCAAATACCTCCCCCCCCTCTTTGATTATCTTCACTTTATGCTCTGCTATTTCTTCAATCCCAGTTTAACTCTGAACATCTCACAGTCAACATTTGAGAGACTACAACTTTCAAGTCTGTGACACAGTTTCCCCCTGTGATGATGTGTCAGCCCTGAACTGGGGGGGGAACTTTTAGAGGGATTACTTTCAATACTGTGATCACAGTTGGAGCTACTCGAAAAAATCTGCCTCGCTATATTTTAGCAAAATCTCCTTTTTGCAAATGGAAGGTATTGGTGTACATTCCTGCCTATGAATAAGAAAAATGCCAAACGAGGTTTTTCTCAAAAAGGAGCACAGACAACGTGACTTTCAGACTGAAGAAAATCAACATTGTTTAAGCCATGTGTTTATCTTAATCAGAAAAGAGATTACAATTAGGTCCAAAATATATCCTATATCGATTTTTCTCTCCAGCAGTTTATCTATTACAAGTCCTCGCTGTCTTTCCATCCCTCTTCGCCTCTTCTAACCATGACCATTTACCTCCACACACTTCTTTCCTGAAAGGACATCTAAACGTAACCCCTCCATCTTCACGCTGTGTGTTCAGTGCAGTAACATGCCGTCTGTTAGTCTCTTACAAACGTATTAACTCAATGATGTTGATGTTGAGATGCTGCTGTTTGATAGCAGGCGTGGCTCATTGTCAGAGTCAACCTGACACTGGCTAAAGTGCAGCTGAAAAGTTAGTGTTAAACAAGCTTAATGGTGTATTAGTGAGCATGTGGCCAGGCGAGGTGCCCTACAGCTTACAAACAGTAACGTGAGACCGGCTGACATTTTAGAGGCACGCTACAGGAGAAACAATGACGAGTTCCTCTGCAACTTTAATTAGAAATCATCAATCAAAGAGCGTAATGTGACGTTTCCACGCTTTAGAGTTCATAGTGTCATGTGTGGAGATAAAGGTACCCCAAAACAATCAAACATATCTGGTGTGATCTGGACTAATACACATATTGAGCATATTCTGCCCATCTGTTCTAACAGTAAGGACATGAAGAGGAGTCCTTCTTCTTCTGAGTCTATCCTGCTGTGCCTGAAGTACTAGTGCGGGACTCAGGAAACAATGCAACAATGCAACGGGCTGCATTGTTGTGGACACATTTCTGCAGCTCACAGCTACTGTAAAATACAAACCAGAAAGTCCAGTTTTAAGGTTAATTAAGTGCCGAGGCATTCTGCAGTGTGGACTTTTGGATGAAGCTTTGTCTCAATGCTTGTAAGATTAAATATGAATGATCATATTCCTTTTAAGGGTTTTAAGCAGCTATGAGCATGTGTGTCTTATTTGCTTGGCTGATGCAGTGAGTTGCTAGGTGCAGCTTAAGTAGAGCCAATACTAACGTGATTTTTGCCGCAGTGCTCCTGTTGGGACTTGCTGGGATTAAAAGGTTACCAAACGTCACATTAGATCTTACCAGTGTGCAGTGAGAGCGGGGAGAGCGGCCGGGACAGCGTTGGCGATGGAGTCCCGACTCCAAGGCTCTTCCTGTTGCTGCTGCGACAGCTGAAGCACAAAACAGGAAAAGAGGGAGAGAGTGAGCAGACTGCCGGCATGAACACGTCACTCATCACAATCTGAATGAAAATGTCTTTGACTGTCATCACCTGGGAGCCAGTAAAATGTTTCTCTATATCCCTTCTTGTACTTGAAGGCTGTTTGTGCCTCATTGAGTGATGTGTTGATTGGAAATATGAAATGTGAGGGACTCCATTAATTTGACACTGACTGATATATCTTATAAATACTTAAAGTCTTGGGACATGTATCAGAGGGCTATTTTCCAAATGGGTCACAGTGTTTTTGTGACATTTTTTATCAAGGAATATGAACTCCGGTGCACAACACCCCCTTGTGTCTAATCACCTTGTTCAGTCAAACTGCTACAAGTACTTCAATCATTCTCTGGAAAATGTTACTAAGAGCCTAAACCGTTTCACATCTTAAATGTTAGCATCCATGGAGTATGCTGGCTTTTCTTTTTATCACTGAGCAGTTCAACTGAAAGATCCAAAGACAGAAAATAACCTCTAAGCTCTGTGTACTCATATTGACCCATATACATCTGCTTTTTGATTACGTGCTGGACCCATGCATGTATTCATATTGACATGTGTGTCCGTGTTTCTGGGTAGCACAAGGTTCACGACACAAAAGACAATTTATGACAATGCTGGGCAGATTATGAAGACACTTGACCTCTAAAGAAGCAGACTCTGATCCACTAAGCTGTAAGTAATCTAAATACTGAAGAAGGCTGACAAGCAGCTAAACACATCTGTGTTTGGGTGCCAACGGGAAGTACTGGATGTTTTTAATCATTTTTAATATTTCTATTATATTTTTCTTCCTATGTTTAATTGATGAAAATATGTTTTTTTTACTTTTTGCTTTTTTCGCTGATTATATTCCTGTGTTTTTTAGCTGTTTTAACAACATCTCGCGCAATGGGGGATCAATAAAGTTTGATCTTATCTTAGTGGGAGTTAAAACGAGCAGGGGTGTCTGGATTTCTGTCTAATATATAGCGTACATTCCCTGGCGTAATTTGGTATTTACAGTATATTCCTTTGCATTTTTTTTCTCAACTTGGTTTAAGATTTAAAGTAAAAAAATGGTGATGACACTCAAAATAACAAAACTGGAGACAAACTATTGATGTTAACAAAGACAAAAGTCAAAGATGTTTGTTTGGTTTTAGTTCACATGTCATTTAGTTCTTGTTCAAACTATTACAGCTAACAAACACAAATATCTGAGGTTCATTCAACAGCTCTTTCTCCTGCACCGCTGCAGCACATAATCAGCTGTGTAGACGGATCTTCAAAAAGTCTGCCAACCAGTTTACCTTCAGATGAACATCGTTTACTGTCAAGAACCTGGTAAACAAGGGTGTGCCCACTGATCATTAATCACAGAAGTGTGGCAATGCCAGCCAATACTGACCTCTTTAAACATACAGGTGGTCAGTACTTTTTTTATGTCTTTAAGGCAGCAGATTACGTCTTTTTCTGAATGGTTTTGTTGATTAAATGTTAAAAAGTGTAACAATGCAGGTTACAACTTTGCTGAGCCCGTTGTAATGTTTGCAAATGTCCCTACTACTTGGATTTACAGCACTCAAAATACTTCAAGTATTCAAAGAGGTTAAATATTTTTTCACTCATTCCACGACTCAATGAATCGTTTAAGCTCTGATCGTTAAATGATACTGGAGGTTTTTTCCAGACTGGAGGTAGATACATGGCCTAATTATATCAGCTGCTTGTTTTGTGATTGCTTACTTTTTCAGTCAGCATCAAAAGGCAGACAAGGAAGACACTTAAAAGTGATGTGTAATTCTTCCTGTCAGTCAAAGACAGTAAGCATGGAGCGATAGTGATCCCCTCTAGAAGCCACTGAGAATTCATACAACCAGGAAACAAAATAACACACTTCAGTCGAGGAAAGATGAGATTAAAGATATTTGACTACATGAGTTTAGATACTTTTGTCTCTGCCCACTGAGATTTAACCCAACCGATGAGATTATTTCCGCTCTTGGAGCAGCTCTGCCTCGAGAGATGTTTATGTAATTACAACTTTAATCTGCCGTCAGATGAAGAGCGAGGGCTGATGAGAGCAAAAATACAAAGAGACCTCCTGTCAACAGACTCGAGGCTGGAGGGAGTGTGTGCACCGACAGCAACAGCAGCACCAGCTTGAGCCACAGATGTCCAAGATGTCTGCGTGTGTGTGTGTGTGTGTGTGTGTGTGTGTGTGTGTGTGTGTGTGTGTGTGTGCGTGTGTGTGTGTGTGTAGGCTGGGAGGATAAAAGGAAGGCAGGAGTGCAATATAATCATCTGGTTCTCAAAGGAAGGGGCCAAATTTGACCAATAACATTCAACGAAGCAGATTTGACTGTGACACCAGGGTGAGCAATCCACAACAGTGCTGACATGATTAGTCCAATACAAGCATATTGATATATTATTTATCGTCTTGCACAAAAAGGCCAAATGTTGTCTAGTTGTAAGCTTCTCACATGACAACAGATAGCATTTGAAATATTTTAGGGACTTATTTTAGACCAAACCAGTCATCTGAAGACCTAGAATGAAATGCTAAATTGTGTTAAATTGTGATAGATGTTTAGGCTGCCACCCTGAAAAAAAAATGAACACACAGCTCAGCACGTGATACATAATGCTTTTCTCTTTTTAATATGATTGCAATTATTATGTATTTTCTGGTTTGGACTGATGGTCAAGCTATCTGAATACACACGCTTAGGTCCAGGAAGTTTGTTAAGGGCATTATTTAGTTACTTCATCTATTTTATAGACTACTGAAAAGACGGACACACCGGCAATACTAGAAATGATGACTTTCTGCTTGAATCCACAGTGAACAGAATAATGTGTTCATGCCAACAGTAGTGAGGTAAAGATTAATCGTAAAATCGTGAAAAATCGCTTCAAAGGTGTCAAGATTCACATCGGCACTCTGGAAAATGAATCGCAATAATATCGTGAGCGTCAGCAGCTGCAGAGCAAGATTTTGAAATTGAGGACGGCACCACCTTCTTTTAAATCGTAAGATAACAGACAAGACAAAAACTGTGTGCAAATGTTGCAAGAAGACAGGGAACTACACAAATAGCACAACCAACATGATGCTGTAATTAATCAACACCACATTGAGAAGCTCCAATCAGCTCCCCTTGTAGCGAGAAAACTGACAAGTGGGTTTGCAGCCCCTAAAAGGAATCCTTTTCTGTTATCTCATAATTTGTGTACAGTCTCATTTTGTAAAATAAATCGTGAGAGAATCGTATCGTGAACCCAGTATCGTGAATCATATCGTGAGTTTAGTGAATCCTTACATCCCTAGCTAACAGAGCTACATGTCTCAAAGCTCCCATTAGTATTACAGACGTGCTGCAATGTTTTATCCAATGTGAACAATGAAAACTGTATATTTTGTCTCAAATATGGCACGTTGTCTTTGAGAATATTAATTTCAACCCTATTAGCTGTATTCAAATCGTGTTATTTGATGACCAAACGATGTGTATCAATACAGACCAATGCTTTCTACTGGACACACAGGATTAAGGTTGACTAGCAATCGGCTTTTGAGAGATGCTAGCTCATGTTGGTCATATTATAACATGTTACCTTCTATGAGAAAAGACGTGTGTGAGTCTATACAAAGACCAATTGCGAATGAAACTAAATATGGCAGCGTTTTATGGCAAAGCAACAACAACAAAAACATGTTTTACCAGCTCAAGTTAAACAGCCACATCACAACTCTTGATTACTACCTTTTTGAGCGCTTCAGCAGCGCTCCCGGAACAAAATGAGACTTGTTCTGGCTCGGCATCGCAGCCCACTGACTCGGATCCGACATGCTGGGGGATAATTGTTTTCTTTTTTTTTTTACATAATCCTCGTTTCAAAGTTTAAGTTGATTTAAGAAAGCGCAGGTCGATGAGAAACCCCGCTCCTCCTGCTACTGCTCTCCCCACCATCGTCTCTTCTCCTCGGCGGGTCCTTTTGTATTCACACCGACTCTGTCTGCCTCGTGAAGACCCCACGACTCCGGAGCTGCAGTTACATCCTGCGGTGGGCTCTACTCTGACCACGGGCCTGTTGTCCCCGAGGCATCACCTCCATGGCGGTAAGTTGGCTGCGTATTACCGTCCACACAAGCAGCGGCACACTTTAGTTTAACCACACAGACGCGGCTGGCTGGTGGCGTGTGTATCCGTGTGAGCAGGCTGGAGTCTGGTGCTGCGTTCAAGTGCTGCTCGTTACCCATGCCTCTCATTAGTGAAAAAAAATCTGCTGAATTCAACATTTGACTACATAGTCTGAGAATAGTTTTCACCACAAAAGTGAAGACATGAATTTATTTTTCTTTGCTTGACCAGCTGTCCAAAATCCAAAAACATTCGATTTTCAATACTACAAACCAAAAAAATGCAGCAAATAAGTGAGACATATAGCCATGACAAATGATGTCTTTGCACTTATCAAAAAACAGTGACTACACATGATCCTTGAAGTGCTGCCTTGTCCACAAAGCAAGATTTCAGTTTTATTTAAAGTTTGGCAAAATTGACCCAAAAGGATTACAAACAAGTGACAGCATTTCTTTGTATACTTGCATAGGAGGTTTTTAGTCTTTGGTTATGGGGTAAACCTGCAGACACGTTGGTACCACTGCATTAAGGTTTGCTTGTAAAGTTGATTTCACTGTTTTTGTTCAGTCCAGGTTTAAAAATGGGGACAACTTTCTGATTATATATGACAGCTATAATAAGTATGTTGACAATAAAATAATAAGTTGTGTGACTTTCACTTTCTGAAATTTCAACAATCTTTCCGTTATTATAGCTCAACCTTTCTAGTCACCTTTATCCATTTTTTCCAAATATATAAAATGCTCCTTGTTTTTGAGACATTGCCAAATATATTATTTATTTATTTTTGTATTTTAAGAAATAATTTTCTCAAGACCCTGAAGAAAGTTTCAAACGCTTTCCTTACAGTATAAAAGAGTTCATATGGGGAGAGCATTCTTTACGTAAATCATAACACTATTCCCTATGTCAAGTTTGTTTAACTGCAGGTTTTGCAATTTTGTCAAAATTAATAAAAGTCAGAACCATTGCTATCAGAACAGTTTGTATGATCTCTTGTGACTCAGGTGCATTCTTACTATAGTGATAATTCCCTACAGAACTTGAAAGCAGCTTAAGATTGTTGGTGGGATGTACCATGAGGCCTCTGGTAGAGGGTGGATTCTAGCCAAACTTTTAAGCAGTGGTATATTCCACAGCATATGTATCTTCAGTGATTATACAGTACTGTATTGCAAACAAAAATGTCCGTGTCTGTCTTTTCACCAGGTCCTTATCCTATTTTTCAGAAGCACTGTAAGTGATTCACTATTGTTTTGTTATCAAACTAATTGGATCTCAGAATCAAATGGGAGTGATTCCTTCAGTCTGTATGATCTTGATTAGATTATTCCATGTCCTTCTTGTAGTTTGATGTGGCCTCACATTGACAATAAATTCAGTTTAAAATGATCCTTGTGAACAAATTAACATATGTGGATCCATCAACATGAGGTCATAACATATAAAAAGAGTTTAATTTCCCAAGTGTTGCCTTTTGTCTCTAATTCAGATTTATTTGACAGTAATTTCATTTTGTCCTTTATATAATTCTGACATCATCTGGACCTATTGAAGAATTACAATATAAGTCCAACTCTCTCCCTCACTACAAATTGGCACCAGGTACCATGAAGCATTTGTCATATAACATGTGACAAAGCCATCATCCAGAGAAATAGAATCAAAGGAAGATGTAGGGAAGCAATTAACTTGCATGCAAATGTAGAATCTGATGCAAGAGAGAGGACATGTTTCTGGATGGTGCAACAAACAAACAGCGTGTCTTTCAATGAAAATGCTGTGACGAACACTGCCAACATATTCTCAATCTGCCACACAGTGTCATCAGACTTCTCCAGGCTGTGGAAAGGCTTCATGTTTATCTCATCTTAGAGGGTTTTGGGGTTTTTTCACCATCAATTTTGTGATTTTTTTAAAACCTAGATAATGGGATTTCTTATTGTGGTGTGACAGCCTGGCACTGCTCACACATCCAGAAACAGGCTGGATGCAGCCGCCTCTGTTTGCAGTCTTACCTTCCTCCACAGCACCCAACAGCGTTGCCAGGCAACCCACATAGACTTAGAGACAACTAATAAATGATGGTTCTTCTCTAGTAAAACAGAAGAACCTTAATATACACAAAACACACAGATTTATTGCATATTTCTGCTGTGTTTTTTGTTTAAAGTTCACACTTAAATACTTTGCTGTTGATTTCACTGTTTTTGTTCAGTCCAGGTTTAAAATGTGGAACATTTTCTGAAAATATATTTTTTATGTCATATTAATCCAACCTATTACAATCTGATACTTAAAGTCATACCAATAGCATTTATCATACACATATGCCCTCTGCCTGCTTTCTGTAACCCTATTGAAAGATTTGTCTCCACATTTCTCTATTCTGCAATGATTCCATGAATGTGTAGCATATTTTTAAAACAGTTGTTTATATATTGAATAAAGCAATCACACGACAAGGTCCATGCAACTGTTCTGGAGCTTTTAGTCATTTCACACCATTTGTCTTACCCCAGTAGTTGTGTAATTATAAATATTCAAATGACAAGATCATTGAGTAAGACTGAAAGCACCAGGACAAATTATGAATGGACCTTTCGGTGAAGCTGTTTGTCAACTGCAGTTTTGATGGTCCAGATGGCGCTCCATTGTTTCTGTGTATTTTTTACCCATTTTTGCAACAGTGGAATAAGTGTTACATCTTTCTTGCTTATGGTAGCCGTTGCCACAGACTATTTACACACCGTATCTCCTGTGGTTAAAGCACAAAGCCAGTGATGTTCAATACTTCTGCTTTTGCATTGAAGATCCCACTAAACACCACAAACTGTCAAAAAACCGTGTTGTGACAAAAAAGTCAGTCACTGAATATTTCATGTGTCACCCTGTCAGCAACTCTCAGTCCCAAGACATACAATCTTTAAAAATGGGTCAAGAATGTTTGGTTTCTTCTTTTTTAAAGAATTTCCTTAAACAGCATGGCTTAGTAGTTCTAGCTAACTTGGCCTAACTGAGTAAATTGTTTGTTTATTTTTTTTGTTAGGGGCCATTTTTAGCAGCTGATTGATATACAGCGAAGTGTTTTTTTGTTGCAGCATGATGTATGTTGGACTGAGATGAGGTAATCTACTTTGCACTATTTTTGTATTAAAATAAAGTTGCAAAGTGGAGTTCATTTATGAGTTTTTCAGCTCTATAGAACAGAGATTTATTTGTTCATGCTTGTCAGGTGGATTACTAATTGTTAGACTTGTATTGAAACAACTCTTTGATTGTAGGCACTTAACATGTTCAGTGCACAGAAACAGTCTGTGTGTGAGAGCTGGCTTTCTTACCTCCAGGGATGAAGGGTTTGTAAGGGGCTGCAGGGACTGCAGGGGCTGCATGGGCTCAGGAGGGTGGGGCTCTGGCATGTGGGCGACAAGCTGCAAAGCAAGATAGGTTGGCATGGATTAGATCACTGACCATATGAGCACATTGGCGTCCGTAATCAGTCAGCAGCAGAGCTTTGGTCGATGGCTATAGGTTGATAGCTGCCTATAATTGGATGATTTTAATTGTCAGAGGTGACAGATAGACAGCTTTACTGTCCCAAATGGGATATTCATATTCACAGATTCAGATTCAGTTCCACTGGGAGTCAACTTATAAAATATCAGCATAACATATTACACATAACAACACAACATATCACATATAACAGCATAACATAGGGCTTCAAACAGAGAATATACAGGGTATGGATGGTTGGATGGTTGGATGAATGTTGAGGCTGGATCTTTACATTGGGCTTACTGAGCTAGTTTATTACGTGCAGCGATTGCAGAAACGACAAAACTTCTCTTAAAACGAGCCTTCTTCCAGTTCATAACCCTGTATCTATGTGGCCGGATGGAAGCAATGTGAAAAAGAAGTTCAGTAGGTGAGTAATGTCATTTGTTAGTATTCTTGCCAGGCTTGTGGTGGCTCTGTCATTCAAGTCTGACAGGCTGGGAGCTGATTATCTTGTCATTTTATTGAGTTTGTTTTTGTTGTAGCTGGTTTACATTGTGATAAAGAAAGAGGGGGAAATGTACAGCAGGATGGGTTGAATGATGCTTTAGTAAAGTAACAGCAGGAGGTGGGGGCCACAGACAGAGCTCTTAGTTTACGTATGACATGTAGTCTTTGCTCTGCACGTTTCACGATGGCAGTATGGTATGTTTATCAAAGCTTAGTTTATTGTCCATGATGAGTACTAAGTATTTACAACTTCTGACCCTTCTCTCTGGTATCACATACTGTATTTTTGACAGAATAATACTTCAACAGTGGAACAACTCTACTATTTTAAATCTGATACTACATAATGTTGATTAAAGCTTGAGATGTTACAAAAATCATTTGTTTTACAATCCAATTCCATACCTGGACTTGTGAATTGGCCGATACCAAGAACCCCTCTGATACCACATGAATAATAATAGAATATAAATAATTGTGTTGTTGTTGTTTGTTATCATCATACGTTAATTTACCTGAAGCCAGCCAAATAGAGCCCAACCAGCTGATGAAATCGGCCGATATTAGCTCATCCAATCAATATCGGTATCGGCTCATTTTAATCGCAGATATGCGCCGATATTATTCGATTAAATCACAAGTCTAATAGCATTTCATTTGAGTTTCATTGTATTACACTAGCTGTTCTCTTTCACCAGCAGAGTGTACTATATTGATTACAACAAGCACCATCACTCTCCAAAGGGTCAAGTATACTGTATATCTTTTCCACAAGTGTTTGATAACTGCATTTGAGGGGTCAATCCAAAACAATTTGTAAATGTATATATTTTTATCTCTACAGATTTCATAGAACTAAGAAAGATATCGGCCGAATTATCGGTATCTGATTTTTTCTCTTCCTAATATGGATATCAGTATTGGCCGAAAAAAAATCGGTCCGGCCCTAGTGTCAAATCAGTGCATTGACTATAGCGTACTTAATGATACCTCATAATGCATATTAGACCATAACAGGTGTCTGTGTCATTATCAGCAGGTACTGCTGTCAGATATAGGACAAACTCTAACACAGACTTGATTTGAAGTTTCTAAAATTCTTGCCAACATTGCTTTTGGGTACCTTTACACAATAACCATTTCACAACAACTTTACATTAAATGTTATCTACCA
The DNA here is from genome assembly GCA_020745685.1 of Tautogolabrus adspersus. Lineage (NCBI taxonomy): Eukaryota > Metazoa > Chordata > Actinopteri > Labriformes > Labridae > Tautogolabrus > Tautogolabrus adspersus. The sequence goes on along the minus strand of CM036536.1, from coordinate 11,366,874 downwards.
TTTCCCTTCTAACACACTATTTTGCATCAGAATATGCATGCTCAGCCTTCCTAAGGTCTCCATACCTCACGATGCTGACCCAGCATCTGAGCTGTTTTTCTATTGATTCCCCTGCTCAGATGTAAGCTCTGCCTTGTGGGCTCCACACTGCTCACACTATTGTCTCAGTGCTGCAGAGGCTTCTCAGTGCTAAACACAGCAATGGCTACCAAAGCACTAATGAACGTGTTGTCATAGTAATACAGGGAGGATGGTAGGAAAAACAACTCCTCACACAAAGACTCCACATCCTGTAGTGTCGGCTCATAATTACACAACATATTAAACTCATTACCGTGTGTTTTATCTCAACATATTTTCTCATTCAGACCCCTAAACCGAAGCCCTTGGAAGTGCTTGACTGATTAATCATCCTTAATATCCATCTCCTATTTCCATTTTGACGGCACTCTTGTCCAGTTTGTAAACTGAGCAGAACATCTCAGACTGCGGAACAGAGAGGCTCATGCAGAATATCTCATTTGTCATCAGGCAGGACAGCAGCCGGATTTAGAGGAAAAATACCAATCATGGGGAGGAAACTTTAATCTGCATTAAGAAGAAGCTGCCTCTTCAAAGATATGTTTGTCATTTTAAAGCATCCAAGTTATGGAATATCAATAAAAGTTACCAAAATAAAGTCAATTCAACTTCATAGCCAGTTTAAAACAATCAAGGTTGACCATTTGCTAACAGGGTCAAATCAAAAACAAGATACGTAGTACATCATTAAATAATATTAAAATAATAATAATTTCCGTTACAAAAAAAGGACTTAAATGTGGACATTTGTTTTTAGACAATGTTTTCTAAGTATGCCTACACTAAGCATGATGGCTTTTTAAAAAGCTTGGTACCTGTCAAAAACAAGTCTCTTCAAAAAATGAATCTAAGTTGGTTGAGAGAAGGACGAAGATAATTATTCAAAGATATTTATGTCACATTGTTAAACCAATGTTTTACAAAGTTAGCTCAAATAGGCACAATATCTTGCAGAATCTGAAACTGAATAACAAACAAACGTTTGTTTTATTTTACTCCTGGCACTGATATCTATGTCACTCTTGTTGGCCTGGTTGTCCATCAACAACAACCACTAAAATCCTGAACCCCTCCCTGCACTAAGTGTGAAACCTCCTCTGTATCTAAGCGCGGGAGCGGCTACAGTAAGAGCCTAAAAATGAAAATGAAACACAAACAGCACATGCTCTGCTAAAGATGATCCACGGAGGAGGCAGATGGATGGATCAGAGAATGTGTGCATGTGTTCAGGGAGCTCCTACGCCTTATGGATGGATCAGCATCTAATGGGCAGCAGGTAGCCCCCTTACCCCCGCCTCCCCATGAGAAAAAGAGGCTACAATCACTGTGGAGGAAGAGTGGGCGGATATAGGGCTGCAGCCATGTCTTTTGATGGAAAGAGGATTCACAGGTTAGCAATTAGACTTAAATAAAATATATCTTCTCTTTAAAACTGCAAGCCTTTTGGGTTGCTTTGCGCTGCGAGGGTGAGTGTGTGATTCATACAGGAATCAAGGAGTGTGGATTCCATGTGAGATAAAAAAAAAAAAAAGACATAAGAGCTAGAAAAACAAAACATGAGGACAGAATTCACATTGAGGCATGAGATAAACCTCCTAAATCAAGGGGGGAAAATGCTCCAAAATATCTGTAAACTGGGCATTTTTGAGAAATTTGACGAGGTAATCCCACAGATTACATATTGCCAAAACAACTCCATAAAAGGGGCCTTGTTGTTCCATACATTTTACCAGCCATGAATGAAACAGAGGAAGCTGGATTTCTCTTCATCCAGTGGGGGAAATTCAATTAAGAATCGACATTCTGGCAAGAAACTGCCAATTATGAGCTCTTACTGGAACACCTATTTCTATGATAAATATGCACCTGATGAGACACCTGTTACTTCTCTGCCCACAGTGCAGTCCTTTCTTCAGAACACAACTGAAAACTAGACAGTTAAGTACTTAAACAAGCCTTGGGACTGTCATCCCCCTTTGAGAAAACATGAGGGATTATTAGCATATCCAACAGGATCTGCTGGCTGTTTGGGTCTAACCGCTTTAAACAACAAATTCCTGTGTTGACACCAGAGTACAGAACCAACAACAACACATATAAAAACACCTCTTTAAAGTAAAACTTTGAAAGAGAACAATTTCACATGACAACTTTGTCGTGTCAGAGGATGTAAATAAATAGAGAACTTACTCCAGAGTCAGAGAGGGGATTTTCAGTTTATCTCGCCGAGACTTCATTCTTGCTTAGCGCCGAGCTGGGGCTTCATGTAGTCGGTCTCAGATCCGGCTGGCAGCCACTCATCGCTGCGGTTGGGACTAAAAATAACACGGTTCACAGAGTATCGTTTACCGGCGGCTTCAGCGCATTCCGGGGAGATTTTTTTTCCGCTTGAATAGGCAATAAAACGTAGACAGTCCTCAGAGAAATGATGCGCTCAGACTGTTTCGTCTCACGTCCGTTACCAAGGCGCACCGGAGAGCGAGTGCCACAAAACCGAGGGAGTGACGGGTCACCGCTAACCTCCATGTGACTGGTGGGGAAGGAAGGGAGACTGGAGGGGAGGAGGAAGAGGGAGGAAAGGGGGAGTCTATCGGAGGGGGGTGGCTAAATCAATTTGGGTTGTTGGTGACAGTCAATAGAGGCGGGGGTTTGGTGAAGATGGAGTGAAAGTTCAGATTCCCAAACATGATAATATCTCATTAAGACAATCATTTTAGATAGCCTATTTTAATGTCTTATTACAAAGTGTGTCCCCTATGGCCTGTTTTTTGCCGTTGTTAACCTGTGTAAAACCACAATGAAGAGACGCCACAACAAAAGTTTTCAATCTAATTATTTGATAAGAGTACGCGTCATTTTAAAACCCATCATCCCCTATAGTGCACTGAAACAAAGAGTCTGCTGGTCGTGATGAGGCTGGGGAATACCTCCTCTAAACCGTGACAGCTGCCACACAGAAAACGTTTCTCACCCTCTGCCGCGCGCTGTGTGCGCGTGTGTGTGGCTGTGTGTGTGTGTGTGTGTGTGTGTGTGTGTGTGCATGTGAGAGAGAGAGAGAGAGAGAGAGAGAGAGAGAGAGAGAGTTCGCTCGCTATGCCTTGCAAACCATTATTTTCTGACTGTGATGTAGCCGCCATAGGAAGCCATTAATTGCACGGACAAACTCGATTTCCCCAAGGAGAAAGGATGTGTGTGTGTGTGTGTGTGTGTGTGTGTGTGTGTGTGTGTGTGTGTGTGTGTGTGTGTGTGTGTGTGTGTGTGTGTGTGTTATGTGCAAGTGCGCGTGAAGCCACTGTGCATGCGTGTAGCTAAATCTTATTACTGAGCCTCTTTATTTTCTTCTACGAGGCTCCTCAGGTCTGTCGGTGCGCGCACGTGCGGGTACGAGGTCTTAACACGTTTTATTGAGTGCGCTTAAAAGCAGATTTCCCCAGCCAGTGTGCCTCCGTGTGGGAGTGTGTTTGTGTGCGAGTGAGTGATTGTGTTCGTGGATGTGTTTGTAAGGGCATATTAGATAGTCAATTTTTTGTTATAATAGTTCTGTGTGTGTGTGTGTGTGTGTGTGTGTGTGTGTGTGTGTGTGTGTGTGTGTGCGTGCGTGCGTGTGTGTCACTTTTTGCACCTCAGCTGCTTTCTATGGAATTCCCGCATCTCCAACAGCAGCAGGCCACAGTGATGACACCAGTCTCTTTCTGGTTGCTAGGGAGCTGGTGATAGTTTTGCTGGTTGCTATGGAGAGAGGATGTTTCAGTGTTGTCTTCCTCCTGACTGACACAGGTCTGATCATCAAAAATCATCAAATGACAGACTTTAGTGGGCCACATAGTGTCAGCAGTTATTTAGACATCTAGAAGAAATCTTGCAGTAGGTCTATAACTATTCATTGTGTCAGGCCCCCTGGTGTATAGGCCTATAGTCCAATATTCCCTCGCTTTTAGTTTTTTTTATCATCTCCACCAGCTTCTTCACCAGTTATGTCTGCTTGCTGTGCTGTGCTGTGCAGGTAGCCTATTTTACATTGATTCACGAAAGGATTGTGCCGCTTTTGTTCCGGCTAAACCTGTGCAAATATAGTCAGACAGTAGCTTTTCCTAAAAAATAAAATTTGTAAAAAAATCAGAATCAGAAATATACTTTATCGGGGCGTTGGTGGCTCAGTGGTTACTGGCGTGCCCCACATAGGTTATAGTCCTCCAAGCAGGCGCCCCAGGTTCGAGTCCGACCTGTGGCTCCTTTCCCGCCCGTCAGTCCCAACTCTCTCTCTCTCTCTCTCCCTGATTTCCGACTCTGTCCACTGTCCTATCTCTAAAATAAATGCACAAAAAGCCCCCCAAATAAAAAGAAATATATTATATTCATTTGGATATTGTGTTTACAAGCTGCTACGAACATTGCTACTGACTCTACTTTAACTTAAAATGGTAAAATTACTCAGTTTGCATTGCGAGTTGTGCTTGTTATTATCTGCATTTATGTCTGGCTGTGAATAATAATAAGACTTCATTTCCTGCATTTTCATACAGATGAAAACACCTGTTCTATTTGTTCCCCTGTCACTACAACTTTGCAATGTTTCTTAAAACTGAAAATGATCATAATCTCCATCTCCAATTTCTCCCAATCCACATTGGTTTTCATCACCTCTGCTCTAATGATTTAATTTAGTTGCTTCTCCCCCTCACTGATTGCCTCATCAACAACAACAGCTCCTTGATAGCAGAAGAAAGTTACATCTTTTTTTTTGAGGGCTAATATTTCTTCCTTAAAAAGTAAGGGCAATGGTGTGTGTGTGTGTGTGTGTGTGTGTGTGTGTGTGTGTGTGTGTGTGTGTGTGTGTGTGTGTGTGTTTGTGCGCTCGCGTCTGGTTGGCAACAAGTAGCGGGTGGTGTGAAGGGGGGTTCCCATCCCTCCTGATTGCTTGGGGATTGTTTTGTCAGAGCAACGTTTAAAAAGAGAGTTGATTTCTCAGTTGCCATGGCGATTTGGGCTTCCCTGTTCATCTCTTCCCATCACCCAGTGAGCCTCCTCCCGTCTCTGCTGTGTGAGATGAAGCTTAGCTAAATGATGATGATAATGCTGATGTTGTTTGCAGCCATGCAGCCATGCAGCCCTCATTTTCAGTGAACAGTGGCGAGGTAGCTAAGAGGAGCCCCCCTTGATAGCTCCCGAGTAATTTAGCGATAGCCATGTCTATGAAAAAAACGGTTATATTTACATATGGAGACACCAATCCAGCATGTTTTAGTGTTTAAAAAAAACAGAGAAAAAAATCTAACTTGTCTTCTACATTACGACAATCTATGACATGAGTAATGATGGCAGTTGACCTTTCCTACTTGTTGTGCGATTGGTTCGTATCGTTTCAACTGTGGTTGAATGTGCAGGACAGCAAACAAACCTTACTCTAGGGGTCTTCAACCTTTCTTCATCTGAGAGCTACTTTGAAAAAATGAAAGTAGCCGAGAGCTTCTTGCATCACATCGCTTACACTCATTCACATATAAGGTATAAAAACGAACGAAGCAGCTGAATTAGGCTTACTTCTTGTGTGGTCCGTGTACGAAGTATAATTCATTTGCAGTAGTTCATGATGTATAATGAAACATGCCAGTTTAAGGGGTATTGCCTAATTTCATTGTCCGACTTGGCGAATGCAAATACACGTTTTCTCCCGTTTACTCATTCTCCCAGGGCCGACTCAGCCTAACGTTGTTCACGCTTTGACTGTATTATTGTTTCATTGAGCGAGGACGTGCAAAGCTATTCAGCGCAGCTTGTTGCATTATCCAACTTGTACAATGAAAATTGAACCAAGGAAGTCGACAACCGGAAACAGACACAGCTCGCCTTCAAAATAAAAGCTGTGCGTTGGTTTTGAATCGTGTTAGTTGGGTATGTTTTCATTGAGGACAAACTTTTTTTTATGTAAAGTTACTGTTTATTCTCGGTTTTGTTAATTTGGTAGAGATTGTGCAGGTGAGGTTAGGTATTAGTGGTTTAAAGAAGGTTTAAACGTTTTAATAAAGGGTGAAAGTTATAACGTTGTTCAAGCCGTTCGGCGAAAATATTGACTGAAATGAGCAGTTTAAACAGCATTGAAAGACGCTGCTGCGATGCATTACTGAATCTGTTTTAATCTGAACTTCGTCTATTAAGTGGAAGTGTGCACTGCAGACGCCAGCATTTTTGATGATCTCCTGTCCAGTCCTTTCGCAATATAAACGGTTAAAAGTATGTAGGCTAATATGCTACACTTTCTAGCAGTCACACTCTCTTAATCAAATAAGTAGACGAACACATTGACATGAATCAAATAACTAGGCTAATAAAAGTGTTCTCCCCGACTGGCGAATGAATTCACGACCAACAGCTATGGAAATTATCACGGCAACCAACGCAGCCCAACTTTTAAGGCGAGCTGTGTCTGTTTCCGGTTGTCGACTTCCTTGGTTCAATTTTCATTGTCCAAATTGGATAATGTAACAAGCTGCGCTGAATAGCTTTGCACGTCCTCGCTCAATGAAACAATAATACAGTCAAAGCGTTAACAACGTTAGGCTGAGTCGGCCCTGGGAGAATGAGTAAACGTGAGAAAACATATATTTGCATTCGCCAAGTTGGACAATGAAATTAGGCAATACCCCTTAAACTGGCATGTTTCATTATACATCATGAACTACTGCACATGAATTATACTTCGTACACGGACCTTGTGTACTTTTTGTACACGTGTAAAATTTCGAAAATGCTCAATATTATATTGAGAATTGTTGCATCTACTACTGTTTAAGCTTACTTTACTTTTGAGACTTCTCCAGTTGTAAAACAGAAGGCTTCAATAACAAAAGAGAGGTAGGGCATGCAGGGATGGCTCTGCACCAAAAACAGAGAAATGTGAGAGATTGCTTGAGTCAGTGTTGCTGCATGAGGAGAGGAAAAGAACTGGAAATAAATGCTATGAACATGACTTATAACTTATGCACACATCAGATGGTTACTGCTAAGGTTAGCAGCAATATAATCACAGCCCTGATTCCAACTTCATCAGTCAGATATATTAACAACAACAACAAAATCTTTCACTCTAAATTATGTTTATATATCTGTCTTCCTGAACTGCCATAAAGCGGCAGCTTCTCCACATGAGCAAATGTCTCTGCTCTACAGATCGCACAAACAATGAACTGAAGATGCTTCCCCTGATGGCATTATAATGGCTCCTAACATTCAGCAGAGGCTCAGAAAGCGCATAACCTGAGGCCTTGATTTATTTTACAATGCACTATATTACTGAACCACTGAGGCCTGATCTGTTATGTATATGCTGTAAGTATACCACAGAGTGAGCTCCTATTACATTTAATGACAACTTAAATCATACACAAATGGATGCTGCAATGATCCAATAATAACGCAGTGAAAACACTAATAACATTCAGGGAATGTGTCAGAAGGTGATACTCTGGTTGCTGATGATAGGAAAAAAATAAACATTGTGTAAGACACTATCACGGGAAGTTTTTTCAATAAACTGAGATGAAGGAAATGAGGAAACGAGCAGCAATAAGTGTGAGCTTGAGAACTGGTATTTTGTACGTGTAAGTCTGTGACTGAGAGAGAGAAAAAACAGAGGGGTGTGTTTGTGTCCCCGCATGTCTGTGCTGTGCACTGCACACTCTTGGTCCACAAGATGGCGTAGAAATACAATCATCTCAGGAGAATAATCGCATCACTATCTAGATCTAAAGTATGTGTTCTCTTTTCACACGTTGATGGCCTGCTATAGGAGAATATAACACTTCACCCTTCAAAATGTTTACACCTTTACATAAGCAGCTGGTTGTGTGCAATATTTTACATTCTGATTCATGGCTCTTTGTTTGACATTTCATGACCTGAAAAATGTGTGTTAGATGAAGATTCAGGAAGAGGCTAATGTTGCCTCCTCAGAAGTATTTCTGTGCATTGTACGACTTAAAAGGAATGAAATAAAAGTGGTCTGAGGAGACTGTGGACAAAATTTTTTTTTTAATTGAAATAATAGTTTACTTCAACATATTACATTAAATCATGTGCATGAGGTCATCTTCTTCAATATGCCTGCTGTTATACTAAACAAATCCAGAGGAAAGAACAAAACATTCATGTAAAAAACAAGACAACAAAGAAACAAATAAAATATCAAAGCAATAACTTGAACAAGCATAAAAATGCCTGCTTAATACATTTACCTTGTCCTATGGATCTTTTTCAAAGCAGCAACAAAGCAAGACATTTTGTAAATGCACATTTATCTTTATTGAGATTGTCAAAAGTTATAAACACTGAACGTTCTATGGTTAAACGCAAGGGAAGCAATGAGTTGATCATTTCCTGGTTACCAGGGGCTCTAAGACCCTCAACTACGTCTACTCGGAGATCGTCAGTCCCTTTTTGATTGTTGTATGTCTTTGTGTAGCCATTTTCTTTTTTTGGTTAGTCTCTTTGGATTTGTTATAATCTTTCTGTAGCCATTCAAAACTTTGTTGTTCTGTGTATCTTCTTTGAAGGCCATCTGTAGTTGTTCTGCGTCTCTTTATGGTTGTTGTTGTTAAGCAACTCTTTGTGCTCTTTACTTTGTCTTTCAATAGTCTTGGAAAAATACATGAAAAAAAACAACATGTTGCAACACACACCAATGTCCAAATGTACATGAGTCATTGGTTACTCAGTTTTTTGTAAGACATAGAAGCGGGGGGACTTTGTTTGAATACATATTAAGTGGTTTACAGATTTAGCCCAAAGAGCTGGAGCCCACAATCATGGCTGTGATTGATAGATGGTGCAAAACAACACCCAAGGTCACCCATAAGGGGGGGATAAAGGGGGAAGCTTTCTGGGGCCCAGTCACATGAAGAGGGCCCATGGAGGTTAGCAACAAAAAAAACACATGGTCCATCCTCATTTTAAGCAACAATGACCAAGTTGTAAATTACACCTAAATACTCAACATTACCTCTTAAAGCAAAAAAAATCCACACATTTTATTTATTGTTGCTTTGGTAAAATGTAGCGTGTTTCAAAATATAAACCCTTTTCTTAAAATGATATGAGCCTTTTCTGTTGTTGTTGTTGTTGTTGTAATGTTACTGACGTAAGCGGGCCAAATGAAGGGCCCGCACAGGTTAGGATGCCAGAAAAGAAAGAAGAAGAAGAGGGGAGGGAGCTGGCTCGGGCATTTGACCCCAACAAGAACTTGTTAAACGTATTTCAGTTAGCTCCAAAGGTCGATGGGAGCCAGGCAGAGGGAACTAACGTTCTGTACTGATCAAATCTGCAAATGTTTATTTAAATCATATCCTGGGAGGGCCCATTCACTGGGCCTTTCAGGGGCCCAGACATTTTTGCGGGTTATACAACACCCAAATGTTTGAGACATGTGAGTCATCAGCTTATAAAGCCAAGGGGTCTTCATCTCTACAAGAACATCAAACTGAGTGTGAGCTGATTCTGAGGGAAGATTAAGATCAGGAGCTTCAAGGTGATGACCTACTCCATCAACCACATAAACCAATATCCCACCAACAAGATCCCCTTGAGAAGTACTGTAGGCTGAGTGTGTTGTCACTTCAAAGCCCCCCACTTCCCCCTCTGTGGTTAAAGTGTTTGTTTTCAACAAAGTGTGTGTGGATGAGATTTTTTCATATAGCATAGCGATATCTTTAAGTAATACTGGAAGCGTACACTTAATGTCTGTGTAAAAAATTAATTGTTGTGAGTTGTGAGTCAACAATTTAAAAATCCAATATAACAATGTAAACAAAAAACATGTCTGCCTTTACCACATTATGAAATAACACATGCCAATGGAAGGGGACAGATAGTAAGAATATTGCATTAATACATGACTTAATAAAGGTACAACTGCAGCTTTTTGTTACTTAATTTCACATTTGAAAGTTATATGTTTTGAAGGAGTGAACTTCTGATAGCTCATTGTCTTACTGTCATATTGATCAGTGTCCTTGCCAATATTTTTAATGATTATTAATGCTGATCATAATATCTCTACTTTAGTTCTTTGCTGGTTACGAAATAGTTCCACTAAAGTGTGACCAATAAATATTAATGGGAAGAAGCAAGCCAGTAAAAGTTATTTATTCTCAATGCGACCATCTTTGAGGTTTAAACAGGGATATCTGTGCAACCATATTAGATTATTAGTGAATTTGTTCATATTTGCATTCTTTCAGATTTCATTTCTGTTTAGATTTAGATTTTAAACCTAAATTCAGTTACAGCAGCTCTACTAAAATCATGTTTGCGTGTAGTCTGTGTTTGTGACCTAAGTTCTCAGGAAGACGTATTTCAAAGAAACCTCTGCAGACAAAACTGAAACTATTACATGTCTAAAAATAGCTGAAAATAACAGTGGTTTACTTTGTAATTCAGGTGGAACAAACACTTGAGACAAAAAAAGGGTTAAACTGAAAGAATAAACTATTGTCCCATGGTTGAAAACACTTTTGATACCACTCTTGATTAAGACATGGTATTTTAGGCAAACTGTTAACAAATCCATGACAAAATCTAGCAAAAGATTTCCAGGTCAACTTTACGATTACTTTTGAGGTTGTTTTCTCCGGTAACATTCGTGCAAGATCCCCTTAACAATGACGGAAACTATTTGCTGTACGTGAATAGACAATTATCATGTGAGTGACTCTGCCTCTTGAGCTGAGTTCCTCACATTCTTCACCACATGTCCATGAGTCTCTTTGTAGTCTTCCGTTACAGGAGGTGCTTGTGTTGCTGTAGGTAGATCAAAATCTAACTTTTTTCTATACGAGTTCCTGCCTACAGTTTCCTCCTAGGCACACAAAATGCTGCTTCAGTAGAAATGTCAAACTAGAGGATTGTATAGGTAGCTTATAAGACCAGTGAGATCACAAACTCAAGGGCCATCTTACAAGGCCTGCAATCAACATAGATCTTCTATCATGGTTCACAACATCATCACAAAGTCTCTTGGAGTAATTTTGATCATCGCAGCTCACATGGTTTTTATCGGTAAGTCTCGTTCTTGTGGTGGATAATATTTACACTTGCTAGGAGCTTATTTTTTTGTGATTTCTTCAACTAATTTCTTATATTTCTTCATTGTTCTGCTAGTTTAAATTACCTGATGTTTTTATGCTGTTAATGCCTTTTTTCCCCACCAAAATAATATATCTTTACCTCTATTGAACCGTGATGAGGAGTTCCACTGGGTCATGGTGTTGAGCCATTTCTTTTTTCCCTCACTGAGTTTCTAACTTGATGTGTAGTCAGTTTGGCATTGTTGGTTATTATTTTGCCACAGCAAACGGACGTGAAAATGATGACAATTTACTTTGTAAATGTAAAGTACTGTTATATTTAGGTCTAAGTTTTTCAGCACTTTTGAATGCTTGTGTGTGAGATAACAAGAGCGTGGACTTAATGGAACCCACATGCTTTCATTAAATCTTACTACGACAGTGTCCCAGTTAAAATCAAGTAATATAAGAAAGCTATATGTTTTGTAGTATGAAATACAGTGCAACAAATGTCCCAAGAGTTTAAATTATGTCTTTCAAAGTCCTTGCTCTTGAAAATCTGTCTCATAATATGTTTGTGTTATGATAAAACACAATTCATGTGTGTGACACAGCTTCAGCAGAAAATATCTTAAAAGTTTTATTAAAGGTCATTGTCAGAGTATAGCTCGACCAAACACTGTAGCTTTCTTGTCACTTTACATTAGTTTGCTTTTAAAACTGAACTTCATTTTGATTAACTTTGACGTTATTAATTTGGACCATTATTTTTTAATCTATACATGCTTCTGCTCGGTACAATCATACAGAAACCTAACGTATCTTACCATTCATATGCTGACGACACACAGTTGTACATCTCTCTTATCTGAAGATCTTAGTCTTATAGATGAAATAACAGACTGCATAAAAGATATCAACTCCTGGATGTCCAGCAACTTTCTTAAACTAAACGCAGACAAGACTGAAATACTCATTGTTGGTCCAAAAAAAATCAGAGACAGCACAACTATCTCTACTTTTAAAGCAAAACTCAAAACCTATCTATTCTCTCAAGCGAATAGTTACTCTCCTAGTGTGTGTGTGTGTGTGTGTGTGTGTGTGTGTGTGTGTGTGTGTGTGTGTGTGTGTGTGTGTGTGTGTGTGTGTTTGTGTATGAGTTTATTGATTCGATTTCTCTATCTTATTCATGACTGTGGAAACCATTTTTTTTTGTATGCTGTGTTTTTAACTTCAATGTCAAGCACATTGAGCTTATCTGTAATCAAATGTGCTTTACAAAATAAAATTGCTATTCCTATTTAAAATAAACCTATTGGATATGTAAATCTATGTATGTGCTACAATAGCCTAGGAGAAGCCTAAAATAAATGTGTGCCTCTGAAATTTGATTTAAATTAATAGCCTTGTGAAATCAGTAAACTTATTTTAATGTAATTATTTTGTTAAGATTTTATTAAAGGTAGTTTAATCTCAACAAAATAACTAGAACTTTTCTTAATTCAAACATGTGAAAGCAGTTTTTGACACTGCTACCGCTAACGTTAGTTTCGTTAGCCATACCAGAAGTTACGCTAGCTTTTGGAGGTCCTTTAGTCACTTTCTCATCTTGATATGTTGACGAACTGAATCACCATGATGTAATTGATAATTAAAACTCTAATTTTTAACTAAGGATAACAGTTTGTTTTTAGCTGTATCTTAAGTTGGTAGTGTACAGTAGCAGAGTTACTTCTGGTTGTATCATTAGCTAACTTTTACTTGAAATAACATCAAGAGAATTATAAAGTCAGTGAGAAACGTATAACTCAGCATTCAGCAGCTTCTGCTCTCTTGTGATTTTCATCACAGTTCTGTGGTTATTTTGCTTTGCATTAATTTCACCTGGTGGTCATGGCCTCCTCTTACTCATCTTTTCTTCCTCATACAGACTGCAGCAGAGCACAGGTCATCGGGATCCTCGGGTCAAACATCACTCTTCAGTTCACATTTAACATCAGCATCACAAATGAAAGTAATTTGGGAATTTATATAGAAGAACCACCAAACGGTCACAAGAAGATTGCAGACAACAAAAATGGAAAATCACCAGGGGGCCATTTTTATACTTACCCTAAAAATCGTTCAGTATTTTTCCACATAACAAATCTCAATTCAAGTCACAGTCGGCTTTATTGGGCCAGTGTCTTTATGGATTTAGGAGCGCTTCCCCAAGAAAGTGAGAAGGTGCAGCTGATAGTCAAGGAGGAGAACAGAAGCAGCACAGGTATGATAACATTTCACTGAACCGATCCTGTTAACAAGTACTTAAAACTAATGTTTTGATACTGTTGTTGGGGTGGCACTATAGAGGAAAAGTTAGTGAATAACTTAAGTCAGTAGGATTCATCCACCTGGCACAATAGATATCTGTTCCAAATTTCACAAGAATACATTTTACATCCAGTCGTTGTGGGATAATTCAATAAACAGATAAAATGCCCATGTGTCTCATATGAATGAGGTTCATATGTTTGAGTGATTGCATTTTAACTTGACGGTTAAAAATGTAGTTTATGATTATACTTTATATTTATTTTAAGTAGTCTAACTAGAATTTTAAAAATAACAAATTCTGGGTTTTTTTTAAATATCAATTATTGACATGACACCTGTTTTGTGTCCTTTTTTTGGTAAGGAAAAGAGTAAGGTGCAGTCATGAGTTATACTTTCCTGTTTGACTCCTATAGTTGCAAGTCCTCCAATGCAGGGAAGTTCCAGCTCTTCTTACATCATGACTCCTGTCCTCGTGGTTTCACCTGTGGTGCTGCTGGCTGCAGTCCTTACCGGGCTCATCTGGTGTCTTGTGAGAACCAAAGGTAGGGAAGCTTTAAAATAACTTCTCAGTATTTATTTTACTTACAATAACTGATTTCCAGGGTTTATGTTCAGTGTGTTGTCCTGTTCTGACTCAGAATATTACCTTCATCAATTTGATTGCATGGCTGCTTCTATACGGCTAAAATAGGACATTTTTATGCCATAACATGTAGTACTCAGTCTGGAGCGAGTTATGAAAATATAATTCAAATGTTGACCTGATTCTAGGAAACTTCACTCTTGCACTGAATGTAAGTTGTAAATCATATTTAGTTTAAACCAGCCCAGTGTTAAATGTTCTTGTTTAGGGCTATAGTCAGAAGTACTTTCTAACATTTTTTAGTAAACAAGGTGAAGGTGAGAAAAAAATTGTTATTCTGTGGAAAAAATATAATTGTGTGGTAAGATGCTAAAAATGCAAACCAGATTGCAGTTTCACTTCCTTTTGGTACATGTGATGATTCACAGGTTTGAAAGGAAGTTCTCCCTCAGCGCAGGCACATGACAATGTACCTACTATCAGAGAGGGATGAGTGGAAATTAATCACTTGCATTATTTGTAAGCTATACCAAACGTGCTTCCACTTCAAAGCCCACTAGCCTACTTAGAGTAGAACAAATGCCTCTGAAATCTTTTGACAGCCCCCGTGACCTCAAAGACCACACACGGTAATTTCCCATTTCTGTATACAACTGCAGTCTTTGGCTGACTGTAATCTGGCTGGATATACTTTGGCTGACTGTGCATTCCTGTATCATACTAACCTGGTTTGAACATCCAATGGTAGCATTTCTGAACCAGTGCTATAACAGCTCAATAAATTCACTTCAGTCAGGACCACTTTGTCAAGATGGATACTTTGACGCAATTATTTATATTTGGCAGTATCTGTGAGGGATCTCCCTGCCCTTCCACGTGCTTACGTGGAAAGCATTGGGCAGAAACAGCACACATTCCTGCCCTTCCCGTGCATACAAGGAAAGCTATAAGGCAGGGAGATAAGCAACGAACCCCCAACAGAGCAAGCATCAATGACCAGCATGAAATTGATTTAAGTCAGAATAGCATAAAAGGAGGAGCAGGGGAGGAGGAGGGATGCAAATGTACTTGCAAATGTGGCATGCAGAGGGAGCAGAGAAGCATAGGCAGGCTAGAGCAGTTTAAATAAGGCGGCATAAGAACTATTTGGCCAATAGGATGCTTTCAGCAGATCAGCTGGCCATCAGCTGATGAGGCTTGCGTGAGATCAGCTGACGCGAACTCTGGCACGATAATAGAGCGTGACTCCGTGGCCTGCCTGAACTAACGCGAGGCTCTATATGTGCTGACCAAACTCCGCACTCGTCCGTACTCTGCATCAAGCTCGTTTGAATCACCAGATCAGAATGGATAATACTTTTCTCTAGTTTTTTATTTGTAGTGTTGCCTGATAATGGGAGCAGAACAAAATACCTCTACATGATGAGGATACAACACAATCACAAAGAACCACATGATGTACCCGTCAGCTTTCAGGCCAGAGTTCTTACATCCAAATTCTAATGCATTGTAGTTCAACATAATTGACACATGACATGAAGAAGTATCCAACACTTTGTAATTAACCAAATAAAACACAGTTCAGATTTTTTAATACTGACGTGATCGCACATTTGAATTATTCCATCCAGTGGTCGCCATCATGGTTGCCAACAAAATTGCCTCAAAGGTGTTCCTCCCAACAGTCATCATACAAGCCCAATCTATTTGACAGAATTGTTTCTATTGGCCAGGTCAGCTCAATAATATGATCAGCACAGGACCCAGCTGCTAGGATACAAATACATGATCTCACTGATTCTTTACAGCAGGGCCACCAGGAGCAGAGTAGAGCTTTAAGTCAATGAGAGAGTCAGACTTGTTCAGTTTCCATCCCATCCTATATAACTATTAAACCTGAGCAATCATTATTGTATCGACACACTTACTGATATCAGGACATTTGCAGTGAGTTAGATTAGAAAATGGTTTCCTCTGTCATGTCTTTGCAGGAAAAACAGCTAACCCAGCGTCACCCTGGTTAAAACAATCAGTAACTTGTTGGTTTATTTTCTACAAAAACAAAAATATTAGATCAACATTATTCTTCATTGAGATACTTTGGTATATGTTCACCTGTACCACTTTGAAGAATCTCAGGTTATATCACCGTTTACCAGATTATTGCAAAAGTATTAGCAAAGATTGTTTTAAATTCATAATAATACCAAACCTTTCAAACCAACCTAAATAAAAAGACTCCAGAAATTAAGACAATATCAGTCACACAGAAGCTGTATAAACACTTATTTGAACTTTTGAACAATGACAAACCTTATCTTTTGATGCCGCCTTCACCCTCAGCTCTCCAAATCTACATATTGCAAGGACTCATTTCATTATTTTCCCCACTGACTCATTATTTCGCCTACTTTGCTTCTTTTACAGACAATCAAGAAGAATCAACACATCAAAACTCCAATCCCACAATACAAGTAAGAACACACTTCCAGTAACTCTTCCTTATCATTAAAGATGAAAGCTCAAAGTAAATGTTTAACACATATGTAGAAGTTCCTCCTCTTGACTTTTATGATGTTTGCAGGAAACAGTTGAAGCGTCCATCCCTGTTCCCTCACCCTCACTGGTCTACAGCGTCCTGGACTTTCCCAAGAGATCTTCAACAGTTATAGAGATGAATTCAAGTGATACAGAGTATGCTGCTGTCAGTTATATTCAGGAAAAGAGACTGGTGTGACAACACTTACACTAATCCACTAGTCTGCTCCTTAAAAAATGTTCTGAGCTTGGACGAGGTCAAACCCTGGTCCGTTTCTTTCTACTTTTTTTCAAATATTTTATAGATATCCCAAAAAGACCAAAACCATCTGGTTTCCATTACGATCAACATTGAAACTGTTGTTTGTGTTTCGTTGCATCCAGTCCCTCAAATTTCCGTCCTGTTGCTGTACATTTATGCAGAATTACCCCTAATGTTTATTTATATTCCTGAAAAAATAGTCTCCTAAAAGTGCACTTTTTATTCATGCTGAAGTTGCATGTATTAAAGTGCCAAACTGTTCTAGCACAGTACTGACTCATCTTGATAAAGCCTACATGTATGTTTTCTAAAAATTGGAATACACTATTTAGTTGCTTGTAAAAAAAGTCAGACAAAATTGACGGAAATGTAAATATTAAGGGCTGAAAGACCGCACTGTTGGTTTTGGTCTTTAAATTATAAAAAAAATATTGTAAAAGATATGCGGAAAAAAGCCAACCGCATCAGTCTTGCCACATAGAGTTGAAGTACCCTTCGCTAACATGTTGTCTGAATGCATAAAGACATTGTTGAGGGTGGAGAGAGATGACAAATAAATGACATTTCAAAGATTTCCAGAATAAGATAAAGTACTTTCTTTTTTTTTCAATTTTTCCTCTCAAGATTAAATTTGAATCCTCATATTTCCATGTTGACTATTTTTACATTCAGTTTGAAGGCGTGAGTTCTTTAGAAACTCTCTTTTAGTTTCACTTGAAGTCATTTTCATCCACTCTGTTGGTGTTTTTCCTCGTGGGGTTCATTGCATGTCTGACTCTCTACCTTTCTCCTGAAATGAAATAAAACAAGTGAAATGAAAGTCTTAGAAATGTTGACTTCATGTTTGTAGAGTATATACGTAGTGTAAATTCACAGGCAGAAGTGTAATGTCCATTTACTATGTTGTGTCGGTTTGACTCTGTAACAGCCGCTCTTCACAAACATGAAATACCTCAGACTGTCTCTGAGACTTTTTCCACTGAATGGCTCAAAAGTTCTCCTTTTCTGGTGCTTAATAAAAGATTGTTCTCAGTTGTTAATGTGTCTTCCTCCTATTATATAGAATTCAACTCAGAACTATGAGCTGACCAGACAAACAGGTTGATTATTCAGAGCTAAGGGTTTGTTGTTTCTCTGGAAGGAAATTAACACGTCAAACTAGTAATGACGGTTATTTTAATTATGTGGCCTCAGTGGCACGATACAAACAAGGAAGATAAAAGATAAAGATTAACTTTATTGATTCCCCATTGGGGGAAATTTGTTGTCACAACAGCTAAAAAAACAGGAGTATAATTATCAAATATATCAAAAAGTTAAAATAACAAACATTTACATTAATTTAATAAAAAATAAAGCAAGAAAAATACAATAGAGATAAAATAATAGTAGGCTTACTATATACACTTTCACTTGTGGAAAGACAGAGGAGAGTTCTTATTAAAAAACACAGTGTGTAGAATTATTGTTGTGATGAAACATTATTAGAGTCAGGTGGTGGTGCTGTTGAAAAGTCTGACTGCAGATGGTATGAACGACCTGCAGTAGCGCTCAGTCTTGCAGGGTGGGTGTCTGAGTCTGCTGCTGAAGGAGCTGCTCAGAGCCTCCACAGTGTCATGCAGGGGGTGAGAGGGGTTGTCCATGATGGATGTCAGCTTCGATCCTCCTCTCACCCACCTCCTCTACAGAGTCCAGAGGACAGTCCAGGACAGAGCTGGCCCTCCTGACCAGTCTGTTAAGTCTCTTCCTGTCTGTCTCTGTGCTGCCTCCTCCCCAGCAGACCACTGCATAGAAAAGTGCAGATGCCACCACAGTGTCATAAAATGTCCGTAACAGGGTCCTGCACACTCCGAAGGACCGTAGTCGCCTCAGCAGGTGCAGTCGGCTTTGGCCCTACTTGTACAGGATGTCAGTGTTGTGTAAACTCAAGTTTCAAGTCTGCTCTGAAAACTTTATTTGGTAACATAAGTCTGAAAACTACCAAGGTATAAGCTGTTTGTACTTGAAATGCATGAACGTGTGAATGATGAAACGCAGTAATAAATGATATTTTTTGGTATGACAAAAAGGTTGGCTTATGTATGTTGGATCTCTGATGGCCCTAATGCATGTTTGAAGAAAGTTGTAAACTGAAATGAAAGGGCATTGAGCATGCTTTACAGAGTTGTGTTATAATTATAGAAAAGTGTTAAGATTTAAAGAGGAATACAAGAGATTTAAGAAAAAATAAGCAGGAGTTCTAATTGAAATGTTTTTTTAAATGTTGCTGCTTATTCACTGTCTTGCCTATGACGTCATTATCAATCAATCAATCTTTATTTGTATAGCGCCAATTCATAGATGTTATCTCAAGACACTTTACAAAAAGCAGGTAAAGGGCTGTACTCATTGCTATATAACAAAGTCATAAGTCGTCTGTAGAAGATAAAACTAACCTCGTATAAAAGTCAGGGGTTCTGGCTGAGTTACATTTCAACAACTGGATCTTAAAAACATATCGGTCCTTCCAACTCTTCCTGCAACTCTTTCAAGCATGCAGCACTGTCCCACAGTTTCAGTAGAAAGGTAGGGGTGTTACTTTCTGTCACACTTGTATTGTGTGAAATAAAACAGAAACATATGATGTCTCTGCTCAGTATTTGAAGAAACAAAGGCCTAAACTAAATGATAACCCACAAAGGAAATCATTTAAGTAAACTGTTGCACACTCATCTGAGGCAAAACTGGAAGTCATTATCATCTGCACGTTTGCTGCTGCTGCTGCATTTGTCATATTCAAATACATTTGCACTTTGAACCACATAACACCCACCTCTTCTGTATGGAGGTTTCTCCTCAACAAACATCACTTCACCGTTACTCTGCTATAAACTGTTGCATCTACTGGAAGCATCATTTAAAGAATGAGTGCAGACCAGGACAGTGCAACTAAAGTGTGATGACTCCTCACATTTCACACTTCCTCTGAAGAATTAACAGAGGCATTAAGTGCAAAAATAAATCAACATTTTGTTAAATACAGTAACTTAAGCACAACTTTGATCTTTTTTCAAATTTTCTCAACTTGTGATGTCACAAGTTGGACTCTGGTAAAAAAAAAAATACCCTCCCCTCCCCTGATATCTCCACCAATCGACTCCACCCCCAGCCTAGAGCAAAACTTTTGCGCAGGTCTGCCATTTTTATTCTCGTTACAGAGGAGTGATGTCTACTGGGAAAACTCAGGGGGGGGGCTCATTGCATTTAAAAAGACACAACACCAAAACGAAGCGTTCTGAGAGAGCTGGTTTATACAGGGTCACAAACCTCCTCTGGTGCTTGATTCATGTTATATTTTAACCAAAGCACAGCACAGATGTTTCATTTAGACCACAGGGGACTGTTTGAAAAGGTGGAAAAGGGGTATAATATGTCCTCTTTAAAATAATGTCCTTTTTTTGGTATAACTAATCAATTGTTAGTTTATAGATGTAATATGGGTGTTTTAATGTAATACTCTGAATACTTGTTTAAATAATGTCCTGTTTGTCTATTTTTTTTTCTGTTCTGTTCTGTCATAGTGCCTTTCTGTAAATTGTGACAAACAGGAGAAAAGAGTTCAAAGTTATTCTGGTGCAAAACATCCATTGGACATATTATTGTTTAATACTGTACATGGTTTATTACACCATTGCATGCATTCTAATTTGTGCTTGGTTGCTAGTATTTTAAAACTAGCAGAGTTTATTAAAACAAACACATTTCCTGTTTGTGTTTGGGTTGAAACCAGAGTGTCGTGGAAAAAAAACACATTGTATGTGTGTGTGCGTGTTAATAATCATACACTGCTGATGTGACAACTTTTAGATGTGAGGTTGATAGAGATCTGATTTTCCACTCAACATCAGCAGAAACCAGAGCAAGCTTTGCCCTGCATGTAATGTAATGGGGACCTTTCAGATGACACTAATTAATGTTAACTTGTATAGATTTTTCACACAATAAACCAGATAAGGAGGTAAAAAACAAACTAATTGTGTCTCATTGTCAGGCGTATTGATTTTGTTTTTCAATAAATAATATCTACTTGAAGGTTTTTCCAGCTTTCATTGTGCATTGAATGCGTCCTAATCTGTAAGTAAACATCTGTTCTGTGTATAAACCTTCCAGACTGATATCAGAAGAAACGACTCATTAGTTGCTCTATTAAGCAGTCTGTGGAATATCTGCAGAAGATGATTTTAACTGCAACAGACATTTTTCTTTCTTTTCACGCATCTCTTATTAAATACATTTATTTATGATCTTTATTTTTTTACAAATTTATTTAACCAGGAGAACCTCTTTGAGATTAAGAATCTCATTTACAAGTGTCCTGGCCAAGAGGGGCAGCAGCACAACAAACAAGTTACAGACATAAAGCACAGATCAACATATCCTGAGTCACAGAGCAGAAGAAACATAAGGCAAAGCTGCTACAACCTGAAGCATCTTCCTCCAACACCTTCAATCTACTTTTTCAAAGATTGAAAGAGACCCACTCCCTCAGAAACAGATTATCCTGCAGGAGATTCCAGGCCGCAGGAGCAGCCTACCTGAAACCCCTTTTCCCCATTTGGAGACGCACTTAGGGAACAGATTACAACAATACGTTTTGTGACTGGGTTGCAGAGCGAAGACTGTGGCTTCCAGCACTTTTCACATGAATACAGTTACACAAGTACGAGGGAAGCAGGTTAAGTATAGCCTTATAAATAAGGACATGCCAATGATTTTGTTTATGCATAGACAATGCAGGCCAGCCGACTTGATCATGCTGTTAACTTGTATTTCTCTTTTACCATGTTACTTACGGTAAACATGTTTTCAATGTGAACCTGGAACTGGGGTCGTGCATGCACATGATATTGAGTAGCGGAGAGACTAGCTGGATGCTCGTGTGTGTGTCTCCTCCGAGAAGTGAATAAAGTTTCAACACCAAATTAACGTTGTGTTTATAACAGTTAACAGTACAATGTACAATGACAGCATTTCTGATAAGGAGCTAAACAAACATCCTAAACACACATCATATCAAGTCAGTTTTATGCCACTCAAAAAACTGAAAAAACCTTTCCCTAAATGTACTTTTTTTTTTAAACAACATTTAGAATAGAATAGAAAGTTTATTTATAAAGCACATTTCATTACAGGTAAGCTCAATGTGCTTTACATTGACAATAAAAACATAGGAATACAAGAGACAAATAGCTGTCTCAACAATCATGAATATGATACAGAAATCAAATAAGGAACAGAACAAAACAAAGAAAACAAAACAATAGTAAAACACTTACACATACCCACACATACACAAAGAGTAACTATTCGTATGCTTGAGTGAAAAGATAGGTTTTGAGTTTAGCTTTAAAAGTAGAGACAGTTGTGATGGACCTCAGGTCAGCAAGTAGTTCGAGAGAGAGGGACCACAGTAACTAAAGGCCCCCTCTCCGGACTTTGATCTGATTCTGGGTATGACTAACAGACCTTCACTTGATGACCTGAGGGTCCTGGTAGGGTTTTATTTATTTATTTATTTTTATTTTTTTTATTTTATATACTTTTTTAATCCCCAAGGGGGAAATTCTGGTTCGCACTCTGTCTGTTATTTAGAGACATGCTTCTCACACACACAGGCCTGAATCACACACATGCACAACGAGACCTGTGGACATGCATTATTGCGGTGGCAGCCCCCACGGGAGGCTCCCCCACGGGAGCTAGTGGGGGTTCGGTGCCTTGCTCGAGCTCTCCTCTCCAGCTACCAGACCAACTTCCATATTTTGGTCCGCATCGGGACTTGAACCGGTTCCCAACCCAAGTCCCTACGGACTGAGCTAGTCTGTGAGCAGGCCAGAAATGTACTAAGGAGCTGAATCATTGAGCGCTGTATGGACTAATAAGAGGATTTTGAAGGTGATTCTGTGTTGTACGGGGAGCTAATGGAGTGTTTTTAGGACCAGAGTAATATGTTCAAATTTACTTGTGTATGTCAGGACTCTGGCTGCTGAATTTTGAAGAAGTTGGAGTTGTCTCACAGATTGTTTGGATAACCCGGCATACATTACAGTAATCTAACCTGGTGGAGATGAATGCATGGACTAATTTCTCTGCAGGGTATGAAGGATCTGAGTTTTGATATGTTCTTTAAATGGTAAAATGCTGTTCTTGTAATGTAGGAGATATGATTTTCAAAGCTAAGGTCGGAGTCAAAAATAATTCCAATGGAATTTGATTTGAGGTGTAGATGGATGTGCTGTCTCTGAGTTTTTGGACCAAAAATGAGAAATTTTGTCTTGTCTGTGTTGAGTTTTTATCCAAAAAGATTCTGAATTGTGTTATTTGATCAACTCTTGACTTTATTGCTCAACTCAAAGGTTCTTCCAAAGAGTCCCCATTTGCCCAAACAGAAGGTAACACTGTCCTCTGGTGGAATTCAGCCACAGTACAAGTGTGATACCAGTGCAAAATGAAGCGCTGTGCTTTTATTGTCTAAACCAAAATACTGACAGAAAGATATTTAAACCAATGAGAGACATCGTTCCTGTTACAGAGGCGCAATACTGATGGGATCATATGATGGTATTTGTTTCTTAAAAGAATGAGCTGTTAGATGGGGATTGAACAGAGGAATTATACAGTTACAGTCAGTGGCGATTCAAGAGTCTGGTGGAGCCCCAGGCAAAAAAATCAATTTGGGGGCCCCTTCTCCTAAAGACAGTAAAAACGGAAAATTCCTCTTCATTTTTCTTTGTTGACTTTCATCGACAAACTTTGGTTTTCACAGCAATAATCTATGCAACGCTTAACAGGGCAACGAGAGGCAGTTCTGTCAGATGGGGCCCCCTTGGAGAGGTTTCCTACTGTCATTAAAAACTTTGCACACATTTTCGGCCACTGCTTTAGTTTAATTTTGTGATCCCAAGGGGCCCCCATACTGGTCAGGGGCCCCAAGCAGTTCCCTGCCTTGCATGTTGACAAGCAGCGCTTCTGGTTACATTTATGTTATGCAATGACAAGAACATCAGGAAAGTGTTTTTAAAAAAAACGTTCACTTGTGATTTAAAAAAGATACACCTTTGAAACTATGAGAACTATTAGTCAATAATATTGAATTACTCTATAGCCTTTATCAAAAATATGAAAATGTGCATCTATGAGATGTTTTCATTTATCAAAGAATTTAATCTACAATCAAAAAATAACACCGCTCTTGATGCTTATGAGTCATTTTTCAAAGCAAAAGATCAGAATATTCTTCTCATGAAACATGTATGAGGAAAGTCATCTACTGTATAACGCCATCTGTTGGACAATCTGTGTTATTACTTCTAACACAAAGTCAACCCCTGGGCCCATATTTACACACATTCTGAAAATCCTCTCAGAGGGCTCCTAATTTAGCTTAAAAAAAATCCTTGAAAGGACTTTTAGCCTAGGAGTGAATTAGGAACATTCTCAGAGCGACTCTGAGCAAGGAAGAAACAGAAACTTTTATCTTAGTGAGGAGGTGTGGTTGACCAACAACAGCTTTTTTTTTTTTTTTTCAAAAAATTTGAGAAAAAATTAACTCATAGAATCTAGTCGGACATTGTGTAATTATGAACACTATAAAATAAGCATCTGTGTGATAATTTGTAGGTCGTACTTTAAAAGTATATAGCCTATAAAATGTTTGGAATCACATGCCCACTTGTGCAGCAGCTTCTTCACATGCGGATATAACTATCAGCTTGTGAAGAGCCTTAATTAGTGATTGGATACACCTGTGGAGGTAACCACATGTAGAAAAACTCAATATGCATGTCCCACTTTGTACTGAAAAAAGTCATAGATGGATTAAAATGTCTGCACAAATCGTTTTAGTCTGTTCCACCGAACTATAGGTCAAACATAATATTCGTCATTTGGTGTTGACAACATTTCTCAATTTTCTCCTCAACTTGAGAAACTCTTAAGCCTGTTAGAAGTCCTCCTCACTACTCCTAACAGTTTTACACCTTAGGAACTCTCTTAAGGGCTAAGACGCTTTGTGAATAACTTTCATCTTTACAAGGATCTAGTCTGAACTTTGAGGGAAAATTCTTAGAAAATGTCCTGATTCTTAAGAATTTTCTTAGAATTTTGTCATTAAGAGCAACTCTTAGTATTTAGGAGGCTTCGTGAATACGGCCCCTGAAGTACAACAGGTCATTATAAATGGAGGAAAAGAAGAGAAAGACACTGTTAGTGAGATTTAAATGTATATGCGTACATAACAGCTCAAAGGATGGTTGTATTTGAGACTATTGAGGGTGAGAAACATTCATGTCAGTGAAGTATTGTTGGAACCAAAACGAAAAGGACGTAAGTTTAAGATTGTGTGTTGAAGACTGTTTTTTTTTTTGTCTCACCCTTTGCTGATCTTGTGGAAATCGTAGGCTACCATATAACATTAAAAAATAGATCAAATAAATCTTGATGCATGTGACTATATCCAAGTAGGTTTTAACAGCAAGTAAAAGTTTAGCCATAAATGGGTTCAAATGAGCCCATAAGTCAAATGTGCTTACTGTACCTAAAGAACACACTGACAAAGAAGATCAGTATTAGTATCAGAATGTTTTTTTTTCTTTGCCACACATCATGTTTTTATGATTTGAGGTTGCTGGTCAGAACAGATGGTTTCAAACTCAACATAGTGATGTTCAGTCCCAGCTGATTTAACTCTCCTTCAGCGGGCCACAACAGACCTTTACCAGAACAATCGAAAAAATGCCTTTTTTGTTTGATGGGAAACAGGTCATCACTTTTCACAGAGCAACATGTTCTAGTTTGAACAATAGATCAGAACACCATATAGGTCTCTTCAGTTATGAGTAATCTACCTTGTGTTTAATACCGTTTTTTTAAGGTCATTGTTTTTTGAGACCACTTCCTGTCACATGTTCTCCTCTCGGCAGGCTGACAGTTGTGCTCGTCAGCCATCACATACACTGGTGTATACGTTTATGCAGACTCAGTTTTCCTCTATACCCTGACCTAGGGCCCAAACTCTTTGGAGAAAAGCTGATATTTTATATTTGAAAGTGCTGTCAAAGAGAAAAAAAAAAAAAAACTTCTTGACTTGTGTTTAATGAAAGTTGTACAAAGATAACAAGGGAAACCACAAAGCAGTCAGTGCAATTTTTTCAGGTCTTGTGCATCTACTCTGTCAGAGATCTCTCTTTTGGTATTTAGAGTGAGGACGCATCCCATGAAGAAGTGTATAGAGTAAGGATGTAGAGATTAATCGCGAGGCAGTTAAAAATCGATTCAAAGGTGTCAAGGTTCGAATCGGTACTCTGAAAAATGAATCGCAGTAATATCGTGAGCAGCTGTAAAGCAGAGGCAGTTGGTTGTAATAAGCAGGCGTTATCATGGCAGTGGAAGCATTTTTGCTTCCCAAGACAGAAAATGAAAGAGGTGAGAAGATAACAGACGAGACAAAAACTGTCTGAATATATTGCAACAAGACAGAGAACTACACAAATAGCACAACCAACATGATGCAGCATTTAATCGACACCACAATGAGAAGCTCCAATCACCTCCCGATTCTCTCGAAATAAATCGTGAGAGAATCGTATCATGAACCCAGTATCGTGAACCCAGTATTGTGAATCGTATCGTATCGTGAGTTGAGTGAATCGTTACATCCCTAGTATAGAGTAATTATTGGTGTATGTATCAGACACCAATATAAGACTTCAAGTGACCGTGGTTAATACACTCAGGATTGGTAATTTTTTCCAGATACACTTTTTCAGATTTTGGTTGAAATTGTCTTTAGGTCATGACAGAAATTAATAACTTATGTGCTCTGAAAAAGGAACAAAGAAAATCCGTCATCTGTAGCAGTTTAACTTGTAAGCCTGTAAAAACATCAACCAATGTCTGCCACGAGGTAGCAATTTGATGAACCAATCATGCCTCCCTGTCTCCCCCGTCTATTCCTTGCGTGAACCAGCCCACACTCAAAGCGTAGTGTACTGTGAGTTTGTCGTTGGCCATTGTGAGTAGTAAAATAGTCCTTTTACATGTATTATGATAAAGTTAAGTGTTTAATTACCGCTGAATGAGAAATGAGAAGAAGTAGTTTCCACAAAATGTAAGCAATAAGCTGAGGTCCGCTTCTGGAGCAATGGCGCTCGTGCATGTAAATGAGGGGCGTGGCTTTTGAGGGAGCACAGAGGGGAGGGGGTGGGAGTAGGCGGAGCACCGAGGGAATGCTACTTTCAAAATCATGCTAGTTTTCGAAAATTACCAACCCTGCCTTTAATTTCCTCAATTTCATGCACTACTTATTCATCTTTCTCCTACCGTCTCTCGTCTACTTAAGATTGAGATAATGTCTTGCTTTCTTTGCTTTTATGCGGCTTTCCTGTACAATCAAAGGTCTGCACCAGGATTTGCTTTTCACAGTTCAAAACGTTTTAGTCTTATGTGACACCTTAACTCTCCTTCTTACAGTACATGCTTTCATACAGGTGAAACCAAATTAAAACAAGAATATCAAATATTTATATTTCAATCAGGAGAGACTTCATTAAGAATGAACAATTCTGAGCAAGAAAAGATAAATGTGCAATGTCCTTGGCGATTACACTCCATCATATTGACTTCATGTACTCGGAGGGGTAATGAGGCCGACGGCAGGATAGGACCCCCCTGGCGGAGTCTGCTGGTGGTAGTAACAGAAGAAAGCAGGATGTGATAAGGAGTGGGTTTCTGAGGCTGTATCTGAACTCTGCTGAGCTGGAATGGAGATGACTGCCCCAGTCAGGGTTGCAGCAATTGCACTGAAAAGGTTTTTAAATTTGACAGCAGCAGGTGTAAACGTCCATACGCTGAGCTCCATTAAAACAAGGTGATTCAGTGGATGATTTTCATCCCAAGAGACAAAAAAAAAATCGAGCTTCGAGGCAGTAAGACCCTCTGCTAGGTCCATTTTAAGGCGAGTCTGTCTTGACATCGAAGACCAAACCATTTCTGTATATCAGCATGGCAAACTCGTTTTCTAGCTGTTGGAGATCCTTCATCTCTCGCTCTGTGGAGTTCCTCAGTGCATCATCCGAACAGTCAGGACCCTCATCACTGATGTCTCCTGACATCCTTGAATCCCCCCTTTCATTGTCCATGTCCTCGTCAGTGCCATTCCACTCTCCTCCCAGGACAGTCATCCCCTCTGTCTCCTCAGGGACAGTCTTGTCCTCTTGGAGCAGCACGTGCAGTGTCAGTTCATGCACCTCCTCCTTTCTGACCTGCATTTCCTGTTTCAGGTCAAATTAGCAGAAGACGTTAATCCAAACTTTACTGCCATTAAATTGACATCAGACACTATTGTATTTTGATTTTTTTGGACTGCTGTTGAAAGTTTAAACAATTAAGTTAAACTTTTACAATCTACAATGATTCATATGAAAATAGTTTTAGAAGAAGTTGACATAGTGGAGCTCTAGAGTCCAACGAATACTTTCAGGCTCATCAGTCATAACATTTAAATCAATTATCTTAGTTTCATTAATCTCAGAATCCATTGTCCACTCTATGATGTCAGGTCTAATTTTACCGGTGTTTTTAAGTTTCGTTAAATTGCACATTGGTATCTGTTTTTATTCCTGCACAGGTTATGTAAAACGTCTTTGTATAGGTCTTATTTTAATTGCATGGGTTTCATTTAGATTCTTTTAAGGGATTCTTTAAATCTTTTAGGTTTAAAAGTTGTTCATTCTTACCTGATTCGTCGTTGGATAAGAGTTGAAATCAATAACAGGTGTCGGCACAGGAGGAAAGATCTTGATTTTGATTCTAGGTATCAAATGAATGAATGAATATTTTATTTTCATGCCAGGTCATTTACATGACCCATCCAACATGGAATTATTCTGACACACTGGCTGAGAGTCAATCAAATGTTCCAGCATGTCATTTAGCCAACATCACAACAGCACCATTAACATGAATCATCCCCATAATGATAACATACAACCGATACCAACAGAACAGAACAGACAAGAGCTAGTGTAAAAGTCTGTCAGGGTTAACAGCTGATTTAAAGATTGTAGATGATACAACAGAATCAAAGTCCTTAAAGCATGCTACATAGGCTAAGAGATTAAGTGTTTAATTGGAATCAGGGGAGAGAGAGAGAGTGGGAAATCCTATTCAGGAAAGGAGCCAGAGGTCGGACTCCAACCTGGGCCTGCAGAATATAACTTCTGTACATGAGGCGTGACCTACAATTCTACAATTCACTTAGCAGACGCTTTTATCCAAAGCGACGTACATCAGAGAGTAAGAACAACACAAGCAAGGATCAAGGAAAAATAAAGGAACAATGTCAGTAAGGACGAACGATCAGCTTTGAGTCCGATTGGACACACAGGTGCTGGAAGGCATTGCCCAGAGGCAAGGCACAACATGAACTGCCAGTCTGAGACTCTAATCAGTATATAAACCATCTTATACGTCGTCGTTTTCAAACAAAAAAAACAAACAAAAAACATCATCATTACCATCATTACGTCAATACTACCGAGATCATCATCATTAAGTTAAGTTAGTAGGTATTCCTGACCGCTATGGCATCTGCGTCCCAACAACAATTTGATTTCTAATGTGGTTCTAACAATAATTTCAGTAAAGATTGACTTTCTGGTTGTTATAAATACTGTATTTTTGCATGTATAAAATTAATAGTAGAGCATTACATACCTCTTCAAAATAAAGGCGCACATTGTTGGGAATAAAAAGAACAGCAACAGCAAGCCGAGACTCCACCACACTGATTTCAGGAAAAAATGATAATATGGAAACTTGTTAGCACTCACATACAGAAAAAAATACTCCATTGAATGTAATTAAGTTAAAAAATGTGTAAATAAAACGCTAATATTTATTTGACTACGATACCATTAAAAGTCTTTTCTGGCAGTGTGTTGATTGTGACCGTGGCTTTAGGTCCTTCTCCCCCTCGTGTCACTCCTGCCAGGCTGATGATGTACTTGGTTGCAGGGGTCAGGTTTTCCAGACGGTATTTTAATAATGAGTCAGAGATGTTGTGGCACTCTGGTGAAGTGAGAAGAGAGAGACTTAACATACATGTGTCTTTCACTTGACTTTACATTTATTTTCTTTACATGCACTCTGTGAGTAGATTCATATATTCACAGAAACAAAAGCAGCTGTGTTGTTGTTTCATTCTCTAACATGTTATGTGAAATGTTGCAAATTTGTAATAAAGAGGAGTCACACATTGAAGGAGAGTTTTCTTTTTTTTGTCAGTTCTGCAAAACGTTTCACTTTGTTAAAAACTACTGATGAGTTAATGTGACTTCACACCTCTGAGTTCATCCTGAGAGCTGATTTTCTCCCTGCAGAGGCTGTAGTGTGTCAGGAAACCTCGCTGCTCCTCAGATGGAATCCCTTGCCAAGACAGGTTCACAGAGCAGTGTGTTTCACCAAAAGCATTGAACTCCTGCGGTTCTGTGAGGGGAGCTGGAGAAAAAAATCGCATTACTGTCTTTTGACTCTGATCTGCCAATCTGTAATCAACCACTATTTGCAAAATAAATCATGCCATTTAATGACTGATTACATTTTTGGGTAGCAGTATTTAAAGTACGCATTGGTACATACTGAATCAATGTCAAGATCCATTCCATCCAGTGAGATGAGATGATCGCTTTTCATTTAAATCCATTGATTGATGAGTGTGGGTTTTAAGAATTGTAATTTTTTTAAAGAAAAACCTGTAGGTGCATCTCCTACAGTATAAATACATTATAGTAAATATACTTTCTCTTTTCATGCATCTCTTTGCAGTTTGTCAGTATTAACCGAAGAGATGTTACAGATGTTGCTATCCATACAGCTACACAGCTAGCATGGCTCAAAAGAGAAGTTCAGTATTGAACACCTGAGTTTAATCACAACTCTGTATTTGAGAGACACTTACCATCCTCTTTTTTATAAAAGAGACACATTTCAACTGTCCGTGGTTTCCCGTCTTCACATCTGTGTTCATAGTAAATGTAACGAACAAAGTCCTTCAGGTCTGTAACATAAACAGGAAGAGAGTCAAACTTCTTTTATTGTTTTAATACAAGTTTGTCACATCTAAGGAACAGAAAGAGTTAATGACACAAATAAATCATACACAGCAGAGAAGACTGGAGGCCAATTAGGCCAGTCAATCTAGCCCAAAAATACAAAAAATTTGCAAATGTAATGTCTCATAGTTTTTATTGGTCTTAATACCCTCCTGAATCATAAACTAAAAGTCTACCGCCGTAGATGGAGTGGAACATGTTTTTTTTCCAGATTAAAGGTCCAACACTCTCAGTACATTGAGTAGAATAGGAGAAATTTTTCAATTAATAGCTATCACTATGAAACTTCTCCAGTTGATTAGTGACATCATACCAAAGAAAAAATTTATTGCAAGTTTTTGAGATTTTATGTTTATATATGCAAATTAGGCATTTCTTCATAAAATGTACCATCATTTGCAAAACATATCAACAGAACTCCTCCCTAATCAAACACAAAGTATAGACAGGAAGAATCTGTAATGAATAGTTTATGTAGGTGTTACTGGATATTTCTCCTCCACAGTGTACGGAAACCTCATTTTGAGAAAACTCCCTTTAAAGTTTAGAGTGAAAGGGAATCCATTTTTCAGCAGAAACCTAATTATTAACAGACAAGTCATTGAAATCTGTAAACAGACAATAAGTACCCAAAACCACGACTCAAGAGACAGATGTAGAAGAGAAAGCCCAGTAGGCACTTTAATGTACAAAATAGGAGGTAGGCCATAACACTTTATTTCTTCCAGGCTTACAGTTTAAGAAACAAACAAAACCACCAACTATGTTTATGTAAAGAAATAAAGAGCAGGAAATTAGACCATTATTAAAAGAGAAAATAACCATTGTTATCCACTGTGGCACGGCCGTAAAATCCACTTATAGATTTGACTCTGTGGCAACAACAAAAAAAAGTTAAATCCATGTTCTCATCCAAGTTTGCTGACATATTTGCACATACGCCTCTGCACTCTGTGCAAGCTAGGGAGCAGTCGAGGCCTTGACGACGGCAATTGCAGTGCATTGTGCTGCAACCAGACTTGCACTTGCAGCGCGCAAGCTCGAACAAAGATTGAGGTGCAGGGTCCTGTTCAGTATGGACAGGAATGAGGCATGAGTCTTGGATCCTCCAGCCCCATTCCTCTGGTGGTAGCAAGTTTCCCATCCATTCTTGAACATGATGGTACACTTTGACGCTATGAAACATATGCGCTGCAAGTGCAAATCTGGTTGCAGCACAATGCACTGCAATTGCCGTCGTCAAGGCCTCGACTGCTCCCTAGCTTGCACAGAGTGCAGAGGCATATGTGCAAATATGTCAGCAAACTTGGATGAGAACATGGATTGAACTTTTTTTGTTGTTGCCACAGAGTCAAATCTATAAGTGGATTTTACGGCCGTGCCACAGTGGATAACAATGGTTATTTTCTCTTTTAATAATGGTCTAATTTCCTGCTCTTTATTTCTTTACATAAACATAGTTGGTGGTTTTGTTTGTTTCTTAAACTGTAAGCCTGGAAGAAATAAAAGTGTTATGGCCTACCTCCTATTTTGTACATTAAAGTGCCTACTGGGCTTTCTCTTCTACATCTGTCTCTTGAGTCATGGTTTTGGGTACGTATTGTCTGTTTACAGATTTCAATGACTTGTCTGTTAATAATTAGGTTTCTGCTGAAAAATGGATTCCCTTTCACTCTAAACTTTAAAGGGAGTTTTCTCAAAATGAGGTTTCCGTACACTGTGGAGGAGAAATATCCAGTAACACCTACATAAACTATTCATTACAGATTCTTCCTGTCTATACTTTGAGTTTGATTAGGGAGGAGTTCTGTTGATATGTTTTCAATAGCCTGATATTTTCTATCTTTTATACCAACAACATGGCGAACAGATTTTGTGATGACTCTAAATAGTATTTTCTAATGTATGGGATGATATAGAAACACAGTCCCTTCTTTAATGTTGTCTTTCTGTATTGTGTCAACATAATGAAACAATCATTTTTAATCTTCTTCCAGTCTTCAAATGTTGTGTTTTGTAATTTATGCAAATGATGGTACAATTTATGAAGAAATGCCTAATTTGCATATATAAACATAAAATCTCAAAAACTTGTAATACATTTTTTCTTTGGTATGATGTCACTAATCAACTGGAGAAGTTTCATAGTGATAGCTATTAATTGAAAAATTTCTCCTATTCTACTCAATGTACTGAGAGTGTTGGACCTTTAATCTGGAAAAAAAATATGTTCCACTCCATCTACGGTGGTAGACTTTTAGTATATGATGAGGAGGGTATTAAGACCAATAAAAACTATGAGACATTACATTTGCAAATTTTTTGTATTTTTGGACTAGATTGACTGGCCTAAATAGATGTGTTGGTTTTGCTTGCAATGTGATCTTTTTGTATTTTCTATGACATTGTTCCTGCAATCAAAAAATTACGTACCTTTCTTTATTCTTTTCTTTTCCTTTTTCTTATGCCTTCCCGTTAAAGTGATCACATTTTCTGGCCTCAGATCTCCGTTGTGAAGCTCGTACCATTCAAGGCAAGTCTTCCTTTTTAATTGTCTATCCAATAACGTTTCATTGCATGCTGCCAAGAAAAAAGAGACAATTAGCCTTAAAGGTCTGGGTTAAATAATCATACTTGACACTCATGTACACACTTCTACACACCTTTTAAATCTGCTGCAATCTCAGCAGGTAAATGAACGACAGCTGGAGGAGAATGCCCTGCTGTATTTTTGGCAATAACAGAGACATTGACAGGAGAGTATGAGAAGTAAAAAGTTTGCTTGTTATTTTTGATGTGATGGATTCTTTTCACACAGGGACATCCACGAGAGGACTGCGTGTCATTCAGGCTGTACGTCACTCCTGTGACTGCTGTGGCAGGAGGCATTGGCTGAAGGGCAGACGAGATATTAGTTCAGGAAAAACACGTGAAAGTAAATCAACTAGACGAGGAAGTAGATAACAAGATCAACCTTGAATGGTACGACCCAACTGTATCTGCTGTCTAAAGGGGGTGAAGACAACAGTTTTATAAAAGGCCAAAAGGTTCAAGCAAAATCACTGAAACTATTTGATTCTGAAAGATTTATGATCTGAGTCAGTGGCAAAAATGTTTTAAATTCTTCAAACGTTTGTGTACTGCTCTTGATGCAGATTATACTTTCTATTAAAAATATGAATTCAAGAAAAAAAAAATCATGCAAATCTCAAAATTAAGCATACTTGAAGACAGAAGGTAATAGCCTATAAACTATGCAAAAAAAATTAATTGCACAGCTTTGTTTTCACTCGTGTTAAAGTTGATGTTTAGCAAAGTGAAGGCGCAGTAAGTGCGCCTGTTTCTTTCTGTTTTTCATTGTTGTCACTGTTACAGTAGATCTTGAAGTACAGTTTAGTATAAGTCTCAAACTATAATGAGTAGAAATGATGTCAATTTAGACAGCTGATGTGAAGAAACATTAGCTACCATAGCAATGTTGTCCTCTCTCTTCTGACAAGAGGATACCTAAAGATCTGTGTAAAAACCTGACAACATGAATATGTTTCAGATTGTTGGATGATGTTTATTGAAACTTTTTTTTAAACTACAGTTTTTTAAATGTCTGCTCCTCCAATTCAAAAAAAATAAATCAAAATAAATGCAACCTTGAGATTATCCTCTCTTACAAACTGGACTTCATACAAAGGTCGTCATCATCTTTATAGACAGACTCAGGAATCCATTAGAGGAACAGATCAAAACAAAAACAAGGTGAAAACAAACAAACACCAACATTATTATAAAGGACAACTACACCAGTGTCTCCACAGGGATGACCGTTATCGCACAAAACTATAGTCGTTTTTACATATGCACTCCTGAAAATATCTAGATAATTTCAGGGGGACTGCTTCGGATATTCTCTTGACCTGGCTGTTCACAATTGCACCTAGCTGGGTACTGTCCCTGTCAGACGAGAGGGGGAGCTGAATTCTCCTGAGAATATCCTGCTGCGTTCTCACATCAGCTCACTTGGACTTGCTGCGGAAAATATAATCGGGGAAGTCCGAGCGAACAATTTGACTGTTGGCATTCACGCAAACAGCGGTATGTGTGTTAGCCCTATATGACTGTGATCCGTCAGCAGCATTATAATGGACTTTTTAAAATCCTTCAGTCGCCAGATAAATTACATCAAGTTTCTCAAGAAAGCCTGGAAAGTGTTGACTCCTACTTTGAAAAAACAGTTCACTTGCACTTGCCCATCAAGGTTTATTATAGTTTATTTTTTTCCTCAAAGAATCACTGTTAGCGACTTAAAGCCTTTGTTAGCTTGACTTGGCCCACAGAGGGTCAGTACAAAGAGGAGTGCAATTTGCACTAAAGATAATTATCTTGACATAGTCTGAACACAGAGAGAAGTTTCAACTTCACCGGACATCATAATTAATCGCTTAAATCTCTAAACTCAATAGCCATTCAGTTCTTATAGGTAATTTTTTTAATTAGTGTATGATCGTTGAAAACATTTAAGTGTGTACATTTGGTACAAGAGGATTGTTTGATTGCAAAGATTAATATAGACTTAAATTAAAGTACTTTTAAGGGTTTATAGCTGAATTAAACGTAAAAGTTGCCAAAATCTAATTTTTAAAAGATCATTTGTTTGCTTGATTCTTTGATTATACGTTACAGCCTGTTATGTGAGAGGATGTTCATACAGCACAGCACAAAGCCGACACCTTTAAACATATAATGCCCTTTCCAAACCACAATTACTCATGTTTTGATGTTTTTTCCACAACAGGTTTACCTTCCAAAACAGCGTCACCTTTCGAGTGCCATTCTCAAGTGCTGTTGTCTTGGTGAAGTCAGGTTTTTCCTGAAGTTCTAAGGGGGACACACACACACACACACACACACACACACACACACACACACGCACACAAAACATTAGTGAGAGAAATATTAATGTTGAATGATTTCAACCTCTTTTCAGCTTCTTTGTACTGTTTTACAACAAAATAAATTTTCAAGATGTATTCAATGTAATACATTTAGATTATAGCTTTAAATGTGTAGACTCACTCATACAGACACATCTGTTGACATTATGAATATTTAAGTCTATGTCAGGCTAGAAGACATTAGACAGTTTAGAGAGGATATTTTCTGTTAAAGCTACACATTGTTGTTTAGATTTCATAACTAGCATGACTTTGGGCATAATGCGGCTTTGAAATGATTCAACGCTTACAAGTAGCCTGCAGTGACTTTAATCATAACACTCAAATGAAACAAACAGAGACATCTTTGACTTTACCTGCAGGAACGTCCACAACTGGAGACCAGTCGCTCCACAGCGGGTTACGGGCTAGAGTGGACTTTTGTCTGATCTGAACCTGGTAGGCAGAGTTGCTCAACAGACTGACCTGATCTGTTCAGATCAAAGGAAAAACTTTTACATAGAGTTCACATATTTAAAAAGTGTTGTATTCATATTTTAAAAAATTGCTATTTCCCCCCCGTCACTGGATTTTTTTGACAAGTGTAAAAGCCAAAAGCCTTTCCCTCTGCATTGGCCTACTAATGTAGAGTATTAGCATGGGGAATTAGTCTTAAAATGGATTGTATTCTTTTGTAATTGGTTATCAGATAATGTGAGAGTTAAAAAAAACATACAAAAAGCCTGATATGAGATATAACTCTGTAGATCCCTAAAAGTAAAAACAAAAACAGATCTCATCTTAATTAAACCGGGCTGTATGAACACTGCATTCAAAAACACTTTTGTTAGGAATATGCATTACAGAAAACTACTCACACACTGAAGTCTCTGCATTGGTTTTTGTTGAATTCAGTGTCTAAGAGCAATATGGATGAAAGGTATAATATTTCATTAAATGTAGAAAAACACATTGAGATATATTCAGAAAAAAATAAAAAGGTCTTACGTTCACCCATGATTCATTGGGGTGTCCATGTCGACGGAACCGGACCTCGGCTAAGGCTGCATAGTCCTCTGCTGCTTTCCAGCTTAAATTGAGGTTGTCTTTAACCCATGACGTCTCAATCTTCTGTGGAGCTTCATACTTAACTGTGCAGGAAAAAGCAGAATATTTCAAGTATGATATTCCTTTAAAGATGTAATAAATCTGTTTTTCTTAATCTGTAATCAATGTAGATGTCAATGTATTCTGAGTTGAATTGACGAAACAAGTGAACATAGCGTACTGATCGTGGATGTTGTTTTAGTGAAACGAGAGAAGCATCACATTCCTACCTATGTCGGCCAGGACAACATAACTCTTGAGTGATGTACAGCTGGAGTTTCCAACATGAGCCTCCAGCCAAATGTACACAGTTTCCAGTTTGATGAGCCGTTCCCCATGAAACTTAGCGGAGGTGTTCTTCTTTATACTCTCAATTTTTGTTTCACTATGAATGAATACAATGAGCATTGAGTTCAGTGAAAGGACAGAAACTGATAACATCTCAAAAGTCCTTGTCAATCATTTAAGTTGCTTTACGACTGTTAGTACCTGCAAGAAAACGGCTGGCCTGGCTCAGTACAAATATACCACTGAACACATATCATTGTATATGTGTAATCTGTATTTTGTTGCAAATGTTACCTTCAGATAGAGCCAAGCGAGCTGTTTCCTCTTGATTCTTGTTTTATGCTAAGCTAAGCTAACTATTAACATTAACATTATTTACAGCCCAAACTAAGTGGTAGCAATCTACTAATCTTACTCCAGGCAAGAAAGCTTACGAGCAACATTCAAAACAATTACATTGTCACTTTAAAACCATTTAATACCATGTATAATCAGAGATATATTTCAAATTATCTCTTATCAAAGGTCCTTCCTGAAATTAAGCTTAATATATGTGATAGGAAACTTTGGGATCTCCTTTAAAATTAAGAAAAAAAAAATTAAGTTTGAACTAAAAGGGTCAGACCAAAAGACAAGGGTTCACATCAGAGTGCCTTACAGTAATACACACTGTAGCTGAAACAAAACTCACTTAAGGTAGAAGTCAAATGTCACATCGCTCTCTGTCTTATTCATGCTCCACTCACACGTGTACATGGATTTATTGGCACCTCTTCTGAAGCACTCAGGACTGGAAGGAGCTTCACATGGTGACCCTTTGAGAAACACATTTCAAAAATATGCCATTTATTTATTTAAATATGTATTCATATTGAAAGGCTACAACCAACCCTTTCTTATTTAACCTTTGAAATGCAAGTCTACCAGCAACAGTTGTGGCCTGAGTTGGAAGTTTGAATCCACTTGGACACAAAGAAGATCTGATCACATTTTGTTGGTCAAACGTCACTGTGACCTCACATCCCCGCCATACTTACTCATAATACAAACATAAATCCTGGAGGGGAATTTTGTTTTAAAAAATCACAAAAAGGGAGGAACTTATCAGAAATGTCAAGCCAGTGTAGGAGCCTCATTTATCTCTCTTTAATTTACATAATTTGTTCATTTTTATGAATTTCATTTGTATTTACTTTACTGTGCGCCCTACACAGGGGGTGAGGGCGACTGTCTATTGGTTGAGCATACAACACTTTGTCATGCTGATGGTGCATACCGTTATAGCTGCAGGCTCAGAATATTAATGTTAATAAATGGCATTTGCATTTTTATAGCTTCAAATAGTGATACTTTTATTTATTTATTTTTTTTTTAAAGAGAAAGCAATTTTGAACATCTATCAACTCTCACTGGATTCATTTTGGATTTAAAGTCTGTGCATTTGATGAAACTGGAC
The DNA here is from genome assembly GCA_020745685.1 of Tautogolabrus adspersus. Taxonomy (NCBI): domain Eukaryota; kingdom Metazoa; phylum Chordata; class Actinopteri; order Labriformes; family Labridae; genus Tautogolabrus; species Tautogolabrus adspersus. Next base: position 11,328,108 of record CM036536.1, on the reverse strand, counting down.
CTGAACTCGCAACAAAAAACAACAACCTTTTGGAGTAAAAACTACAGAGGTCAAAAAGTTCCAGCAACACTTATAGTTTAAAGATCAACTTTATCAGACGGACACATTTTGGCTTGTGGCCTTCATCAGGGTCATAACTCAAGAAAAGATGGGTTAAGAAAGACGCAAGCCCTTTTCACACTTCTTCCTGAGATGCTCTTTCACATATGTCCCTCATGGCAGGAGATTTTCCCTGTCTGATGGGTGAGGGGGACCTTGGGAGGTAAGAGACATGACGTAAAAAGAACGCTGCGGAAGTCACAATATTTACAACAAGAGTCCAATGTCAAAGTGCTTTCACACTTGCAAAAAAATCCTTAAGAACTACTGATATTTGCATGAGGAGCTGTATGTGTGAACGCAACAGACAAACTTTTCACTCTGACTTTAATTGGAGTTTCTCCTGCCAGCCTCCTAGTATTTTTCTACAGAAAGTCTAAATGAGTTATTCTGAGAACACAGCATGATATTATCAGGAGAATTTACCTTGAGCAAGTGGGAGGAGGGGATTTTTATTCCCTGCAATCAGAGCACGATCATAGACTGTGTGCATGCGAATGGTACGATCTCCTTGCACTTAATTAAACTGCTGCATTATGTTTTTTTGTTCGCCAGTATGTTATTCTCTGCTCTTTGGTTGATGTTGGGATTCTGTCGCACTACACACAGCAATAGTTTAAAGGCAAATATTATCATTATGTTGTATAGTGGACTTTGTTGTATTGTCTGCCACTTCCAAGTCGTTCTTTCTACATCATATCTTGCCCCAGGACGTAGGGTAGACATCCAGAAATGATCAAGAAATTGTCCAGCCGGCTTGAGGTGACAGTTTTTGACTTTATATCATTTCTACTTGTAATTGGACATACAGTATTTGCAGTGTAAACCAAAAAGTGAAGAAGAACATATTTATTTTATTGATCTTCTGAAAAGCTTTTTGTTTAACCTTTTCAATTGTATCAGCTCTGTTCTTCTGACAACACAATAGGTTGGAGGTTAAGCTCAAACGTTAGAAAACAAACATCTAATTTTTATTAATCTGTAAAAAAAAGTTACCTGCCATTGTGTTAAATATCATTCTGGACAAGACCATGGTGGCAGGGACTTTTATAAGGTTTCACAGAGAAACAGAGAGCGGATGTCTTTTGTTGGTGGAAACCACATGTAACTGATAAGCTAACCAATAGTTATAGGCGGATGTTTTACTTTTACTGTAATGGAACTGTCGCTTTTACTTATCTGATTGGTAATCTACCCTGTGTTTTGACATGATTAGATAGAGTAGAGCAAAGCTATTTAAGTAGATACAAGAAGTAAAAATAGGAAAAAGATCAATGGTTTCATATCAATTTACCTTTGCTGATCATTGTAAGGACCGTAAACACAACAGTATATCCATGTAGTGAGAGCCAGCATTTCAAAGTTTCCATCAGGTGAAGTGGAAAGTAGCAAAGGATTGTTCTTCAGCGTGTGAGAGTCTAGGTGAGAGTCCATGTATCAACCCGCCTTCACGTAACCCAGCTGTCTTCTCAGAAATGTCAGAAAGGTTTCATATCTCTCAGGTTAGCTAGCTCTCAGCAAAACCACAAGTGTTGATGCAGGGGGAGACAGACACAGCAGTCATCCTGAAAGTGACGACTCTTTGAAGTCTTTTTTTTTTTTTTTTTTACGTTTATTTCAATACAACTTTTTTTTTATTTTACTCCAGGCTGACTGAAAGACAGAAAATAAACAAAGAAATTATGCAAACTACAGAAACAGATTACAGAGACCTACATCCGTAAATGAGCCCAAAGTACTCACATTTTAGTTTGCACTTTTCAGGTATTTCATGATTTTGAATGCATTTTAACCCTACTTCATATTGTGGATCACTGTTATTTTTTAAATCTCTTTTCCAAATTATAACTATGCTATGTATCATAGTGACACATTGTTATTTACAGCTCATTTGTTGTGGCTGTCTTTTCTTGTTTGACGTCTGACTTTCTTCACCAGGCGGTGGTTTGAAGAATCAGTTTCTTAGAAAAATGTGACATGCACATGCATTTCTTTCTTATTGTTGTAAATATTTTAAAACAGATACCAAATACATAATTTCACTTAAAATAAAGTAATTGCCTTTAACAGCCGGGCACTGTAGCTTTTGTACAAAAACACTCTATCCAAAAAACTTAGTTTATATGTTTGGTATATTTCCAGAGGTGGATAAAAACACGACTGTGTTCTAGTGACTATCTATAAGAGGAGGATGGTTTTGTGGGAGAGAGTCAAGGTAAACTACTGTGACCATGTCAATAATAATGAAGGAACATGTCACTCAACATGGATGCTCACTTTGTCTCTTTTTTGACCATTTTTTTTAAAACTCTGTGGCAATAAGATATATCAGGCTTTTTTTTTTTTTTTTTTTACAAAAGGTGAAAATCCCTATTGGTTTGGTGCTTTCATTGGATGTGGTGACAACAAATGTCATAAGTTTTATTCTCAGAATTGCTATAAAGACAAGTGTACCTGGTACCAGAACGCCCTAGGCCAAAGATCGATGATCGACTTTGTAGTTGTTTCATCAGATCTGCGACCGTATGTTTTCGACACTCGGGTGAAGAGAGAAGCAGAGCTGTCAACTGATCACCACCTGGTGGTGCTGGAAAGGAGGCTCTGGCCGATTGTCGAACCTCGGATACAGGAGGAACAATGTGGATTCCGCCCTGGCCGTGGCTTAACCCTTAACCCTCGCATGGCTTCTTGGGGGGGCATGGGAATTTGCTCATCCAGTCTATATGTGTTGTGTGGACTTGGAGAAGGTTTATGACCGTGTGCCTTGGGTGTGGGTGATCATGTGGGGGGTACTGTGGGAATATGGGGTCCCGGGGCCGTTGCTACGAGCCATCCGGTCCATGTATGACCAAAGTGGGAGCAGTGTCCCCATCCTCGGCACAAAGTCAGACACGTTCCCGGTGCGTGTTGGCCTTTGCCAGGGTTGCCCCTTGTTACCAGTTCTGTTTGTGATTTTCATGGACAGGATCTCAAGGAGCAGCCGGGGGGGAGGAGGGTTTCCAGATTGGGGCCCTCAAAATCTTATCTTGGCTTTTTGCAGATGATGCAGTTTTGTTGGCTTTCTCATACTGGGACCTCCATAAGGCATTGGGGCAGTTTGCAGCCGAGTGCGAAGCGGCTGGGATGAGGTTTAGCACCTCCAAGTCCGAGGCCATGGTTCTCTGCCAGAAAAACAGTGGATTCCTCTCTACGTGTTGGGAGTAAGTCCTTGCCCCAAGTGAAGGACTTTAAGTATCTCAGGGTCTTGGTCAGGAGTGAGGGTAGGATTGACCATGAGATTGACAGACGGATTGACTCAGCATCAGCAGTAATGCAGGCGTTGTGCTGGACCGTTGAGGCTAGGAGGGAGCTAAAACTGAAGGAAAAGCTCTTGATTTACTGGTTTATCTTTGTTCCAACCCTCATCTATGGTCATGAGCTATGGGTAGTGACCAGAAGAATAAGATCGCAGATACAAGCGGCTGAAATGAGCTTCCTCCAGAGGATTGCTGGGCTCAGCCTTAGAGATAGGGTGAGGAGCTCGGACATTCGGGGGTAGGTCAGAGTAGAGCCGCTGCTCCTTCGAATCATTGAAAGGAGCCAGTAGAGGTGGTTTGGGCATCTGATAAAGATGCCTCCTGGACGCCTCCCTTTGGAAATTTTCCAGGCACTCCCAACTGGGAGTTCATCCCGGGGCAGACCCAGAGTTCACTGGAGGGATTAAATATCCCATCTAGCCTGGGAACGCCTCGGAATCCCCCAGGAGGAGCTGGAAAACGTTGCTGGGGAGAGGGAAGACTGGGTAGACTTACTGCGCTTGCTGCCACCGCGACCAGACATCGGACAAGTGGAAGAAAATGGATGGGTGGATGGATTTATTAAATAGTTATGAGGCAAAATTCTATATATCACAAGTCACTTAAATCTGATTTGTCAAATTCTTTATCTACCTAATAAGAGCCAAAAGAAAAGGAAATCATTAAAAAGTGGTTTTGGCGGGGTGCTGCATCGTTTGGCCCACAAGGCTATTCCTTGAAGTGGTAATCCCTGGTTTGATTCAAACCCTTGACACTTGGCCACATGTCATTCCCGACTCTCCCATCCTGATTTTCTTTATCCACTGTACCAGGCAAAAAACAACAACTACTATAATCTTAAAAAAGTACTGAACCTTTACAGAGCAAAATAGTGTTTTTTCCCAAAATACAAAAGGGTAAAGCTGTGTGACTGTTGAAACATCCACCATCTACAGAACCATATGGCCATTAAACAATCATTCTTTAAATGAATTATCAAGGTTTTTCGTGTTAGCATTTTAGACTCCTTAACAAAGGATCAAGGAGGCCATGGTTTGGATAGGCTATGGTTTTGGTTTCCATGCTAAAATTATCACAGACAAGCTATATGGCAGGAATGAGAAGCACCTTGAGGGAAGTGGTGGAGGACTGTGAAACTGAATTGTTTGAAACTGTAAAATCTAATAGACAGGTATCCTTCTTCTTCCTCATGTTGTGGTCCTATAGGGACTTTATTCCAGCAACTCCTCCTCATCTTACATCCTCATTCTTTCCCCTGTTTCCCATTTATAGTTTCAAAATAAATACAATTCATTTTCAGTTTGAAAGTGGACATCATTGGGAATAGTTTACAAAAAGAACAACGCTGTTGAAGTTAAGGTTTTATGTTTTTTAAACAGGCTTGTGCTTGTTTTTTTAATTGTCATGTTGGTAAAGATTGTGGCATACAGGAAGTGTATGCAGCCTGGTGTGACTGATATAAGCGCTATACTGTATTGCCTTGCCACACAGATTAATTCAATCATATCATTTTAACATAAAGTAAAAACGACGGCAAAGAAGGGTTTTCATTCCTATATTTTCACTGCAGTAGGCTATAGAAGGTGTGTTTGTGGTGGTTTAAAATGAAGACTGACCAGCTAACCTAACAGTAGTGATGAAATGTCCTCAAATCTTCATCAAATGTTGATTCGAAGAACTGCAGCCTACTTAAATCTTGGACTGGAAAAAAATCTGGTGCCTACCATCTGATCACTAATAAGATCAAGGAAGTAGCCCATATTTTTCACTAACTCAAAAATTTAAATTATCCAAATCTTTAAAAAAAGATGTTGATTATTATTTCCAGAAGACTTAAATCCCGTTAGACATGTCCTCACTCCTGTAGTCTAGGGCTATCTAACAATTTTGTAGGCAACACTTATTCGCAAACATTGACTCACAATTTTAGTTGTGATTTTTGACTGTAAGCACTGAAGCAGCCTGCCATTGTTCTCCTCCTAAAAGACCTGTGGAAGAAAACAGTAGCTATAGGCCTTCACCTGCAGACACGGAACAACGGTGCCTCACAGTGGCCATAAACTGTCGGCACAGAGGAAGGAAGTGAAGCAAACTGAGGGAGAGGTCGGCAGCGTCTCCGTGTTCAGTGAAGGATCCGAGGCAGGGGGGTGTTCTCCGTCCTTGTCTCAACAACAGGCCGTTTCCACACCTGTAAATTACAATGAACAGGCCACTGAGCCATTGACCTTCTCGTAACATTCCTGAAAATGCCCTATGCATGTTGCTTTGAGCTAGAAGATGGCGGAGTCGGATGGCGGAGAATTTGCTTCGCAGTATCCACGGAACAGGTGAGTGAGGCGGCATGAGGATGTAATATGTCCCCGGTGTGTGACAGGTGACTCTGTGTTGCTGTGCTCCAGACGTCCACGTCTACGGGCCTTTAGAGCAGCTTGAACCGGCCGGAGCGCACCGGGGTCGCTTATTAAATTGAGGAAACACCGTGGAGCTGTCTAGGCCTACAGGCTTCCACACCGCCTGTGCTTTTTGTTTTTACCCTGACCAGCAGACATAAAGTAAAGTGAGTCCTAAGACAATAGGCTACTTCGAAAACTTGATGATAATTTTGATGCAATTAACGTACCTGTACGGGAACAATAAATCAATAAAACACATTTGGAGTTAATCATTTCACTACTGTAACACTATTTTAAAACAAAACTGTGAACAGACACGAACGAGTGAAATGATCTGGCATTATAACACCTTGGTCAAAGTCTAGCCTACTGTCTCATGTTGGAAACCGACTGATAATTCTTGATGCAGATTTACGATAAATGGATGGGTAATAATGGGCTACATGAGCCTGTAGTTTTTCCACATGAATGTGGAACCTTAAAAAACGAACACAAAAATAATATTGACTGTGTGTTTTGATCAGGTTTTGATATTGTATTGTTGGATTTTCGGAGCTGCAGCCTAAATGCAGTAGATCTGAAATCCATTTTTTATTAAATTTCATTTCCATATTTCTAAATTTAGTTTTTATCTAAACTTAAAATAGGATCACTTTTGAAGTGTTTTTTTGTCATCTGAAGTCAGCCTTCCAAATGTTTCAAAGCCATTTTGAAACTGAAAAGGTACAAATAAAAACTAATATGACACCTGTCACAAGTATTAGTATTTCATTGTTTTGCTTTTTCTATTTTGTAAACTCTGTTTTGTATCTGCAGAGTTTGTTTTACTTTTTCTCATATCTATGTAGCGTTTCTCCTGGTTGCAGATTAAAAATTAAATAAAACTCTCAATAATGCAAAGACCCTGAATGCTACATCTATTAATGTCTTTCTGTTAAGAGCAGTGTTTTTTAACACCAGACTACAGAAACCGGCTGTTTGGGCAAATATAATAGCTTCATGCAGTACACATAATATTAACAAAACAACAGCAAGCAAATCTACAAGTTCAGTTGAGAATGTCAGCACTGTCTGGAAATATGGGAGTTTTTTTTTCTTCGTGAAAAAAGTGTAGGATGCCTTGATTCACCCGTTGTGACCAGGCCCTTTTTTCTTCCCAGTATGGCTAACAAGAATAGCACCCTGCGCTGTACATTCTCGGCCCCAAGCCACAGTGCCACCCTCCTCCAGGGCTTGTCGTTTTTGCGGTCTCGGGGCCAACTCCTTGACGTCGTGCTTGCCATCAACGAGGAGCGCTTCCAGGTTCACAAAGCTGTGCTGGCCTCCTGTAGTGATTACTTCAGGTTAGTCTAAAACACAAGCTGCCTCTCTGTCCATTACATTTTAAGTTGGAGGCACTTATCCAATGCTTTTAGACTCAGCAATTTTCACTAAGTGCTCTGTTAGAGCAAGCTTGAGTTCATAGGTTACTTTACTCAGCTACTACAGCTAATCAGTGAGGAAAGGGGGAAGGTAAAGGAGGAAAATAATAGTCATAACCCTAAATCACTTACCCTTGATTTCTTAATTTTTTTCTGTGAACAGTTACAAATGATAATAGAAATTTAAGAAGACATCCTGAATTACTAAATATGCATTAGGAGAATGTACAACTTATTGACTTAAATTGTAGCTGTATATAATTTGTGTGTTGCAATAAGTCAAATCCATTACATTTTTAATCAGCACATCTAGAAAAGTTGGACATAAAATGATGTCACATCATTTATTGACTCATTCTTGTGTTTCAGAGCAATGTTTACCGGAGGCATGAGGGAGTCAAGTCAAGATACCATTGAGCTGAAGGGTCTGTCTGCCCGTGGTCTGAAGCATATCATTGACTTTGCCTACAGTTCAGAGGTCACATTGGACCTTGACTGTATTCAGGATGTCCTTGGTGCAGCTGTGTTTCTCCAGATGGTCCCAGTGGTGGAGCTCTGTGAGGAGTTCCTCAAGTCGGCGATGAGCGTGGAGACCTGCTTGCACATCGGTCAGATGGCCACCACCTTCAGCCTGTCTTCCCTCAAAGAATCGGTGGATGCCTTCACCTTCCGACACTTCCTCCAAATTGCAGAGGAGGAGGACTTTTTGCACATTCCTATGGAGCGCCTTGTCTTCTTCCTGCAAAGCAACAAACTGAAAAACTGTAGCGAGATAGACCTCTTTCATGCTGCCATCAGGTGGCTTAAGTATGACGAGTCACGTCGGGCTCAAGCCAGCAGCGTCCTCTGCCACGTGCGCTTCCCCCTCATGCGCTCCTCAGAGCTGGTGGACAGTGTTCAAACTGTGGACATCATGGTGGAGGACGTGCTGTGTCGCCAGTTTCTCCTCGAGGCCTTCAATTATCAGATTCTTCCCTTCCGACAGCACGAGATGCAATCTTCTCGTACACTCATACGCTCTGACGTCATGTCACTCATTACCTTTGGCGGGACGCCGTATACTGACAATGACCGCACAGTGAGCACCAAGGTGTACCACCTCCCCGACATCGCCTCCCGACAGTTCAAAGAGCTTACAGAAATGGAGGCGGGCTGCAGCCATGCTTGTGTCTCAGTGCTTGATAACTTTGTGTATGTTGTGGGTGGACAGCACTTGCAGTATCGCAGTGGTGAGGGTGCAGTTGACAGCTGCTACCGCTACGACACACATCTCAGCCAGTGGCTGCGCATCCAACCCCTGCAGGAGGCCCGGATCCAGTTTCAGCTCCATGTTCTTCATGGACAGCTGTATGCAACAGGGGGTCGCAATCGGTCTGGCAGTCTGTCATCTGTGGAGTGTTACTGTCCAAAGAAAAATCTGTGGACTTATGTGGAGCCATTAAAACGTAGGATTTGGGGTCATGCAGGGACACCATGTGGAGGAAAACTGTATATATCAGGGGGTTATGGGGTCTCACTGGAAGACAAGAAAACACTCCACCGCTACGACCCAGATTCAGACCAGTGGGACTTCAGAGCTCCCATGAATGAGCCCAGAGTGTTGCATGCCATGATCAGCACCGCAGGTCGGGTGTATGCTCTGGGCGGTCGCATGGACCATGTGGACCGTTGTTTTGACGTGCTAGCAGTCGAGTATTACATTCCAGAAAATGACCAGTGGACCACCGTCAGCCCAATGAGAGCCGGGCAGTCTGAGGCGGGCTGCTGTTTACTGGACAGGAAGATCTACATCGTAGGGGGCTACAACTGGCATCTAAACAACGTAACAAGCATCGTGCAGGTGTACAACACAGACACAGATGAGTGGGAGAGGGATTTGCACTTCCCAGAATCCTTTGCTGGCATTGCTTGTACACCAATAATAATTCCACAAAACACAACACAACACTAACCATGCGACCTGTGACTGTGAAGATTTCATTCCATGTGCTCTTTCTGCCGACCACGGGTCAACACAAAGTGTGAATATTAAGTAAGCTTCTGTGTGTGTGTTTGTGTACGTGTTTGTCTGTGTGTGTTTGTGTGTGAGTGTGCTCATTCATTTGAGGAAATGACTGTAAAAGTAACCAAGCACAATTATTACCTATCTTGGTCTTGTTTTGCACACGATGTGTCAAATATTCATTAGTTAATAATCAAAGTTAATCCAAATAAAGTGTAAAAACACAAGCATTAACTACATTTTTAACACTTTTTTTTTTTTTTAGAAAAAACTTTGTTCAGTCTGTAAAAGTTTTGTAATGTCACCAGTCAAGGGCTTACGTTACAGACAGCACAAATCATCTCGGAAATCTCCATTTTGACTGAAAGTCTTGAGTTGTATTGTGTGGTGTTAACCAACTCTACCTTCTATATTGTTAGACATTTTGATTGTACCATTGTGAATGTTTTAGTTTTGTTTGCTTCTATTTTTCCTTTTTTTTTTTTTTTATGTTTCAGACAATCGATCTGAAGGAAAATCTTTCTCTTTGTGTCTCCTTATTTGAAGTACTTAACAAACCACTTATCAATGCATAGTAATGACTGCACAAATAAACAAGCATTGTTGTGCGGTTTAATTTAAAGTAAGATTTGGAAGTTGATGGTTTCTTTGTTTGTTTTTCACAAATTGTGACTGCCACCAGTGTGTTTTTGTGTGAGCTGAATCCAACACTAGCTCACTCAGTGTTATCTCAGTCAACATAACAAATCAGTGTGGACCTCTTAAGGCAGCTACATGAGCTATTAATGTGGTGGAATCCCATCGTGTGCTGCTGTATGTCAAAGAAGTGCTACATCATGCGTACCACACATGCTTTTATTCTTATATGATGGTAATACAGGCGGTTTTCTATTATCCGTGGAAAATGGTTCTTAGTTTTTCTTTTTTCAGTGTTTGAAGCAGGCTCCTGTTTTTATTTGTTTTGGCTGCATTCCTTCACTTTTCAAAGCAGTATTAGTCAGAACATGATTCTGATTTTGTGTGCATGGAAGAATCAAACTTTAAGTTTTTATTTTTCCTTTTAGACGCAACCATCTCTGCTGTTGGGGAATGTCCGTTTTAAAACTGTCACGTGTTTGCCTTAGTGTGTGTTTGTATTGTTTTGACTGTACAAGGAAAAGCACATGCTATCTTGTTAAAGTGCAATATTAAGGATATCGCTTTAGTCAAAGGGGAATGTACAAGATCGTGTAGCTTTATGTGCATCCTTTATTAAAGGTGTGTCATGTTTTAAAAATACCTTTCAGTTGCTTTCCATGGTTTTTATTTTGATGGGATGATGTATATTCACAAGCCAGCTGAAGCACTGATTTGCACTCTAAAGGCTGAACTGTTTGTCACCGCAAACACCCACAGACAAACGATAAAACCACTGTGGAGTTTAATGTCAGAAGCTGTGTTTATTTTATTTGGACTGCAATTAGGAATTTTTTTAATTATTGTTGAATGCTTTGCCAATTGCTTTCTTGAACTAGCCATCCTTTTTTTCAACCTGTAAATTCCTAAAAAGAAGCGGAAAATGCCCAAAAACCAAGTTTAAATCTTAAAATGTGCTGTAATTTCTCCATTCATCAGTCCAAAATTGACATATTTCCATTTACACTCAAATAAAACAGAGGAAATAATCACACATTCACAATCCAACAGCTGGAGCAGCTTAATGTTTGTCTTGTTTTACTTGAAACACATGAAAAAAAACATTAAATTGAACAAAAAAGCTCCGGTAGTGCCATTGAGGCATTCTTTTTCAAAAATCAAACCAAGTTGACACGTACATTTTTAGCAACGAAACAGCTTATACTGGCTGTTTTTGTGTGTTGTTGGTGTATTGTCTAATTAAACACACATTGAAGTTGACCTTAAGACGATGAATGTTATAGGCTTCAAAACCTTTCTGAACACTCAAGGTACAAGGTTTTCTTTTACTTCTGAAGAACACTGGATTATTGAAACCTGTCTTTTTCCATAAATAATAATAAACTTAAAGTTACTGTATTGATTTTGACGAGTCATGTCAATTTTATTTGTAAAGCATATTTCATTACACGGGTAAAACTCACTATGCTTCACATAGTGAAAACAAAAACATTGAAATAAGAATCTAAAGAAAAATTAACAGATGACGTAGAGACATTAAATAATTTAAAATGAAATAATGACGATAACAGAGGTCATCGCCCATACATCGCCACAGACTATATAATCTATTTTCTGTCCTAATCATGCTGCACACACAAAGCAGTATAAGTAAGCAGCATTTTATAACTATGACAAACAATCCCTCTGCAGTCTTTTACCTTAAGAACCTTAAGAATCATTCAGCAGAAACAAATAAAATGGACCCTTTTCCCAGGGTCTCTTTTTACACTGCAGTGATTTTTATGCCATCCTTCACATCATTACTCTGTCTTAACCAGTGTCACATATATTTTGCAAAAAACTTGGCAACTGCAAGATGAGCTACTGTTCTGCTGAAGAATTCTACTCACACAGTGCAACCTAGATGTCCCAAAAGTTGGTTAAGAGTGTATAGCACATATGTCAAACTTCTAGCCAGTGGGCCATATCCAGTCTGCGGTACAATTCAAACTAGACCTGCAAGCGCCGGCTCCCCTTGCTGCTCTGTGGACTCAGGTCAGTTGACATCAAGTTACTTATAATCAAATTAAAGCCAACCCCTTAAAAGAAATGGCCAGACGAAAATGGGACTCTGAAAACAAGGGAAACGATCTAAATTAATGGAAGGCCTGAATGGAGGAAGATTCCCTGGACCACACTTTGAAATTGCCATAATGTATGGGAAAGTGTAAAAAAACGAAACAGGCAAGCACTGAAAGGCAGGACTAAAACATGGTGTGGTTAGCTCTACCCCCCTCATAGCAAGATGTTTAGGGTTCAAAACCCTGGAATTGCCAGCCCCTGAGTAGGTTGAATGTTTTGGCTTTCTCCCACTGAAGTCTGGATCACATCGTTACCATTAGGGAAAGTTTAAAAACCTAAACAGGTGAGCAGTGCAAGGCAGGCCAATGCTGTAGTGGTTAGGATTGTTGCCTCATAGCAAAACACATTTCTAAATGGCTCTTTTTTGATTTTGAAAACGATACGTGTTATCCATAGTTAGGCGCGTAGCTAACATGATTGACCAGTGGGCGCAATGTAACGGTTCGTCAAGAGGCTTAAAACCCACCTCAGCTCCGGCTCTCAGCCTGTCGTTAGGTTGACTGAAAGTTAGGCTGAGACAGCATTTCCAGCATGGCGGCGGCTGCCGATGAGTCTCAGGAACCTCCTGCTGTAACAGATGGCTGACGTCAATCAGGCTTCGTCCATTAATATTTACAGTCTATGGTTTGAAATCCCAGCGAGTACCTTTACATGTTGAGCTGTTATGTTCTGGTTTCCTCCCAATGGGTTGCGGTCCATGCTTTTGACCTACCACAATGTTCTGGAAAGTGCATAAATCCCAAAAACTAAGGCAGCACTTTTCAAGGTGCAACACAAAGTTATAGTTCTTTTTGGCTTCTAATAGTCCATAACCATAATGGAGGTGGGGTTATAGTAATTGTACTGGGTTAGCTTTGGCTATGGAAGTAGGACCCAGGCCCACAGTGATATTTTTTTCATGAGGCTGGATTTCCTGGTGACGCCCCTGAAAATGCCCCAACTCTACCTACAAGCTGCTTGAATACTCTCCATGTCTGAAAGAACAAACCTTTGTGAGCAACTTTTCTGTTATGAAAGTAAACAATATGTTACACAGGTGTCATCTCACTGATGCACAGCTTCACTCCATCCTGAAAGTTTCCAGTGCTCAGAACCAACCCCAAACATTAATACACTTGCAGCCAAGGAAAGATGCCAATCATCTGGCTCTGGGAAATGGACACGAGATCTGAGTGCATGGGTTCCCTCTGCACCTGTAATCACAAGGTATAGTGTTTATGGCTGAAATATTTGCAAATCTTCAACAGATTTATCATGTTTAAAATATTCCTGTTTTGGTTGATGGTGATGTCAGTGAAAACAGAAATATAATTTAGATTTTGTTGAGAAAAATTATAGTTTACTGGCTTTTTGATTGTTCATCATAAAACTTTTTCATTGGAAATGACTTTTACGTGTCTTTTATCTTAAATGGTATCTGTTGTTCTCAGCTCTAATAGATTTCTTGGAAGCAGTAAAGTTCATATATCGGTATGAATAATTTGTCATACTACTACCTCTTTATAACCACTGGTTTAGGCTATAGGAAAAACACTCAAAATAATACGAGTTTGTTGTTAGATAAAGTAACAGAATCATGTGTATTAAAAAAAACACATCTTTGTTCTACTGATTTATGGTTTTCTTAACTTTTAGTCAGCCTTTACTCGGCAGCAGCAGCAGCAGCAGAAGAAACGGGCATGATCAACACACGAGTTGTCGTGCTGTACGTGATGACGACACCAGAAGGCCCTAGCGTCGTTTGTAACGTAACATGCCATTGAGAAGAAGAGGGAAAGATGGCGTCCTCTAACAATCCTCGCAAATTTAGCGAAAAAATCGCTTTGCACAACCAGAAACAGGCGGAAGAAACCGCTGCGTTTGAAGAAGTGATGAAAGACTTGAACATCACCAGAGCTGCACGGGTAAGACCTGCACACCCAGTCTGTTTACATGTCGTTGCATCGCTGTTTGGCATGTAATGAACGCTGCGGAGATAAATCTGAACATTTGGATGCTAGGTAGCTAAAGTTAATAAGATGCATCAATTTAACTCCGCAAATGTATGTTGTCATTTCTGCCTGCCAAAATCATGCCAACGTCACTCGGATAAACAAGTGAACATGCTGGTTTGCAGCGATAACTAGCTTAGCCAAGCTGCTGGTGAATGATGTGCACCTGTGCTCTGCCTGTGTTTGGTTTGAGCAGTCACTGCTGTCATTTCATTAACAAACAAACAGTCCAACAATGTAAATATTAGAATTACGACATGTTAAAATGTCAACCTCTGGCAACCAAATGGGCTTATTATTTCTGAATGGGCTTAGTTAGCATTTGTTAGCCAATCGGATGTTAACCAGCCTTCCCAGATGTGATGTTTTTACCTATTGACCATCCTCTGTTAGCTTAATGTTAGCACTAACGTTTTGCATGATTATTGTAACAAGCTAACACAAGACCTGTGGAAACAAACTCTTTAAACAACAAATACCCCTGACTTACCTTGATTTGAAAACATCGAACAAATGAATTTTAGTTAATGTAAAGTGAACTTTAGCAACTACACATGCGTTTCAACTAATATTTATTTATTAATACATTTCTGATTATTGCCCGAATGTAATTGTTTAGTTCTCCACTCTATTGCCAAGAGATGATCTGTACATTTATAACCATTATAATCAAATATAGATCAAAAATGCAAACGATTTTTTAGAATGTATTCCACATGATTCACATAATTGTAAAATGACTGAATCTGCATTTCGAAGAGCGTATTGACAACGTTTTAAATCTGTAACACTTCATTGAACCCGTGTACTGATGATTATGTTATAATATAATAGAAATAATATGTCTTTGGTTTGTCTATAAACAATAAAACATTCAGTTTATAATCATATAAAACAGAGTAAAGGAGCACATTTGAACTTTTTACACATTGTATGGATATTTAACTTTAAAAAACTGAAATTATGAATCAATTATTGAAATAGTTCCCAATGATTATTCTGATGACTAATTACCCATTGATCACCAAATGCTCCTTTCTCTACTGACCACAAAGTAAGTCAGATGTTTTGCTGGGAAACATCTCATTATTAGCCCTAATGCTTGGAAATGATACCCACTTACTTACCACAGGCCTGGCACTGTAAACCTGAGTTTTACTGTCACATAATGCAAGAAAAAAAAGTCACTTTGTCAGTCGTACATGTCAGATGTCTTTGTGTTATCATCCAAACATCAACCCAATGCATTTGTTCAGACCATGCTCAGTCTTACTGCAGCTCATTGTTAGTAAAAAAGAAAGAACAAGAAAGGAGGCTTTCATTACCGTGTCACGGTTTTTATTCAAACATACATGACTTCTGTGACTGATTTTGTCTCTTGTTTTAAATGGTAATACTGTGATTACAGCAGTTGTGAGTCAGTCAGGTCTCATTTTTGCTTTGTTTGCTATGAAGATGTTGTGTGCTTCAATCTGCCTGTCTCATCATGTTTCATCTGTTAATTAAAGGATTCATTAATCTTTCACTCCATCACTGTGGAACGGCAGGTTTCATTCTGTCATCCTCTTTTTTATTGATTCAGATCAATCATTCACTCATGCTTTCATCCAATTTTACTTTGCACAGTTGCAGTTACAGAAGACCCAGTATTTGCAACTAGGGCAGAATCGTGGACAGTACTATGGAGGCTCACTGCCCAATGTCAATCAGATTGGAAATGGCAACATTGACCTGCCTTTTCAGGTGAGCCCTTAGCCTCTCTCGGCTGGTTAAACAATGGTTTGTTCTCAACCTTACTTTTTTTAGCTTTAGCTTTAAAAAAATGCTAAAGTATTATTAGACAAAACCATTTTTTGTCCTCTTTACTTTTGGTGAAAGCTTGACTCAAAGCAGAGAATTGTAGTTAAAGAAATGTTTACAAAATCTGCAGGCTTAGCTATGAGCTTGAGGCTTTGATGACACTAGAGGTCAGAACTGCAAAGGTTGTTTCATGGTTCAGGAGTGAAAGGAAGCTAGAATTGTGTATGACAAGGTTCAACCCTGCAGTGTAATTTGGTTCCTAAATTTAAAAATATATCATTGCTTGTCATGGCTTTCCATCTTTAAAAACATTTGCCAACTCGAGCATCAGTATGGGTGGCCCATGGCTTGACTCATTTTGAGACGAACACATTTGCACCATTAGTCCAAAGACATGATCCTTAGACATATTTGTGTTGCGTATGTAAGCTGTGTTGCTGGCCTCATTCACCTGCTGTGTTCACTCCAGAACTCAGTGCTGGATACCAGTAGGACCACCAGGCACCACGGGCTGGTGGAGCGTGTTTACCGCGACCGGAACCGCATCACCTCTCCTCATCGCCGACCACTGTCGGTCGACAAACATGGACGCCAGATATCCTTTGTTCTTGTCAGATGCATGCCTACATATTGGTTGGAAGACTACTTGCTCTGTTTTTGCAATAATGTAGCATTTTTGTGTGTTTTTGAAAAGTGAGAGCACAGTTTTCATCTGGAGGCCAAACTGACACTTATAAAGAAACTAGTCTGTAATTGGAAACCTACACACTAAATACACTCTTAAACCAAAACAAGACATTTCTTATATGGCTTTTAAAAATGAATGAAAAGTAATTATCAATTGAGACTTTTCATTCAAACTGTGTAGATTTCCTCTTGTTCTATCAAGGCTAAA
This sequence comes from Tautogolabrus adspersus, assembly GCA_020745685.1. Lineage (NCBI taxonomy): Eukaryota > Metazoa > Chordata > Actinopteri > Labriformes > Labridae > Tautogolabrus > Tautogolabrus adspersus. Next base: position 11,311,451 of record CM036536.1, on the reverse strand, counting down.
CACTCGATGTGGTGATAGAAAGAGGAGACAACTCTTCTTTGTTCAACAGTACAATGCTTGGTATTGTTACTGACCTCTTGACAAGATTATTCTTGGTAGTATATTCCGCTATTAGATAATAATGAAGCGTCTTTTAATGTAATTGGATCCTGAAAAACACTTGTGTGTGTTTGTGGTCGTTTATTTTGAATCAGGTCTATGAGGTAAAACCAGCCAACAGGCATGACACTTTGGATAAACTCTGAGATGTTCTTTTTCATCCCCTCTCCTTTTTTCACCTTAACTGGGTTCACATCGACAGCTGTCCTTACAGCTCAGTTTACCTCTCCCCACCGCCAGACACAAGCTGGAGAAGGTAAGCCCCCTCCCCTTTGTCCTTTTGACTACATGAGATGATAGTTGTATTGAACCAAAGAGATCAACTACAAAAAAAACAAATGAAATGAGTCCTTATATCCGTGTTTGTACAACATTTCCAAACTCGCTTAACACATTTGAGCATCTTTTTGTCCACAAGATTGCAGAGAAAGGTCTGTGACAGAATGTGATTCTTCAGTGGATGTGTATGCTGTAGAATTGGCTGTCTGCCTGTATTGGGGAATTTGGCAGCAATTTTGCTGACTTCTCATCTTTCTCACACATTCAGGACAAACTCGGATTCTGCCTTACACCAGAGCGCCATGAATCTGAAGCCCCAGGAGGTGTTTGCGGGGGGATCACAGGAGCTGCAGCCCAAACGAGGTAATGGAAGATCCAGTTACAAAGACACAGAGCCACTTTCATTTATTAATGCGCCATGTGCTAATGCAGGCGGCAAACCTTAAATGACATCAAAGGGTAGATGTCGCAACGAAAGTAGAGCTGGGCTCTTAATGAAATATTTATGAAGAGAATGGATACTGATCTCTTGCAACGAACTGCTTCAGCATGCCGATACTCTACATCTCTGAATGGAAATGACTCCGGATGATCCAGAGTCAGGGATCAATAATTCACTGATTATCCATGGATTATGTCTTTTTATGTGTGACGCTCTGATACAATGAATCCCAGAGTGGCTGGCACCCACTCAGTCTGTCTGCTGGTCACCTTGCTATTTTTAGACCGCACAGCACTATATCCTGCCTGACTGGCTCGGATATTGATGACTCATTTCTTGCGCTGATTTCGAATTGTTATTTATTTTGTCATAGCAAACAACTGTGTCTTGCTGTTTCACTAATTAGTACTGCTGCTAACAGTGCCTGGAACGGAGGACTCTGAGTCAAACACAGATAAGGATGGGCAGACACAGCTGTGGGACGACAAGAAGGTACTGATGGGAAAAGGGAAGGGCTGCAATGTGTACAATTGTCTTTATACATGTAAACAACTAGAAATGTGCAGCTCATGATTATGTTGTCTCATCAGGATGATTCATCAAAGCCCAACACATGTGATGTCCCGGGAATTAAGTGAGTGGTTTATATATTTTCCTTTATTATTCCTTACAGTGAAATATCACTGGGATATATCAGCCCTGACACTTACACAGCCATAAATAGTGGGAGCGCTGATTGAGGACAGCTGGTCCAGGTTCAGTGGAAATGTGCTGTGAGGGCACTCCGCAATATGTCGGGACAGGCCGATGTCTAAATGAAGCAGGTTAAATTGAGGAGAATTGTCAGAGCGGGTGTCCGGGAAGATGACGCTCATATCCTGCACCCACTGCACGACTGGTTCGATCTTTCTAGAAATTGCTTTTTAATCATGGCATTTAATAATGAAACTGAGAAAAACTCTTTTCTGTGTCTTTTTAGTATATTCCCATCACCAGACCAGGAGTTGAACCCCTCCCTGCTGCCTGCTGCACACAACACGGGTGGTTCTCTGCCCGATCTGACCAACATACAGTTCCCTCCTCCTCTTTCCACCCCACTGGACCCTGACGACACCGTGGCCTTCCCCTCCCTCAGCGCGTCCAACAGCACGGGAAGCTTGACCACCAACCTCACCCACCTGGGCATCAGCGCTGCCAGCCATGGTAATAACTTCTATCTCAAAACAGTCAAACTTAAGTTCACTGGCATGTGCATCAAGTGTGGAGGATGTTGGGAATTAGTTCAAATTTGCAGCACAAAAGAAAACTCTTGTCCAATGTCCACTTAACTTGGAGTGAAACTAGATTTTGGTTTGAGTCACATACATAAAAGGTAACTTGGTCAGCAGACAGAATACAAAGAAACCTTTCACATTTATTTTTATGTTTCTCTTCCTCAGGGATCACCACCTCCTCTCAGCCCACCATGACTGTAACAGCACAGCGCCGCCAACCACCCGTGGTGCCACTGACCCTCACCTCTGACCTCCATCTACAACAGTCTCCACAGCAGCTTTCACCCACCCTCTCCTCGCCCATCAATATCACACAGGTAAGACTCTGCTCAGCAATGTTGATGCGTGAGACTCTCGAGCTGATTGATCGCCATTTTGAAAGGCAACTTGACATTTTGGATGTAAATATAATCCTTCATCAGCTGTCATTTCTCATTTTGTCATTTTGCCCCTTCAGCAATGTGAACTCTCTCTCTTTGACCTTTTTAACTCTTGGTTTTGGACTGAAATTGTGAGATTTGGGGACTTAGGACACATTTAAATCACACTATTCTATAACATACAGTGTTATTTAATGTTACATATTTTAGCGAGTTTGCTGCTAACCCAATTCTAAACAGTTCAAGAAATATAGAAAAGGAGTTGTTGGCCTCTTGTGTGTTTTCGCACCCTCTTTGCCACCCTGTTTACAGCTTCTTTTTTTAACAATGCCTATTCTTGGCTAATCAGTATTAGACTGTATTTTTCAACTTGTTAAGATTTATTTAGACAGATGAATATAAGGTTAATAAAGACATGCCACAATGACTGTTTTGCATTGTTGTTATTACAACCATACATTTTTATTTCATTTGACAAAGATTGTTATTTCCTAACCTTTTTCTGTTGGCATTTTATAAATCAAAACATTTAAAAAAGATTTTTCCCCCCGTGGGTCCTAGAGGGGCTCAGCTTTTCTTAGCTACAAGTCGGGTGAGCTTCAAGGAAAGTGTATGTATGCGTCGACATTGACACCTAACATCTGGATCTTCCACGTCAACGCTCCTGTGAGGAAGTTTCACTATGTACCAGTCAATGTGGACACAGCCATACATCTTTCCTCTTTTCTCATCATGTCCTGTACTTGAGTATGTAGTGTTTTCTGACCAAAAACTTCCCCACTTTCTTTTAACAGCCAAACCCATCACTAACCGAAACGAAGGCTGTTTCTGCAGCGTGCTAACAATCGGTGTTATTCCGAATGATCTTGTATGCTGTTATAGATCATAAAGAAGCATCAGTATTAGTTTCACTCTGTTTCATAACCAGTTAAAAACTTCTCACTGGAGCTGTGAAGTCGATTATCCTCAGAGTTATCTGTCAAAGACCAGAGAAGGCTTTCAGATTTTCTGTCAGTGTTACTAAAAATCTGCACGTTAGAGAAAATATCTGGTTGAGCAACAAATCTTAATGCCCTCTTAACTCTGTACTTTAAATAGTTTGGCTTTATCACTGTAATCCCTTACAAGTGACCAAAGAGCGTAGTCAACACATGCCTTTTTTCATCACAGTTTGTCTCCACAATATAAGGTGTGGTTTTAACAGTCACATTCAAATAACTGTCAAGTCCATTCAGAATACACCACAGTTTAAAACACTAACCTGAGAGTTCATCTGTGTCTTCTTGCAGGCTGTGCCAACAGAGCTGCTGACCCTGGAGCAGCAGCTTTCCCAGTACCCCCTGTTCAACCAGCTGACGGCTCAGGCCCAGGCCCAGCTGCTTAGTGACCTCCAGAAGCAGCAGCAGGTTCTGTCGCAGGGCATCCAGCTCATCACTTTGCCACCTTTGAACTCCCCTGGAACAGCCAGCAGCCCCTCCTCCGACAGCCAGAGCCAGACCACCGCTAGCATCAGCATCAGCTCGGTAAGAAATCCAGGAAGTCTTGTGAGATTTGATGAAATGACTGGGAACCTTTTGTTTCTTATTTAACTTTGGTTCAGTTGTTATATTGCTTTCAAACATTTCTACAATTACCTAAAGTACATCTAGCTCTTTACAATACTTTGCTTTGAGACTGATTGGTTCTTTTATAAATGAACTCGCCTTTTTACAAGAAGCATATCTGCACTCTTACCTGAGCATAGTTTCACCACTTACCTTCAAAGCAGAACAAATATATTACTTGTGAGGTTGACATTTCTGCTGTGAAAGATGCTAGCAAGTCCTTATACACTTATCACATTAGCATTTATTTTCAAAATGTGTCAGTTTTTGTTTCGTTAAAATGTTGAGTGTTGAATTTGTGTGTTATAAAAGCAAACATTGGCTTACATGAGCTCACAAGATACAAAATACACATTCTGCCATTCTCTTGCTGCATTCATGTGCTCTTCAGATGGTCCCAGTTTCCGAGTTGGGAAGTCGTTTTTCCGACTTCAGTGTGTTCACGTGCTTTGCATTTGAAAAGTAGGAATGTTGTAACAACAACAGCAACATGGCTGCTGCGAAGAAGGTGTGAGGAAAGTCACTGTTGAGAGAGTTTAAACTCAATGTTGATAGCTGTTTCCAGTATTTTAGTGACAACCAGGAGCAAAGGAAACAAAACATTTTGTGCCCGCCATGTTAATGACAAATATGATTGTCAAGTCGGGCACCAAATTCTGTCCAGAGTTTCCCAGCTGTTGTTCCGACTTGAGCAGCCGTTCACGTGCATTTTCCAACTCAGAAACTCAGTTTTCCGATGTGTCCGACACCACATGAATGCAGCATCAAGCACTTAAGCTTTACTTTTTGACCACAGTACGACCAAAAATCTACTCCATTAACTGATTGTCTGCACCATTCAATGCAATATAAGACTTTTTTCAGCAAATATTACTGTTGTGTCATTTTCCAGATGTGAAGACAAACCACACACTACTAAACATCTGTAGCTGACTGAATACTTCCCATACTACTATATCATTGTAGTCAATCATACGATGCAAGACTCATGCACTCTTACATCCCGCCCTCTGAGATTTGTGTGTGACAGGCATGAAGCCCAGTGCTAGCTAACCCTCTTCCCTCCAACAGTACCGCAATCAGACTGGCTCACCAGCCACTCAGTCTCCAACCTCCCCAGTCTCCAATCAAGGCTTCTCCCCTGGCGGCTCGCCTCAAGTAAGGGCCCACCCACCAAGCTATCTGCTGTTTGGGGGAGGGCTTTGCGCCTGGGGGAAAGCTTATTGTAGATGAGTTAGGCTGCTTTTCATTCTCTGTATCAGCAGTTAATCACTCATGTTGCCAACAGCTGCATTCTTCATGTCTTCATCTCTACTGTTCACTGTGTGCATGACAACAAAGCCAGGGTTTGTTGATGGAGTCTTTAAATGTTAGTCTTGTAGTCAGTAAAAGTCTTCTCTCTAACTAAAGAGTTGATCAATAGAGCAATAATAATGTTTAGGATTTTTCTTTTGGAGAACCATGAACTTGGTACTACAAATTATGAAGCAGAGCAGCTGTTTGATTTGAAAATGTAAACAGTTATTTGCCAATTCACTCTCATATATTTCAGAGTTACCCCCCCAAGGTTAGTCTTGATTTTCATCAGAGATCCACTCAAGTCAAGAGGCACACTCTGCCTCTGTTTACATCTGCTTGTCACATACTCACACACCCGACATATCACTCTCTCCACCGCAGACATGTCGTCAGGGCTTAATCCCATCCTCAGGAAAACATTTGGCAGCAGAAAAGCAAAGTCAGTGTTTTAATAATAATAATAATAATAATAAACTTTGTGTGTGTTGTGTTTCTCAATGTCCAAGGTTGCTTCATGGCACAAGTCCAAATCAAAAAAATATTTTTGTCAATGTTACAAAATGTAATAGATTCAGAATCAAATGAACATTAAAATATGAAATATATCTTTAAAGTTTATTTGCAAACAAACTAAAGTTATGTTTATAGTCAGTGTACCTCCTTGAGGTCTAACAAATACATCGAATGCTTTGCCTCGTCCATAGAAATTTAGCAAAGCAAAAGTACTTCCCATAAAGTGTAAATCATGTTTCTTCTTCTTCTTCTCTGCCTTTGTTTGCACATAATACCGTAGTCACTACGGCGTAGTGTGTGATCGCCTGCTGCAGAGCAGAAGAATTGTGGGAAAATTCAAACAAAACACGGACCATTGCAAAAACTTTATAGCTCTACTAGATGTCAAATTAGAGCCCGAGTGATACGGGGTTTTTAGGTCCGATACCATTATCGATATTGGGGAAAGAAAAGAATCTGATTCGATATATCGGCCGATATCTTCATCAGATCTGTCTTTTATCTTTAGATATAGACATACAAATTTATTGATAAAACACTTCTAATGCAGGAAAGATGGTCACTCGACTATCACCGCTTGACACTCTAGAGTCTAGAGAGTGATCATGCTTGTTATAATTCATATAACGCACTCTGCAGGTGATAGAGAACTGCTTGTGTAATACAATGATACTCAAATGAAACACTTTTTGACTGGTGAATAGATCTAGTAATATCGGCGCATATCTGCGACAAAGTAGCCGATATTATCGGCTGGCTGATTAATCGGTCGGGCTCTTGTCAAAATATCCCCAGGAAACTTTTAAAGAGAGAAATAGCTTAATCTATTGTTTAATGTAAGAGAGGGAAATCAAAATGGGAGATAATGGAGTTTTAGAGATACAGAAGAAATATAAATCAAACTAATCTTTGGCCTTTCATGCTATGATTACATCACCTCATGTGATTCTGACTCCAACACTAAAAAATGCCAGTCACATAGTGTTTGTGCTTTTCTCATAGCAAATAAATGTTCAGGGGGAATTACTGGATCTGTCAACCTGGGCGGTATACTACTTTTGATTTTGACTGCCTATGAAAAAAGATTTTACTCACCACCTCTGGAAGAAATAAGGAAACTCTTAACTTCCTGTTGCAGTGAGCTTCATAGCACAATAAATCTTTTCAGTTAGATGGAGCACTCCCTACTGTGGATACATCGGCCTATAAGGTTCAAATCAGGCTTCATTTGGATCATGCTTGTTAACATCAAGCTGCTAGAAGCTCACACTAAAGCATGATGGGATTTAAATATGATCATGACCAGTAGTCAAAATAATCAGAATAACAGAGTCTGGGTTGAGAAATAGCTGAATTCCCCTCTGAACAACTTGAAGTTGTGTTTGTATCACAGTGAACGGGGCTGCTGCGGTCAACAAAACAATGCACTGTTGTGTCTTTTCCACAGGGATGAAAAACGACCACATCATGTTCATACTTCAGCTGCCAATCTGAGTTATTTTTCATTTAATTTTTTTAATGTCATGTTAACAAGATTAGGTACATGTACAATTTGAATGATGAACAAATCATCCCTTATTTTATTTTGTTAGTTTTTTTTACAGCTTCCTTTTTTTCTGTCACTAAACCGTCACAGCCCTAGTCATGAATATCATTCGCTTTGGCCACTGCTCAGTCCAACACGTGTGGGTTTTGTCTTTTTTTGCTTGAGTAATCTGTTGTTCCATCGCTGAAATATCTAACTTGCCTTCTTGTTTTTATTTTTTCAACACAACTGCTTCATTGACCTCGTGTGTGATCTCTGTAGCGTTCTTCTCTTCTTCCAGCACATTCCTGTGGTAGGCAGCATATTCGGCGACTCCTTCTATGATCAGCAGTTGGCATTGAGGCAGACCAACGCCCTCTCCCACCAGGTGACACCAAACGCACAGACCTGAAGATGAAGTGTCAGAAAAAGGTTGCCTTCAAGTAGTTCTTGTCTTCATGTTGGGTTACAATTCTGTCCTTTTGTCAGCTGGAGCAGTTCAACATGATCGAGAACCCCATCAGCTCCAACAGCCTTTACAACCAGTGCTCCACCCTCAACTACACACAGGCGGCCATGATGGGCCTCACCGGGAGCAGCCTGCAGGACTCGCAGCAACTCAGCTACAGCAGCCATGGCAACATCCCCAACATCATCCTTACAGGTAGCTACACCACAAGTCCATCCTGCATACTTCAATCTTTTTATACTTGTGCTGTATTTGACAAACCATATTCAATGCAGTGTGTCTGCGTCTCAGTGGGTTCAGGGTGTACGCTAGCCAGTATCTGCTAGCTTTTGGCCGGTATCACATGCAGTTTTCCTGCAGATAGAGATATCAACAACCAAAATGTCTAGTGGGGAAATCTGCCAAATCAATGACTTATTAAAAAAAAAAATTAATGGCATATTCAAGATCGTGTTTCCCACACATGGACTTTACTTGCCAACCATTTTAGCATTTATTCCTTTTTTATTTGTATAACAGTTTGTGTTTTCTTAAAGCTGTTTTGCAGAGAGAGCTTAAAGGCTGAGTGTGCAGAAATCCAGTTTATCCTCTGAAAATAACTCTCTGAGTCACGACTGTCTACAATGAGTGTGACACCCGAGTCGCGCTGTCTGTGATGATGTCTGAGCCGTATCTACATCGTGTTTACATGGACGGGACGGCCGGCCGGCCCATCCCCTTGCGTATAAAAGTTGTTTAATGGAGGGACTAGAGAAAATAAGAATAACATTCTGTACTCACTGCTTACTTGAACACCACGTAAGCATTTTTAGATCATGGTCATTTCGTGTAAATATACATGCAGTGTTAAGCTACAAGCAAACTAAAGAGCGCTACCATTAGCCTGCTAACACAACAATGCAGCTCGAGTTTTTGAGGTGGGAACAAAACAAAACACGGAGCCAGTTTATTTTTTATAAACACAGAAACTTGTGCTGTTGCATTATGTGATTGTGTTCTCTTTGTAAGCCTTGAAGCTTGCTGTGCGTTGCACACTGAGCTGAATTAAGCCGTGATGTGTGAGAAGGAGTCGCACGTCTGTCAGAGTGCTGCTGTACACAGTTTTTTGATGTGTGTTTTATTGCTGTTGAATGTACTGTAGGTAATTAGAAATATATGGCAGTTCACATCATATGTCCGGTACTTGTTCTTTTTGGCTGGAAAAATGTTACTGGCCAAATTAATCTGTAAAAGTCTAACGTAAACTCTGATTGGATTACTTTGTTCAGAATATTTGGCTTTAGCTGCATTGTACACCTTGTTGGAAGAAAAAAAAACCATTTCCATAGTGAGTAATAGTGGGCTGCAGTAGTTTTTCAGGTTAAATTTAGTCTGCTCCCTCCTTCAATCAGAAGCAAAACAACAACAAAAATCACATTTATAGACTTTAAGATTATTCTATAATAAAATCAGTGCATTTGTGCCTATCTCTAAAGATAATCATTCTTTGATTCTAGTTGAATCACATGACTCTTGCTGATCCCTCCCCTTGTTTCTCACATGTCAGTGTCTCTGTTTCAATTGTTTCTCTGATGTGTTGTCTCTCAGTCACAGGCGAGTCCCCGCCGAGCCTCTCCAAAGAGCTCACCAACTCCCTGGCGGGTGTGGGCGATGTCAGCTTTGACGCAGACTCTCAGTTTCCTCTGGACGAGCTCAAGATCGACCCGCTCACCCTAGACGGACTGCACATGCTCAACGACCCTGACATGGTGCTCGCCGACCCCGCCACTGAGGACACGTTCAGGATGGACAGACTGTAACGTGAGAAGCTGAGAACAGGAAGGGGGAAAAAAATAAACACACTAACTTGTGAATGGAGACAAACAAAGGGCAGGATGAACCCTGTCCCTTGTTGCATGGCCGTCCAGCTGCCCGACCTCGCCCTCAAGTCTGTAAAGCCCTTGGAAAATGATGCGCCACCAAAAGACACCAGGGAAAAAGACATCCAGTGGCTTGCAGGGGAATGGCCTCGCTATCGTTTTGAATGAGATTGGTCTCTCAGCGCTTTCGCTAGCCTGCTGTGTTTACAGTGTACCATTACATGCCACATTTATTCCAAAAAAACGCACATTTGACTATTTTTTTTCTCTTCATATCCACTTTGATATTTGTTTAGTTGATATTTACTCGTAGCAGGAAGCTGCTAGGACAAGGGGCTAAACCGTACCTGTTCTTACGGCTGTGTTAAAAACAGAAAAGAAAAGAAGAAAACAGCCGGTTTGCTTGTACCTTGCAATCAAATGAATCGGTTTTCCATCATGCCGTAACGGCTTTCTATTTCTCACTCAAAGCTTTATTTTTGACAACCAAATGTTATTTTCATCATGTACTGTATGTTTTGATGCTTTCTGTATTTATATGTTTTATTTATTTATTTGGTTACAGATATTTTATATTCCATTTCATAATTTAAATTTAATGCCAAAATGCTCTCTGTAGGCATAGTGTAAGACTGCACTGATGTAATTTGTGTCTATTTATTAATTACGTACATATTTATATCTATGTGTTTGTTAAGCTACTTGGTTAATGAAGGAGTGCAAAACCTCCCCATAGTTGCTCTTAAGTGTTCGATGTGCCATTCTCTGATGTAGGGCGAAGCGTAAGTTGCCATGCTGCAGCCCAACGGTCCAATCAAAATCTCGCACCGCTCCAGAAAACACTGCATGCTCCAGAAATGGGTTGGTTTTTACGCCACTTGAATTAACTTTTTCTGAGAAAATCATCAGGTATTTCTATTTAACTAGAAAGCAAGACAAATTGGTCCCAATTCATTTTTCTGCTGGTGAAAAAGCTAATATTTATCCAGACGGAACATCCTTTCAGTGAAGGAATCGGTCAGTTTTGAAACACTAAAATCTGAAATCTTTGGAAGTCGTCACTGTGAAATCACCTGATTTTGCCTTACATGAGTATTCTACTGTTCTACTTTAAGTGTCTCGCGTGACAAACGTATTTTCGTAACTTATTGTAACATTTTCCTGTATTTCAGAGGAACTTTAACTTTTGGTCAGTGATATTTGTGGTTCTGTTGTGTAAGGTTTGACAAATCAATGTACTGTATTTTGTATCGGTACAGTTTATAGCCAAATCGTCAATGTTTTTTAAAAGTGGAGCTTAAAAAAAAAAAAATCAACGGATGGGTTTGAAGTTTTTGAGAAGGAGTGCAATTATGGGGAGGCTTTTTGCTCCGTGACAGGGAAGCTCTAACAAAAAAGCTAAAGACCAATGGCACAAAGGTCGACAACAAAAGAAATATTCAAAGTATAAAGAACTAATGGTTGTATGTTGGATATTTAACAGTACAGAAGCCTTAAGATGGTTATTACCTTAAAGAATATAATGATATTAACGTCTGTGTACTCTATTGGGTACACTGGAGAACGTACATAGTGGCTGCATAAAGATTCTGTTACAGAGAGGAACAGTGTATTTATATAATTAGTATTGTACGCACACAGCACAGAGATCTACCCTGGTCCGTTCAGTCGAATAAACAAAACCGTCACAAATACAATCAGGGATGTAGAAGAGTCTAAAACTGTTTACGCAACCTTTTTAACTGTAAATGTTTACACAGGGTTCATCTGAAAATGTACATATTGATATCAGCTCTCAATACATCCATGACCCATCCTGTTTTAACCAACACGTGTCAAACAAACGGTGTCAAACTTCAGATTTGATTCTGATATGGCCTTTTGTCAGAGTTTCCCTGAGAGGTGTGTGTCGGTCTGTGGGGTCATGTTTGGTATATTGTAATGTTCATGTACAGACAAGCTAATCATTTATCCACCTGAACGCTCTGTTGGAAAGATCTCGCCCCCAACCACCCACCCACCTGTAAAGGAATCACGTTTGATTTTACTGCACACCTCTACAGTTAGTGAGTTGAAGTGATGATTTGTCTGCTGTACTCGTCCATCAAAGGTTTTCTTGGCTTCGACTTTTTTTTGTGATTCCTATGCAAATTAGACAAAAAGCGACACTTAAAGGGAAAATCCACCTGTGATGTTTTTAGGAAGTAAAGCTGGATTTCTTCTTCTCAAATGGGAGATAGTGGAGTTATTTTAGTATGGCTATTTGGACTACAGTATTCTCCTTTTGATAACACTAGCTACATGTATATTGCTATATTGTAACGAGGCTTTTCACAGAAAACAAAAGTAGTTTTGTTGCTCTGCATTGCAAACCTCTAAAAGTCTGCAAAGATGGATATGTTTGACGTTAAGGATGAAGCTCTGACTATTGTAAACTCGTCTAGTCGATACGATGTGTGCAGGGCATTGAGTGTTGCAGTGGTGCTATGACAATCAAAATATGTGAAGTCGTACTCTACACTTCTAGTTTCTAATTCCTGTCAACGAAGAAACATAAATCCAGCTTGGCTTTTACTTTACTCGTAGCCTCCAGCTTCACACGTTGCTTTCTATGTAACTTTTGCCTTAAAAGAAACTCACTCTTTCTAATCCCAAAGGAACTGATGCTAAACCTACTCTAGATGTTTTAAGATCACTTTATCACTCTAGATTAGCTGCTGGAAATTTGTGGACTATTGTTGTTGGCTGTAACTCGTAAAAAAAGAAGAAAAACTCTCAGAATTGGGCCCAGTAATGCATCTTAAGTTGGATTTTTCCTTTAGGTCGCTGAAACAAATGTAAAGAAGTCCTTCTCCACATTACATGTTTCCAGAGATTTTATTCATAAACAAATGAAGCATTATGTTTAAGCCAAACGTCACTCCTTTATTTCCAGGTACCAGGTATGTTTATGATTTCTGATCTTTCCTGTCATTCCCCTCCTGTCATCCCTCTGAGTACTATAGTCCCTCACACTGACCTTGTACATACGCTATAGCTAAAACTAAAATGCATGACTAAAAATGACAGTTAAAACCTCTAAATGAAGGCCTTCTATAGCTGCGCAGGTTTGATTTGTGTAACATAACGCTATCACAGAGTCTGAAGGGATGCATGTATTAGTTTCTCCTTTGCAACAGTTAACTCAGTCTCCTATTCAGTAACTCTGTTACCTCCATCTCAGCACAATGCTACTCCACGAATGATAAGAGAATGTATTTCCTGTGGCAGTGTTCTGGTGTCTTGCCTGTTGCCAGAATGACCTGATGTTTTTGGATCTCTTGGTCCCGCCACAGTCGGATTAGACTCTTCTCTCTCTGCTCTTCAGTTTGTCCCCTCTTCTCCTCCCAGGATTCAGACTGTTCTACATTCTCTCTCTCTCTCTCTCTCTCTCTCTCTCTCTACTGTAGCATCTCACAGCTTATGAGTGTAAACGGTTGGTTTTCGTACATAAAGATACACGCTATTAAACCCAGCCCCCTCCTCTCTGTCCGCACGACCTCTTGGCTTTCTGAGCAAAATGAAAGCAGGTTTTGTCTTGCGAGGATTGTGGATGGAAACGTGCACCGATTGTTTGCATATGTGGACTTGAATCTTCTGAAACTTCTGCATTGCGCAGTCAACTGCATGACATGATCGACACATTGAGCTGATTCTTATCCCATGCTATGTACAGGAGTTTGATCTGGCTTTGTTGAAGTGACATCTGATATGATCGTTTTATGTTGTTGCCTATCATGTCAGGTGTTGGGCTGGGTAAAGTGTAACTGCTTTATGTTTTGTTTTTTTACTGTTTTGTGCAATGTTTAGTCCACTAGTTGCTTCGCACTTTATTTGTGACTTCCTGGCTCTTGAGCAGGGACTGTTCTGCCCGATGTGAATGCTGACTGTTTTACTCCAGATGTATACTCGGGAGATATTTTCATGTCAAAGAAAAAGATGAATTCTCTATTTTCCTTTGTAAACTATATTTTGGCTTGTCTTGTTTTTTTTTATCTGTGAAGATTTTAGGGGATGCAAAACCAGAAAGGGCTTACTGTAGTGCAGCTTGCGCTCTTGTGTTGGAAAGGAACGGCACTTCGAATGTAATTCTTATTTACCCTCCTCACGAAAAACCGCCTAAAATCTGAGCGGTTCACAGTTCTTACACTGATACTGGTTTAGCCTTAGGAGTTATCAGTTACACTCATGTGAAGCAGTCTGCATCTTGGCTACAAATACTGTAACTACACAAGTACTGAATGGTGCGGCACCAGGGTCTCACCCCATGAAGTTAGCATTCAGCTTATATGCTTTGGAAAAGAAAAAAATGTGGTTGCATCCAATTGAGATCCTTTCAAACAACTCCAGTACGCTATGCTTCATCTACCATAGAGACTGGCAGCTGAAAGCATCTTCTTTAAGGCAAAATAGAACAAAAAACATGGTACATGAAGCACTGTATACTGAAGAAGAATTATTAGTGTAATGGCATATGTGCCGAGGGATAGGATGCTTTTTACAAGTTGTCACAGGTTTGCGAACATGGTCATTTAACAGCAGCAAGAAAATAGGTAAAGATTTGAATTTGAATTCAGGCAGCTAGAAAAGTTTTACAGAAGAGGATAAAGGCAACGTGAAAGTGAAATCAGAACTCGGAGATTCTGTTTCAGTTTGATTCAAGGCTTAATTAGCAGAAGAGTTTCAGGAACTATTTTGAAAAAGCATGTAAGTCCAAATTCTGACATAAATCCCATGAATGAGTTTCAGAAACAAGTCAGGAATCTGAATGAAGTCCAATATCTGCGACATTTCCGAGTTCATAAATGACTGTGAACCCCAAATTCCATATTTCGTGTAGACTCTCGCATGAACAGCGCGAGTTTGTCTCTTTTGAAATGCAGAGTGTAAGCAGTAGAGTATGAATTCAACTTTCAAACAGATGAGACGAACAAAGCGAAAGGTATACGTTCTGCATTTTGTAGATTATTTATTTCTTGGCTCATCTGCTTGTTTTGGTCTGAGACGACATTTACGTGCTTTACTTGTTAACACATTATTTACGTTGTGTTGAAAAGCAATGAAGCTAAATCTTGTTCCAAACTGAACAATCAGATAAGTGAAGCCCACACAGCAGGCCTGTTTGTCCTGTTTTTTAAGTTTTATCCTCTGTCCCAGGCTGAAAGGAGTCACCGCTCGTCTTTACTGCTTGTTCCCAGATTGTTTTAGGTCTGACTAAAATCTCCCTTTAATAACACGGGTTTTCTAAACAACTCTTCAGCTCTCTCTGGATAAAAAAACTCACTATAGTGAGAATAGCATTATATTACTGTTGTCCTGCAAGTCGTAGTAAAAGATCTGTAGCTATTTCTTTGTTGCCATGTGATTCTCCCGATGTGACCATTTTTTTTATAAGATGAAAGAAAATTGTCCATTAAATTGAATGTGGAAGACAGACTTTTTCTGCACATAGTCTTGATTTGCAGAATATGCTGGAAAAAAACAACGTCTGATGTCATTTTTCAACACCGCAGCTTGTTGCTGTGGACATGCATGGTGTTTTAATCCTGTTGTATATTGTCTTTGCTATTGTTTCTATTTTGTAATCTGTATTTCCAAATGCAAAGTTTCAAAGATTATTTTGGATATGTGCATGCTTGTGAAATGTTCAGGATGTTGATTTCCACTAAAAGCTGTTGAGTTTGAAAAAAGTCACGTCTGTTACTTAAAATCCAATGTTTGGCCTTTGTTGCAGTGTAGCTATTAAATCACCGTTACTGAATGTAATTCATTGAGCACTTCTCCAGAAATGTAAAGATGTATTAACATGATAAAGTAATTCCAGCCGTTGTTTGAATAGCAATTGACTAGTCCAGGAGATTATTGATGCTTCTGGCCTTTTTGGATTTAAAACATTTCCCTCAAATTCAAAATGTCATTCTTGACAAGGTTGTAAAAAAAGAATCAGTATTTTAAACTACCACATTCAGTCTTATAGCCAAAAAAAGTCAAATCACAGATTTTGAATAAATGGCATAATTTACCAAAGTTCACATGTATTTATTAGTGACAGTTACATCTTCGCAACAGTTCTTCAATAAGTCTAAATTCTAATGTACATATACATTGGACAGATACTCTACTTATTCACTTAATATCATGATTATTTTTTGTATTATAGACTTTACTGTTCTGTCAGGAGATCAAAGCGTGTTATCCCCTTTTTGAGTAATTTCAAACACTAGTGATTGACCTTTTAGAATCATCGGCAGGTTGGTGTCACGTCTGATCCTAGTTTTGCGCTGGATTTCTTTCCCAGAATCCCCTGAGCTTGGTTGATGTCATCAGAAAGCTATCTGGACCTGCCGGGCTCTGTAGGTGTCAAAGTCCTCAGGAATAGTGTCTGGAGAAGAAACCAAAAGAAGTGAGTCCCTTCTTGTTTAGTTTAGCAACAAAAAATGACTCCGCAGGAAAATTATTCCTTTCATTATTTCACTATTTTCATTTATTGTTTGGCTAATATCTGAAAGTAAAAAAGGAGTTTAGACCCCTTAATGAATTATTTCATTTAAACACAGGAGTTAGGTGTACAGGCATGCTGGTCTCTTCCATGTTTTTTTTTCTTTTTAGTTTGTTTTCTTCATGTGTGGCTATTTTTTAAGAGTTGGAGCTTGGGACAAACTCAAGGTATTGTGTCCCAATCATTATTAATTTTTGCAAAAAATCAAAAAAATATCAGTGCTTACTTAATTTTTATTTTCTACTCAGAAGATAATCAAAGTGTTTTTGAAATGAATTGACAAAGTTGGAAAAAATATTAATTAGGGGTGCAAACTTGTCCTACCATTACAGCGATAACGCAGGTTGGCCCAGATGATGTTCTCCTGGGAGAAGCAGAAGACTCCTAGTCGACCTCCTCTCATTGTGGTGTCTATGATGACTCCGGTGTCCGCCACCATCTGAGTACCTTCATAAAAACGAACCCTGCAAACCAACAAGAGAGCAGGTAACATCAGCACAGAAAAAAATATGATATACATGTAACTACATTTAAAAGCAGTCCCAATAAGTTTGTTTATGCTTTGGTACAGTTTTAATGTTTGTGCTATGCTAGGCTAAACATCATGAGTTATAAATAAAGGAACAGAGGTGAAATTAAGAAACATTTCAAACATCCTGCAAACAAGAGTCGCATAACTGCTTCAAGTTAAACCAGACAGTACCTGATGTATCCATCAGCGGGCCGGTGTTGGAGGAACCAGCGATAAGAAGTCTTGTCCTTCCAGCCAACATTGCGTGAGTCCTTCCAGAGGAGTTTGACCTGGTCACTCGTGTCTCCCGTGTGCCACAGAGCGTTCCTCAGGTTCTCACCTGGACCTGTGTTGGACTTGACGGCCTTTATAAAACACAGAAATAAGATTTAGTATAATTATCTGGACTAACCTTTAATGTCCTTCAAACGAGTTAGCTTATCATGGCAACAACAGCTAATGTTAGGATTTAGCCACCTTTAAGCTAGCATAACTGCTGATGGTGTTAAACGATACAATAGGAAAGAAAGGTATAAATCATAGTTAATAGTTAATAACTAACCATGACGTTAGCAATCAATCAATTGAACGTAATGGAGTTGTCCAGTAAGTTAAATATCACAGTTATCACTTAACAGTTACCCAGCCTGCGTTGCTGTTACTTGCTTTTATAAAACTATTACTATATGATTTATAAACCATTATCAAAGGCATTCATTACATCTTAAATGATTCCTTATCAAGAAGTTCAATTGACTCTTAAAACTGAACTGTAAAAGCTAAATTGAAAGAAAATGCATGTTTGCCGTCATAAGTGTCTGTCAGTGAAACAGTAGTTGATCTAAATCTAAAGTTTAGAATTTGAGCAGGACTTTTTCCCCCACTGTGCTCCATCCGTAGACTACCTTGAGCTGTATGCCCGGTTCTGCCACAGCTCTGAAAGGGTTTGCCTGCCAGTAGATCTGTTCCACCTGCTTCCACATGACCACGTAGAAACTGGAGCTGTCCTGGTACCCGAAGATAAATCCTGCATAGTCGTCATCTGTTACCGTATTCACATGAAACGTCCCTTCAAAATCCACTCCGCTGAAAGCAGTGTAGCCTGGTGGTAAACAAAGGTGTCAGTGGGCAGCTCAAAGATGCTGCTTTTAGGTACAACATTAAATTACTGGACACTTTGAACCTAATTTTTTAATTAATTTTTAACCTTTATTTAACCACGAAAAGTCTCATTGACATTAAAAATCTCTTTTACAAGAGCGTCCTGGCCAATACAGGCAGCAGCACAATTTACAGGGTTTCAGACATAAAACACTTAACAACAAATAACAAAAAACAAAGGAATCACAAGATTAACCATTCAACCATACAAGTTTGTCTTACTAATTTATGTGTTATTGTTGATATCTGGGCTGGAGTGAGTGGGAGTGACTAGAAATTATCCACACATCAAAAGCCAGACAAGTAATATGCATTCCACCCATCAAAATATGGAAACATCTCATGATGATCTGATCAATGTTTTACTGCCTTTATGACTTATACCATGTTTCTTAAACCCTGTAGCCTATAATTTTCTTCTAAATATGTACAAACATAAATGAATCTCCTGTGATTAGTAACTCCCATTTATGACCAGTTTTCCAAATGTATAGACCATGTCTAAGAAGAGCAGATACGTAATGTTCTCACCAACAGCCAGGCCAGGATCACTGTTCATAGTCTGCACAATCTCTCTTCCCTGTACAAAGAAAGAGGTCGGATTAATGGAAAATTTACAATGTTTTGGGACACACAAAAAATATTTAAGCTAAAACGGGAGCCAGCACTTAACCTGGTTCAGCACCACCCAGTTGGGATCTATCTGTGCATCTCCCTCTGGGTCTAAAACAACAGTCTGGTACTCCCTGAAGTCAGTGAGGGTGACCTCCGCGTTTTCAGGACAAACATCAATGGTGTCCACGATGGTGTCGTTGTCGAAATCCTTCTCACATATATCCCCCACACCGTTGCCTGAGAGGATAAATAGACAAACACTTCTTAAGAATTCTACTTTGTTTTGTCTTAACAAAAGTACTATAAAAAAACATTTTTTTCTTTACTAAGCCAGCAAAAGACCCACCATCAGAGTCCTCCTGCAAGGGGTTGGGGATCAAACGGCAGTTATCAGGTCCAGGTGGCAGCAGGTCGGGAATGCCATCATCATCGTCGTCATCATCGCACTCGTCTCCCTTACCGTCCTTGTCTGTGTCCAGTTGGGAGCTGTTTATGACAGCGGGACAGTTGTCTCGAGAGTCCTGGTGACCATCACCATCACTGGATGAGACACACTTTTATTGTCACACGCTGATAGTGGAGGCCAAAATGATCATGACTAGGAAATCTTACATGTGATTGGATTACTCAGGTCGCACCTTACCTGTCTTTGTTAGTGTCACAGGGGTCTCCAATCAAGTCGTTGTCCACGTCCGTCTGAGAAAGATCGATAAAGGTTAGAATACAGTTTAAAGTATGTCTGAAACACCCTGGAGAACTTTTTTACAACACTGCAGTGAGGAAAGATGTTAATCCATTTTAAGTTACAGTTTTCAGCTAATGTTAAGTTGGGTTTTTTTAGCTTTCTGTGCAGATGGCATAGGTCATAAATAACTTAAATACAAATTCTTGAGATAGCTGCAGTATTTTTTTTGCTTACTTTATGTGTGAATTTGTTTCATTTGAGACCAGATCAGTATGAAGACAGATTTCTGACCTGCTCAGGGTTCGGAACATACGGACAGCTATCACAGGCGTCTCCCACTTTGTCTCCATCACGATCTATCTGGTCAGCGTTGGGCACCCTTTTGCAGTTATCCAGGTTATTGGGGATCCCTGAGATTAAAGTGATAAGTTCAAGTACTCTTAATCATGGTCTTGGTATAAGAGCTTTAAATTAACTGAATGAACAGCATGGGTTAAAGAACTATCACAAACCACATAACAGTTATCTCTTTTCTCCATGTTTTCAAACATCGGTATATCCTCGTTGGTTCTTACAAGCAACGAAGATGGCTGCTGCTGTGAAGCATACTGAATCGCTATCAAGTCTCTTTTTAAACAATCTGGACAAACATGTTTTGTAAAAATTGTTCTGGTTGGTCAGGACAGGCCCATCCAATTGCGTTGAGAGGCTTTTTTGTCATCTCTCTTTAAATAACCTTGATGAGACATTAAGAAGGAACTTCTCAATTGTTGTGGCAATGCCAAGCTGAAATATTGGTATAAAGAATTAAAAACGGCAGCTCTAAATTTACTTTAATCCACTTTGAAATTGAGGATCTGTCATTAACTAATCATAACTAATTTCAATATTTAATAAAAAGAAAATCAAACACCTACCATCACCATCGATGTCTTCATCACATTCATCACCAAATTTGTCCACATCTGTGTCCTTTTGGTCGTTGTTTTTGACGGCCCTGCAGTTGTCACAAGCATCGCCAAAGTCGTCTTCGTCAATGTTCCTTTGGTCCACATTAGGCACCAACACACAGTTATCCTGTAAAGAAGCTTTTTCAGTCTCTGAAAGTAAAGTGGCATTTTAAAACAGACGTTCACTGGACCTTCATAGATTTGTGTCCCATTACTGTTTTTCAAACTGAACCTGTGTGTTGGGGATCCCATCCCCATCTGCATCCTCATCGCAGGCGTCTCCAATTCCATCTCCGTCAGCATCTTCTTGACCAGAGTTAGGCACTGTGAGACAATTATCCTGAAAGCAGAAATCACTCACTTTGAAGAAGAAATCATGAATCAATACAAGAACCAAAAAGACGGTATTTTTTTCTGACGCTTTTCAAACCCCAAACCACATCCTTTAAAAGACTGAAGATCAACTCTGTTCCGACGAAGTGTCGTTGAAAGTGAGTTTTAAAAATCCTGCAATGGTCGTATTACTGACCAGTGTGAAAACATACTGTACACATAAAACCACTTCTACATAAGAGATGTGAATATTCTTTGCAGGTGACTAACTTAAGTTCAGTGGTGTTTATGAATTTGTTGGTTTTTGTGTCTGTTTTCGATGATAAAGGAGACTCACCTTGTTGCAGTTTCTCTCAGGACAGGCTAGTTTCTCATCAGGAACACCATCAATGTCAATGTCAGGCCCGCAGAGGTAGCCATTACCGGCCCATCCAACTCCACACTGAGGATGGAAAGTGTTTTATTTTATCCCACACTGTTTGCATCAGCCCTGTTGTGCTGTACAAACAGTATCACATGATCCTAAGTGTTCAGACCAACCTTTGACTTCACTATATCTGACACAAGCTGTTTGACTGAGATCATCAATGAACAAAAATCTTAAATAAAGGCTGTGAAATAAATATTTAAACCATATAGACTTTCTATTGGTCCATGCTAACACACAAAAAGAAACTAATACACAACATTTTAAATGAGTGAAAAATGAAAATCTTTACTCTCTTAAGTCATAAATCATTGAAATTCTTCACTCTTTGTTGCTGCAAAAGTTGTGATGTGTAAAATTTTTCACCAAGAAATACACCATTAAGCAAGTTTAATTTATTCACCTGACACTCGATTGCACCCTCTCGATGGACGATGCACTCAGCGCTGGCGTGACAGGGGTTTGGTTGGCCATTCCCACAAGCTCTCTCAGGCTTACAGCCACGCCGCTGATCGCCAACGTAGCCTGTCTTACAGGGACCACACCTGAACGATCCCTGTGGCACACAGAGAGAAAAAATAATGTATTTTGTAAGGACATGCATTACTCTGTGTTCCTACATTAGTATGATATAGAACTTCTGCCTCGCCTAATTTTACTCCTGGCTTGCTTCCACTAAATGTGTATCTGGTTTGCCGTCTACCTTTATTCTGAATGCAAATAAATAAAGACACAAAGTGTGACATGTTTAATTAAAGTTATTGTTTCATAATCATGATCTCGTTGATCGAAATGATCAAAAAATGGCGGTGGGGGTTCAGTGCCTTGCAACTGAAGTACCCTAGCACAAGGGGACTTCAGCAGTACTCGGGAAGTAAACTGGCCCCCTCTGCAGCAACCAGCCCTAATACCATACTAGGTCTATACCTGGACTCGAATTGGCACTCCTCCGTTTCCCATCCCAAGTCCAAATAAAGTCAGCGGCTGGCGCCCCCAACATTACAACATTCATCCATTAATGACATAATGAACACTGACAGTCACTAATTATTATAATTTTAGCAGAAAATCTTCCTCAAATAAGACATGTTATGCATATTGCTGTCGTTTATACTCACAGGGGTGTTCATACAGACAGAGTTAGCCACACAGCCTCCATCGTTAGGGCCTTCACACTCATTGATATCTTTGCACACCTTGATTGGACAAAAACACAGATAGAGAAATCAATAGAAACACTATTCCAAACTAGGACTGTTACAAGGAGACAGACAAGTGGAGAGTGGAGTGCAGTAGAGAGATCGCAGTGCGTGAGAGGTTCATGATACAGACCAGTGCATGCAGTGTGACACACTGTATACATAGACCACAGAGAGTGAGGACGTGCTGCTAATGAATGTACAAAGGAGGAAGTGAAAACATGATTATGTTTAGCTGTAGGATGATCTATTTCATACTACAGTGTCAAAATGTGGTTGGACAAAAACCTAATGCTCAACTAAAGCTAATAAATGAGCACTTAATTTAGAATATTTGATTATACACATTCCCCATGTCAAGCCTGAAAATACACTCAAATTGGTTAGTCGACTTGTTTGTATGTGTGTATATTTATTGACCCTGACCTGTTTGTTGGCTTTGGCGTAGGCAAGACCGACACCCTGGACCTGCGGGCCAGTGTACCCAGCAGGACAGGAACCACAACGGAAACCAGGGGAGGTGTTTATGCAGCGTACGCCCATGTGGCAAGGCATCACCATGCACTATAGACAACAAAGATACAGAAACAACAAACGGTAAGACTTTCCATCAACATTTTAAATCTTATTCTGTGACATTATGATGGATTCAAAACAGACTGTATGAGCTTTAGGTCAACCTTTGGAAGTTCTTTAATTATTGCATTAGTTATTCATTTCATTTCATTCGTTTTCTTTCTTTCTTTTTAAGCTGTAAAATGTAGAGAAA
Organism: Tautogolabrus adspersus; assembly: GCA_020745685.1. NCBI lineage: Eukaryota > Metazoa > Chordata > Actinopteri > Labriformes > Labridae > Tautogolabrus > Tautogolabrus adspersus. The sequence goes on along the minus strand of CM036536.1, from coordinate 11,288,520 downwards.
TACTTTATTTCATTTTTTGCCTTTACATTCAGTAGTTCAGTAGTTATGAAAGCAAGACAAGAAGCAAGAGACGAGGACACTCTTTGCCCTCACCACTGGAGTATTATTGTCGTAGTTTCTTTCTGCATCTATTTATCAACCTAAAGTTATTGCAACATTTTCTAAACATATTTCAAATCCTATAAGCAAATCATTTTACCCATACTGTCGGTGCCCTGACTTAATATATTTCCGTGTACCTCGTCCACATCAGTGCAGTGGGTACCGTTCCCCTCCATGCCATCAGGACAGGGTCCGCACTTTATACCCTGAGGTGTCTCCATGCACTTCACCCCTGGGTGGCAGGGGTTGGGAATGCAGGAGGGACGAGGCTGCATTCCTCCCATCCCTGAAGAGAGAAGAGGTCAAACATGCTCCATTCCAACATATCAAAATGTAGATATTAAAGCCAAAAATGTTTGCTCCACACCCAAAATGTTACCCTCAAACTGTGGGAAAATGTCTCATATGATTTAGAAGTAAAACAGATTTAAGGTTTTGGCACAGTGAGCTTCAGAGCAACAGGAGCTCCATACTAACCATCTACCTCATCAGCTCTAAATGAGCCATGACATTTCTTGAGCATCCCAGTTTGGAGGCGCTTTTTAAATTTCCTCCTGCATTCACATTTTTGGCACTAGAAACATGAAATCGACATCAGCACATTCAGCAGACTTTTATGACCTGGAAAATATAATATTCAGCCAATAGCTGTTGTGCTTTGGCCTCAAAATGAACAATTTTAAACGTCCATTTTAAGCTTTTTCTTTCTGAGATCAACCTGCCTCAGCTGTCTGTTTATTGACGGCTTGTATATCCCTCTGCTGCCCCTTCACTGAAGTAAATAAAACTCAGTAATAATACTATTCATACTGACTGACGTATGATGGCTCATGACATCTTGGTATTCATGGTATTGGGGCATCATTAACATGATGATAAATTATTTCATTCTTTCTCTTTATTGTATACAGGGACTAATGCAGGATTTGAGACTGATGAAAACATCTGGATGGTCCAAGCTTTGAACTCAATTAAACAATGTAACTGTTGTGAAAAGATTTAATATTGACCATGAACACGTGCTGATAAGGGTTTCTGTTCGTCCGGTGAACTCACCACAGGCTTCACACTCCATCACAGTGTTCTTCAGGAATACGATCTCTTTAATCTGCAATATTCAACAATCAAATAATGAAGTTACTTCTGTTTTCATGTTTTCATGAAGCCACCAAACTGAATCTAATCAACTGTCCAGTTTTACTAAATACCTGCCTACTCCCGAAATGACTGATGTATTAGTGAAATTATTTTTATAGACATTTATTGAGATCATTTTGATCATTACCCAAAATTAATAACAGTTTTGAATTTGTATTATTGCTTCAATAAGCTTTTACAAGCAGATCCTTCAGGACAGAAGTCTTATAAGCTGCAAAGGTCACTAAATCCATAACACAGTTTTTTTTACCTGTTGTTTCAAAAGCTCTTTAATCTCAGCCAGCGCCAGGTTCGTCATTTTAATCTGACTGATAATTTCTCCATCTGAAAAAAAGTAATCACAATCATTCAAGAGGTAACACTGCCATGTATTAAGCAGCTGATTTGCCTGATGTATTTATAGAGTTTACAAGAATATAAGGTGTAAAGCCACATAACAAGCAGACAGTCCTGTTCTTATTTCACTTTGACAATCATTTGGGAGACGTTTTAGTCTCAACACTTATTAAAACCCAATCCTCCCGTCTCCACTTTTTTCTTTGAAGCTCTTCAGTGATGGTGTAATTGAAGTAATGGATACATTTTTGGCAGTAAATTGGATGACAGGTCTTTGCACCTCATCAGTTTCCTGTTGGCTGAACATCTGGAAGCAGAAGCTAACTGTGGACATGTGGGGGGGGGGTTTTAAACACACGTCCTCCAACATGATCCATCGTACGTTAAATACCTGACGTTCCTCAGCCACCGCAGGCCTCGTTTGGTATCTACTGCCCACGCATTCACTGGAATCAGAGATGTTTTCATTGCGGTCGTAAAATGGATTTTCCAGATATGGAATGATACAGATTTTCTGGGAGATAGGTTTCAAAGCTTTTGAGTTACAGGAAATGAACTCTCCCGTCGTTTAGTGTTTCTGTACCTTCATATCTGGACAAAATAAAATTAAAGTAATAGAAGTTAATTTAGTAACCTCAAAACACACGGTAACTCATGTAAATTACCTCAATCTCACTTGGTCTGATTTGACCACTAGCTTGTCGGCTAATGTTAGAAGGAACAAAGTAGGAGCAGTGAAATTAGTTTTGTCCTCTGATTAAAAAACTGCCATGTGATAAACCAGAAGACACCATGAAGAAACTTCAATCAACCTAAACGTGTTAGGGTGGATGGCAGGCTACTAAGATGTCCAAATAATATGTTTAAGGTGAATATCATAATGTTCTTTTTTGACCACAGGGGGGCAGCAGAAACAGGTTGTAAAACACAACATTGATAAACTATCATTTCATCTCTACCAACTCCAGAGGGAAATATGAAGCGTAATGCTCCAACATGCTAACCAGAGCTATGTGTTGTTTGCTTAACACTCAGCGAGTAGTAAAAAGTTTGTGTCAGAGCTGAAACTGTCACAATCTAAAGGGGGGGGGGTTCAGAGTTTGTGGTAATTCTCTGTATTTCTCAGTTTTTACAATAAACCACATATTTGTTATTCAAACATTTCACCTAAATTGTGAGGACAAAATGGCAAGATTCCCTGAAGGGAAGAAGCTTTATTTTCCAAACAGGATGAGACTTTTAGATATTCAGTTGTGAAGTCAACATGCGTCTTGTAATTGACCCGTAGAACCATCATCTCCACCCCCTGATCACTTTGACCACTACCCCTTCCCCATGAGTCGCAGTACGAGGGCAGAAACCCCCTGAGCATGAAGCACAGGAAATGTGCTCTTTCCATTAGTAGCAGCCCTGTTTACTGAATGAATTCAACAGCAGAGAGAAGAGATACCTGGAATAAATCATCCTCACTGCTAATAGATTCTTACATCACATCTTACAACTGAGACTGCATGCTGATTGTTTTTCCACATTGAGAGGCAAGAACAGTTGTGACAAAAGATTAAAAAAAAAAAAATGCAAATAGTATTTCTTGACAAATATGAATCTAAATTCAAGGATGTTTTAAACCTCTGTAATATTGATTTTTTTTTTTTCATACTCTGTAAACATGTTGCTCTGTTTTTTTTCTTATAAACTAAACTGTCCTGGATTAAAAATGCACACACAAAAAAGGGCACAACATATAGTGTAGCTTTTTTTAAATTTAAATAATTTCATGCATATATGCCTTTGGTAATTTGGATTCCTTTAGGCTTCTCTGGCAAAATCTCGTTTCTTAATTTTATGGTTTCCCATGTGATCAACCCAAAGTTTAAATAATGAATCTAAATATTGCCTCCATAAAACCTGGTTCTCACCTCTCTGTCCGGCCGCAGCATGTCCTCCCATGCACAGCACACAGGTCAGCACGACAAACCTCAGCATGGTTCAATCGGAGGTGCTCAGCCTTAGACTCAGCGCTCCTCCTGAAAACTTTGTTCCAGCAGACGCTCCTCTCCTGCTTTTGGTTTTTATACCCCCCCTCCACCTCCCCCTCCCTGGCTGACATCCCTGTCCTTTCCCCCAAAGCTCCTCTGCAAATTTTGGGGAAGTCTAGGAAATGGGAAAAGGAGTTTGCATAATATATTAATGCCTCACCTTTAATAGATTCATTTGAACTCACAGTCATTTTGGGTTCACTGTGCTGGGGCCTTCGATTTGAAATGAAAGAGGTTTATGGTCAGTGTTGGTTTTGTCTGGTTGTTTTTGCTTCATTAAGCTGTTAAGTTGGTTGACTTGAAGTCTTGTTCCTCAGTTCATACTTTTTTTTTTACTTAATTCAAGTTCGTTCAGAAACATGTTCACATTCACTTCAAGGTAAATTCCCTGCTTGCTTATGAAAAGAAACAATTGTAATTTTTTTCACTTAATTTTTATCATCTTTATCTTTATACTTTACTGCAGTATGATTTAAGCGTCCATACATTTATGTCCCACGCTGGACAAGATAAACCTCAAATAGTTCAGCCTTTATTTAGCCTCTGACGTTTTAACGAAGAAAAAGATATTTTAAAAGATGTTTAAAAGAAAAAAAGGCAGAAATGAGGCTTCAGATGCAGTCTGGATTTTACAACGAAAACATGTTTACTGCTTCATAATTACGAATGCTTTAGACTGTGTGTTTGTGTGTGTGTGTGTGCACATTTGTGTGCTTCTATCTGTGTGTGTGTATGGGGAGGTAATGGATTCAGCAGATGTTGGTCACATTCCTGGCATTGAATGTTTTGGGAGTTTTTGGTCCCGATCACCTTGATAAGCTCTCACCACCTCCTCTCTCTCTCTTTCTCTCTCTCTCTGTCTCTGAGTGTTTCTCTCTCTATCTGTGCACTCGCCTGCATGCTGCCTTGCCCAAAGAAGCGAGGAAGTCATATCCTGGAAAACCAAACAGCAGCTTGTTTGTGTTGCATGCTGGAGTCCTGGACTCTTAGGCAGATGTGGAACATTTGTATTTGTCTAAAAACTGTTTAATCAGTGAAGGAAAGTTTGTAAGATCAGTGAATAATTTAGTAATGGTTCAAAAGTTTGTTTTACTTTACATTAGCAATTACAAGCCATTACCATCTTGTTAGCAGTAGAGATGCACTGTGGGTAATGCAGGCTCCAGATTTTCAAGAGGAAAGAGAATGTGTTGTATTAAGAATAACACTTCTGCAACATCTTTTTTGTTCATGAGTCTGATAGACAGAGTGCAGCAATGATGAACTATCGTGCTCTAAGTGTTAACAGTGGTTTATAACTACAACACGTTGCTGCTCTTTGTTGCAGCACCTGAAGTGAGTAATGCAAACTACTGTTTTAACACTTGAAAAGCATCAACATGGCACTGTGTCAGTAAAATGACATATATTTGTCCTTTTTAGATACTTACTGTATAATTTAGTTTGTATTTTTTAAGTGTGAAATATTTCTTTGTGACATCATTTGGAGCGTCATGTGAAGGAATAAACCGTTTTTCTCATATTTCAAGTCATGACTATGAAATGAAATCAAACCAAAGGTGATGAATCAAACATCTGCCTGCAGTAAACAGCTGGACCGCAGCTTAAGAGATGGTTTCTGTATTTTAGCTCCAACAAATGTAACCAACAGGTCTTATACCGCCCTGAGCTGCTCTGGTGCTGTGAGGAATGTCCAGGTCAAAGGTCGAGTGAAACAACCTCCTGCTAACTTCATTAGTAATGCTTTATGGCCTGTTCTACAACACATCGTTAGCACAGCAGGGAACGTACAAGTTTCTCAGGACATGACCTCAGGTTGACCAGAGACCTTTCCTGTCACCTCCAAACAGCTTCACAATTATGTAACAGAGGGTTTATTACGACAGAGTACGTACTTCAGAACCAGTGGTGGTGTGAAATCGGCCTTCACTTTTAACGCTTATTCGAGAAGTTTAGCGAAGTGCATGGCATGAAACGTTAGAAACTAATTCAGGAGAGGAGTGAGAGTTGTACCAGCAGAGGGGAACATTACGGGACACACCAGAGGCTTTACACTTTCAAACAAGAGAGTTTGGAAAAAAACAGTCCTTGTAAAAATGCAATATGACAACTGCATCAAACCAAACAAGCGAAAGCCTCAATTCATTGTGCAGTTTGTTCTTATTGTTAATATAATGATCAAGTTTTTGTATGACACTCACAGCAGGTTCACAGATCAACACTTTGTAGTTGTAGTTCTGTTGTTAAAATCCGCTTCAGCTCCTTTAAAATGGTATTCACACAATAATAAACTGGTAATACTTACCCTATAATAATGTTGGTTAACATTGTGAAAATAACCAGAATACAAGAGTACTGTGTGACATAATGGGCCTGAATTCTTTCGTACTGCTAAAATAAACTTTGTCAAGAAATGTTTCTCAATCAGGTTTTACAATTATTCTTTCAGAAAACTTAATAAGGCATGTTTATTTGAAACTTTAACTTTGTGTCTCTTGTGTAGAACATTTATAGTCACAAAAAAGTGATTTAACTTATAGCAAAAGCTGTTGATATGTCGCTGTGTTTTCTACTATTGAAAGTCGATCAGTAAGGAAAACCACAAAGACACCATGTTTCTCTTGATTTTATTGAAAGACATGTCGTTGTCCTCTTCTCAGTGTAAAAGCAGCAATGTTATTTTACAATATGCTTCTTTTTTTTTCAAGTTTTTAAATTTTTAATGGAGAGTCGGTTGAATTAAGAAAAAGTTTCTCCTTCTTTCTGAGGTGAATTAAGGTTTGGTGCTGGAAACACAACTACTGATGTGGATCAGAGGTCATTGTGACACAAACATGGATCACCACACAGGGCTGAGCACAGCTGCAGATGTTCACAAACACTTAAAGAAATAGGTTTAAATTATCCAGGTTGGTTTGAAGTGTGAATCATTGCCGTGGTATTTACAGAGTTCTTGTGCTATGTAATAGGCGGAAAGCACCATTTTGCTCTAATAGCAAGGGTTTCATTTGTAAAACATCAAACTGTTCCCTTCCTGGAAAGGAATGGGAAGTTCCATCAAGTGGAGGCCGAGTCAGATGCAGTTTTACTGTCGTAACACGGTGTCCTACTCTGCTTTCTTTGCCTTCCTCTTACGAGCACCTTCGCTCAGTTCCTCCTTGGTTTTCAGAGGTGATGTTGGGACGGCGGGAGCATGATGGTGGTCTTCCTCAGATCCAACGAGAGGGGAGCCGAACAGCAGGTGGCAAACCCAGGACTCAATGAGAGCGAAGGGGGAGCCGTGAGAGTGTCGGGCGGTCATCACCACCTGACGACCAAACAAGAGAAAGCTCTGGTAAAAAAAAACTTTCTCACTCATCTAAAACGATCCGCATGTATACAACACAGCATATAGTTACATGTAAAAAAATCCAAAAAGCAACACTGTCAACAACAATTAACACAGCAGTGATGATCTCACCTTGCTTGTGGCCATGAAGAGGGTGAAGACAAGGATGAGGGTGCTTTTGGACAGGGGCAGATATTGAGCCTCCTGCAGGGTGAAGAGGATGGCTCCGTACAAACTGGCTTTGGTTGGGCTGCAGAGAGAAACATTAAAATAACAAAGACATGAAATTTTGATTATCTTCACAGATAGAAAGGAACATAAAGTCATTGTGTTGTTTAAAGCATTTTTTGAATAGATAATATTTACCTAATTTCTTGCAAATATATGTCTCAACAAAACACAAACAAAGAATATAATTTTTTTAATTATTATTAAATTAAAGCTCCTGTTGGGAACTTTTGGTTTGGTTGATTTTGGCAACCCCAGTAGACAAAACAACTCAAAGAATACGAGTGACATTGTAAGACAGCTGCATTGGCCTGCCAAAGAGCATTTTTTTTATGCTTCCACAAGGGGGCGCCAAAGTCTTGAAACTTCAACAAACCCAGAAGAAAACTGGCAGTGTTAATTTAAGTGACCTAATTGAAGTGATACAACTCTTAAAGTCAGAGTGTTGTCTCTGGGTTATAATTACTATGCTTTAAGCCAGCAGTGACGAGGTTTTTTTTTCACAAGCAGCTGGAAACAGACTTACAATGACATGTTGAGGATCTCGTTGGTGTCGGGCCTCCACACGCCACGCAACAGCTGCTCAAAATTGGAAATGAGAGCCACTCCAGAGCCTGTAAGAATAAAAATAGACAGAGGGGGAAAATGAGGACAAAAAGTGTGTCTCCTATGACTGCATTTTTTCAACATACTGTATAACCCTGCAGGGCCTCAGAAGACTACATGTATTCCCACGCTTGCTCCTTCATTTTTTTATTTAACTTTTTATTTGTAAAGGGACCATGTACAATATTAAACATAAATGTTGCCATTTAATGCATTGTACCAGAGTTAGTGTCATCATCTATGATCTTTTAAAACTTGGAAAGATTACAACAAAATAAGTAAAACTTAGCTGAAGAAAGTCCTTTTTTATACCTTAGATTTTAGTAACATTTAAATGGTTCTAATAGAAGTGAGTGATTCTCATCTAACCTGCTCTTTTCTGGGTAACCTTGTAACTGCAAACACTGGCAGTGTCTCACTTTATCATGAGGGACTAGCACATGTGCACACTGGTATGCGGTGTCAACGAAAATGCAGCATTCATTCATGTTTAAATGTGGACATGTAGTTTCCTGAGGTTGTCGCTTAATGAATGCAGCTGTCTGGAGAGAGAACTGCTGCCAGAGAGAGAAGCACAGACTTCAACAGAAAGTATATGTAACAAGACAGCTGAACCTGCGATCTCTTACACTCTTGTGGTACTGTTTTCTGCCACAGTAACTCAGTATGTCATTATGTGTGAGAGTAAAAAACAACTCCTACAAGCCCTTCTTCTCTCAACATGACACTTAAGAGCATTTCTACAATTGCCCCTACTAATTGCAGGCAACAGGTATACTCACACAGAACAATATTTGCTGTGTGGTTTGGTTAGCTTGGGCATCAAAACTACTTAATTAAGAAAAGTATCTTGCACTGTGTCTCAGTTTATGGTTTTTCCATTCTTGCGAACCACTCTTTGAATCAGAATCAGATTTATTCAGAATCAGAATCAGATTTATTGGCCACGTATGCTTACACACACGAGGAATTTGTCTTCAGTAACAGTAAATGTACAAAAGTATAACAGTAAATATAAACATAAATAAGCAAAGAATAATATATACAATTTGAAGCTCATAAGTGAGTACAATTTTGGAAAACTGTACTATAAGAACCAAGGTAGTTTACAAATGAGTGTCCAATTTTGACAATCTATTAGCAGTGCCAACATGAGAGACACTTTTGTTCATAATCAGTGGGCTGCATAAAATGATGAACATACACTAAAGACAGACAACATTTTGGTGTATGCACCAGGCAAGCAACTTTACAAATTTGAGTTGTTGTGAAATTTGAAAAGCCCAATGGACTTAATGTTGTGCCAGGACTGCTTAAATATAATCTCAGAAAAATAATACACTAAATCTGTGAGACATATTATTGAATTCACAACACCACCAGCCCTGTGACAGGTGACTGCATATTTACAAAAGTGAATTGGAAAAATGTTGCTGTAACATGACAAGACACTGACCTTTGACATATCCGACGATGACCATGATGAAGAAGCCGTGGTGGTATGCGTGGTGGGCATGGTGAACACCTGCTGCGATCTTACGAGTGCGGACCACTTCCTTCAGAGCAACTAACACCAGCTTGACTGGCAGAAAAGCCACACACTTATAAAAGAGGTTCAGAGGGCAGTAAAAGATGAGGTACCTGGGGTTATATGACAAAGACAGAGACAGATTGTGGAGAATAAAAGATTACAGTTAGAGGGCGTGGTCATGATGTCAGAAATATGTTAAATATTATGTTAAGTGACTGGGCCGCATGGTTCCTTCAAATCAGCAGATCAGCTGGTGATATGTTGGGGAAAATATGTTCAGAAATGATGCTGAACTGATTCTTTAAAACTTCATCAGGAATAAAAAATAAACCATTTTGTTCACTGGAGATATTGGTAAGTCTACAACAGCATTCCATGACGTGAATTACCAGCCAATACTTTGTAAAAGCTAGCTGGTGGGTACCTAAAAGGTTCTCAGATGATCTAAACACAGGTAAAGAATCAGTCATATGCTGTGAATATACTCCAGAGTTCCTTAATTGTGAAAAGAAGTTCAGTATACACAAATAAAGTTCCCTTTTCACTTTTAGATTGTATCATAACATTATGGATGTTTCAATGTTTAACTGCATTTTACCAAGCTAGTTTTGCTTTGTACTAAACTTTAACTGACAATCATATAATTTGTTTTTATGTTCTAATGTGCTAATTAATTTACCAGTTAATGGATTCTTTGTTTTGTACAAATTTGGAAAATCCCGTCTCAATCACAAGAGCCAAAAAGTGGCTTTTTTATGAGGTTGGTTTTGTTGATTCATCATTCCAAACCTTTGGTTTTTATTAATTTCAATTATTAAGCTAAAATGAAAGGAAAGAAACCTTCACATAGTTCGAGTCAAAGCGTAAACATGTTTAGCTTTAACATGAAAAAACACCATTTATTTAAGTATAAAATGTTTGCCCCAGTTGTAGTGAGATAACCTGCTTTGCTCAAGTATAGTTCCTCAAAACTGTACTTATGTTCTTAAGTTAATGTTATTCGTTACAGCATTTTGGATAGACTCCATGCTGGTTAGCAGGCAATATCTTGATATAAACCCCCAAAAGTTTAAAGGTGCACTATGTAGCTTTGGTAGAGAAATGTACAGATTATCTGGTTTATGTTCATAACTCTATACACAAACTGTCCTCAGAGGAAAATTTGGTCCCTGGAACATTGTTTGAAGATAAAATGCTACGTGAAAAGTTATGGTGGGGGGTCTGCAACAGTGAAACCGTAACTCTCCTGGTAGCTTTTTAGCTCCATACTCCAAACAGGGTTCCAGGGACCCATTTTTTCCTTTGAATAAAGTTTGTGTTTTTAATTCAGAAAATATAGCATAGAATTGTTTCACTTCTCCAACTTTCAAATTTCACCACCAAATCTACATAGTGCACCTTTAATGAAAAGCATTAATGAAACAAGCAGAAGTTGCATCTCTGTTTGTAAACCTTTCCCCTGTGATGTCTAGCTTTGTTCAGAGGATTTTCTCACCACACAGCTGAGGCCAGCAGGATGTGACTGTTGTGTTGGAAATAGTCGATGGGGCTGCTTCCAAGCATGATATCTGCCAGGATGTAACTACCAAAGCAGTAGAGCATGGCACAGAGCCAGGAGGCCACAGGACTCCTTCGAGAAACCTCCACCGAGCCTGCAACACAGAAGAGGAGGAGCAGCGTTGAGGGACAGAGGAGCTGAAGGGCATGGACAGCATTCATACAGCAGCCATTATACTCTGACATCATGCTCAGGGTGAGAAGGTATAATGTTGCTATAATGTCCTTCTGTTGAGTTCTAGGTCGTAAGTTGTATAGATCTCTGGGTTTTCTTCTGCTATAAAATCCCTCTCTTCAATATTCATCAGCAACTGAAAGGACAATACTCCCTTAAATATTTAGACAACAGCTAATGTTAGCATCAACCACCCACTAATAGCCTACTCAATATTACTGTTAGCATAACCATTAGCAAGGATCTTGTTGAAATCTATTAGTCTAATTAGCTTTACAAAATAAAATCAAGATTGCTTAAATTCCTTGAGTTCCTACCCACCCAGACTGTTATCAGTGACCTTAAAAACCAGTATCAGTGGATCCCTTATGTGTCTATGTGCTGTATCTTAATCCACGCCCAGTTGACCATTTCAGTTCACGCCCTGATAATCCGCCTCTTTATCATAACCTAATATTGACTCAAGACTTCAACAGTGATGCATGAGCTGACAGTTTACTTACTCAACAAGTGACTGAGTCTACAAGCAGAACACGCATACCGTGTAATTAATAAACTGATCTGAAATAGTTAGCATTCATTTTTATGATATATATTACACAAAAACATGTATCCCATATGTTGTAATATTTTGTACCAAAACAATTATAGAGGTCTACACTCAGATATTCTACGAGAACGTGTGCTTATGAGCAGCCTATAATACATCAGAATGTAAAAGATGTTTATCAAAAAGCTAATCTAAATCTAATGGCACAAGTGTTTATTGACATATAAGCACGCTCTAATGTGTCGTATCCAAAGCCTGATAAAAAAGTATTCATTGATTGAAACAGTTTTATCTTAAACCTGAAGTAGTTTGTTAAGAGACTGAGACAGTTAGTTCGCTGTACACTTCTAGCTTACATCCAAGGAAAGTTAAGACATTTTTTGTAAACAATCAAGATGGCTGATGCAAAGCACACTCTTAACTCGCTATTGCTAACGTAACAAACACGATGGTAGTTGTGTAGCCTGCAGAAAGTAAGTGTTGGCATACTTAATAACACGGTTACACAATAAGGGGATCAACTTTTTCTTCATGATGTAAAGGAAACCAAGAACAAAGCAGAGGCACTGGTTTCATTGAAGTGTTGAACTAACTAGCTAACACTGGGTAAGCCTAACTTTAGCTTCATCCAGATGTTGTCTAAGTTAGCCACACTGTAGCTAAAGGCAAAAGTGAGAAACAAGGTATCCTTATAGTTTATACTTGTGCTGTACATAACTAGTAGGCCTATCTTACGCTAACAGTCTTCAGTGGTTTGCTTGAAGCACATGTAAAACCAAGGGCTTAATTTCTGAAACAAGACACGGCATTCCAAACTAGGAATGTTATAAACCCCCAATCCAAGTCTTACTGTAAGTATGTAGCATAGAATACAAATAAAGAAGTAGGCTACCTGTATAGAAAAGTTTTAAATGTTTTCACTGCTGAGGTTTTCATGTTATACAAGAATAAGGTATATTTTTAGCCCTATAATTTCCTAAAAAGGGTATGAATTCTGTTTGAGCATTATCACATGTGAAAAACAACCTGAATGTTTTATATTTTATGCAAAAACTGGCTAAAGACTTAACAGTTTCATGGCCCTGGCGGAGACTGTCAGTAAGTCAAGACGTGAACAGAACCCGGCTGTTTCACCGCACAAATCTCCAACAACAGGTGGGTGAGGGTGTCGTGGTGGCTGCTGCTCAGTCTGTATGCAATCTGATCCTGAGAAATGTCGCCCTCTAAATATATTCTGCTTGACTGCTTCTCCTGCTTTTCAACTGTAAGGCCCACCTTAACCTTTAACCCCAACACTTGTCTCACCTTCCCCACCCATGTTGACCCCCAAATACTCATTCATGTTCTCCTCTAACATGGACTGCAAACTAAAACTCTCCACTCAGACACATTTAGAAAAGGTGAATACTCAATGATCTTGCAAATTTTGTCTGCAGGAGACATTTGACTGTAAAATATCCACAGATATGATGTATGACAGAGGTTTGTATAGTTACAGTCATGAAGTCATCTTTGGTAGCCTTATGTAACACTTAGCCTGAAGTCAGATATAACACAAAAGTAAACCTGAAAGATGTTTATTTAAAAACAAGCTATGTCACTGTGTTTCCTGACTTTCCTGTTCCTGCTGAATTTATAGATAATACGACAATTGTTTTGAAAGAAGGTATGCCCAGCAAAATATTAAAACTGTTTAAAATCCTAAACCCCTTTAGATGATTTAAAACTCAGCGATGGTCATTAATACGTGTATGTATAATTATATGGATGTGCTCACTCATAATAGCGAAATTTCACATCAAATATAACTGTTAAAGGACAACTTTAAAGACTTTTTGGATTAAATAAAGGTTGTTGTTTTTTTTGTTTTTACAATTAGCCTATTAAATTAATTGCAGCAGAACCAGAGATACATTATTAACTTGTCAAAAAGGTGTGCCTACATCACCCACAATGCAACTAGATCATGAACGGTTTTGTCTAAGATGTCTGTGATAATCTCAATCTAGTCAATTCACTTCTGTTTTACTTCACAACCCGTCCAAACTGATGCTGACTCAAGTGACATCACATAAGGCAGTGTATTACTGTAGATTTCATCAGCTCACTCAGTCTCAGTGTTCAATAATAACTTTGAACATACTTTTCATGTGCACTTTGAGGTTCACGTTGTAAACTAAGTTACATCAATGGAAAATATCCAACTACAAATCTTTTCTTTTTCTACTGATTCTGGTTTCAGCTTTGTCGAACACAATGCACAGTGACTTCACCCTGAATTATTCAAAAACAAGTGGAGATAGATTAGTTGTAGATATGACAATCATAACTTTGTGGGAAATAGAAAATATATCAAACCATGTAAGTGTCTACACATGAAGCTCATTGTAAAACAAGTGTCTAAAAGCCAAATAAGAACATATTAAGATCTTAATTGATAATCTGACATATAGGTCCCATCTTTTTCCTCAGCAAGCAAGTGGAGTAACATGGAAGATGAAAATGTGGGTACATTTAGTTTTTCAAATAAACAATAAATGTAGCTTGTACTTGATGGGCATTCCAGGCTCCTTTAAAGCTGTAAAAGAGGATTGTAGATTTTAGATTTTGTGATGAGCTTAAGATGTGTGTGGTGCTCCACTGCAATGACTTAACTCTTGTACCCAAGTAAACTTTTCTTTGGGGTGGAGTTATTTCAAAAGCTACACACTCCTAGGAACAATGAGGTCAGCCTGAGCTGCTTGTTTGACAGCTTATTTCATGTCTAACATTCAAGGTAACACACTCAACTGCAGCATTAAAGTGTGCAGCAGAGGGGCTTCAGAGGCCCACTGACACTGTCTATTTCAGGATCTTCTATTTATTGCCTAAGTCGCTGGTATGCAAAGGCTTTCTCTCTGGTTTCACCCTCCACAAGCTCTCAAAGGAGTCAGATCTTGGAAAATATCAGGCTTTACCCAAAGCTCAGTGGTTTAATCCAGTTCAGTGATTTCCAGGGTGTAAAGGTTAGACTACTGCAGCATCAGAGTCCCTAACACCAAGCAAGCAGAGCTGCAAGTGCTCCTGCTTCCTTTATGTAACAGTGCATGCTTTATAAGGACACAGATTACAGCAATAGAAAGTCCGTATAGGGATATAAGTGTAACACAGAAGATGAACTTCATGTGACAGGAAACTTTGACTTCTTAATAAGTTTTCAATGAGTAAAGTTTTAAACTAAGGAAGGCTATTTGTTTGTTCTTGTTTTTTCTCTCTTTGTGTTGATGTAATGAAGTATATGTTTTAGCACTTGTCTGATGAATGTCGACCTCAACAAACATCAAAGCTCATCACTTTCATCAAGTACAACCTTAAACTGATAAAACAACAACGCTCATTTCAAGCAAAGAAAAAAAGTCTCATGTCCACTGACCTGGCTCGTACTTGAGGTAGAGGATGGACACGATGTAATACGCGAGATCAAACACAGGAAACATTCCCAATTTGGAGAAAATGTGGGCAAAATCGCCCACATTAAGAACTGCCAGCACGTCCATGATGCCCGTCTGGTAAACAACAAATCTCTGTTTTTATTCCAACTGCGCAGTCTTGATGCGAAAGTCCCCCGAGCCCGGTCCACCGACTCTCCGCCAAAGCCCCCCGGTCTCAACAGTGAAAGACTGTGTGACACTCAAGCTCTCCTATTAATACCACTCATCTCTACAGTCTCAGCATCATCATCATCCTCATCTGCGCTCCGTGCCAGCTGCTCCGCGACAGGGGGTTAAACATGTCAGCTGCCTGAAATGTCAAAACAAAAAGGATTGTCCTCCTGTGCTCTACATCGATGTCATTATTAAACAAAACGCTGTTTGAGGTTCGATTGCAGACTGTAGACGCTGCAAAGCCAGCAGATTGCCCATGATTTACACAAAGAAAGATTGCTTTATCATCTGGTACGAAACATCCACAACAGTCAGATCCTGCATCAAGTCTGTCTCGCAGTGAGATGATCGGCTCTAATCCCAAACAAACAGCTCGCTAACATTAGGATACACCATCGGCTATTCACATTCCCCCACATGATGCAGTAGCCCATATTTCTATTACAGTCACAGTTATATATATATACCAGCCATGTAGCCTACGTATTACAGCAGCGCGATTTATCATATTTTTAATTTATTAGATTTTTATAGCCTATATTTCCCTTTAAATCTTGAGAACAATCAGAGCAACGACCTCCGCCACCACCAGAGGGCCCCAAAGCTATACATTTTAAAATGTTTCTTCAAAGTGTCAACTGTTCTATAATTAAATAATTTGCAGTAGGCTAAATATTGCTGGGCTCATCCATTTTTTTAGATATATATAGGCCATTCTTTAACAACTGCATCTATATGTGCTTCATGCTTTTTTTAAATGTGTCTAATCTTATTTTTCTTGTGACTGTCCTGTGTTAGATTTTTATAGGCATTCAAAATACATTTACAATTATCTACCTGAAATAAATACTTTAGAAGACTACATCTTATACTTACTGACTTTCTGATTTTTTCATTTTTGGTCAGTGAGTTCTAGACACATTGAAGATCTAAAGTTGTGCTCAACATGGTTGCACATCAAGAGGTGTGGACGTTTGATGTCGTTTTTGGCCAACAAAAAAGTAAATGCTTATATCTGTAATATATGGTGCATTCTTCAAATTTCACCTGAATGATGACAGTCCTGGCCAGATCACATATACCACAATTCTTCCTGTTGCGCTACCTACTGGAAAGAGACTGTACTACGTCTCATATAGCCTATATATAGCCTACATCACTTTCCCTCAAAATGTACAGGTTTCATGACAGTGCCAGCATGAACAGCTCTACATGATGTGATCACCATATAGCGCCACCTACTAGAGTTGCAAGAAAGCCTACTACACTTTTTATAGGCGACAAATCAAGCTGCACTCCCAGAGGTTACAACTCTCACCCCAACGTGCACATGGGTTGCGGCTTTAATTTGATTGACTCCTACTTCTTCATAGGCAATTTATAAAGGGAGGCTAGGCTAGTATAATTAAAGCATTTGGTTAAATGCCTTCCTTGTGCTTATTGTTGATAGTCTAGAAGAGAATAAAAAACTCAATCTACTTTTACTGATTTTGTACGTTAAAGTTAGTATTAGTGGTTTCCCAATTGTAGTTTTTCGGACAGTTCTGTCCTGTTTCAAACCCCATCTCATTTTGCCAGACTTTGTCTACTCTTAACTTAATAGACTTTTGTAAATTAAAAACAGGAATCACCAGTGGAAGCGAGGAGCCCACACTGCCTCCAAGAACAGCCTGACAGTCTAGCAGCAGGGCAAATACAAAGTCTGAGCCCACGGTTGCTATTGGTCACTTTCTTGTATTGCGTGGACGTACACGGAAGTGAGGCGTCTCTGTAATGTGATGTGGACAAAATGATTGGAGACCTATTGATATTTGGGTAATTTGATTTGATATTTTCGATCTTTAATTTATCTAAACACCTTCTCAATGTGTTATTGTGCTCTGTCATTAGTTTAGTAGCAGCGTAACAAGCTAAATGTCAAGCTAGCTGCTCTCCAGCTGTCGATAGCGCTAAAGACAGATTACAATGTTACCTGTGGGTTTATATTCAGTCTATGCTGTCAACAAACTTATCCGATTTGTTCTTTAGGACCTTACTGGTGAATGCAGGAGCTGTGCTGAATTTCAAGCTGTGAGTATTTAAGTCAGTCACGGTGATTAACTAAAAGAAAAGCGAAATTCTCAAAATACATCAACCTGGAAACTGTTTTGTGGGTGTTTTGCAGCAAAAGGAAGGAGTCCCAAGGATTTGGAGATGAGTCGAGAGCACCGACAACAGGTGATTATGTGTTTGTGTAAGAAAGAGGAGAAGAAGTTAAAGAACAGTGCATGTCACACGTATCTATAGTTATGACAGTGTTGCCACAAATATTGATGTTATTCAGGTGACAACATCAGGGAGTTTCTACTCAGCCTGCGATACTTCCGGATCTTCATCGCCCTGTGGAACATCTTCATGATGTTCTGCATGATTCTGTGAGTAGCTGTCTGTTCGCTTTAATGAACACTTAATCCTTATTCCGCTTCCCCCAAACAAAAACCTACTTTATTCCTGTTTGTGCTACATTTTCTAAAAACTGTAAAGCCCAGCTGTGTTAAGAATTTACTTTTTTTAAAGGGGAACTACATTTTTGTTACCCACTTACTTTTAAAGATTTCTCCTGTCAGAAGGACATGAGCCCAGGATTGAGTGCCACGGATGGGGAAGGGGAATCAAAGAGATAGGCTTAATGCTCTCTTGGTTGTGGTCCTCAGCTGTGATTCGATGACTGTCTTAAAAATATGGTCGAATCAGCCTCATCCCTAAAAGACTGACATTTGTGTTTGGCTCTCTGGCAGTGTCAAGTCAAACATCTACTGTGGTACAGGAAAATGAGCTGGTCTTTTAAGGCTTCTGTAATATTTTCAGTTGACCCCCTTTAAATCAAAGCAACATATGACATTTTTTATCGTAGAGTTTTCAGGGTTAAATTCTCATTCTGTATTAGTAATGAAGCCCAATCTTCTTCCTTTATCCTGACCCTTGTGCATCAACCCTGCCTCAGTTCGATTCATTTAACGTCCAAGATATATCCCTTGTATTTTAAAAGAAGTTCTATAAATTGCTGTGAACGTGT
Organism: Tautogolabrus adspersus; assembly: GCA_020745685.1. NCBI lineage: Eukaryota > Metazoa > Chordata > Actinopteri > Labriformes > Labridae > Tautogolabrus > Tautogolabrus adspersus. The sequence continues at coordinate 11,270,211 of CM036536.1, read as the reverse complement.
TGCTTTTTTAATGACTGCATGTCTTCAATACTCCATCCAGATTATTTGGATCATGATCAACATCCGTGGGGTGGATGACGTCTATCAGAATGCTGACAACATGGATGCTATGACTACTTGTTTATTCGTTGCTCTTTTGGATTAAAACTGTAATTATGCTCCATTTACCTAAAGAACCCAAAGCTTAGAACTGCTTCTGTTTGAACAGGCATTTATGAATTACTGGATATATCGTTTCCTACAGAAGTTGTTACTTTATAAACTTTTTTGTTAAATCTGTTCTGTACCAATACCCCCACCTCTGATGTACATGTGTTGTCTCCTGCCCTTGTATATGCTTGTTTAACAGTGGTTCCCAACCAGTTTTCCATGCCCATGTCACTACTTGTATCATTAAAAGCGGAGCCCTCCAGGGCCCACACATAAAAAAAGTTTAAAAAAAATTGCTTTCATTGTTAAAATCCGAACAGAAATGGCCTAAACACACTTGTTTTTACTAAAATGACTTAGTAAAAACTATCCAAGTGTGTTATCAACATTTTTGGTGGTGCAAATCTAACAACCTTTTGACAACATAACAGACAAAGCCTCTTGCCTCCTCTCTCTCCTGAGATCTCTGACCCCGATCAGGAATAAAACTCTTGCCTTTCAGTTTACACATTTGACACACAACGGGTTTGAAAATACTGTCAGAGGACATTTCCTCTGTCGGTGATAAGTGACAAAAATATTTCCCATTTACCCATCATCTTTGATGCATTGCATTGTCAAAACAGCCCACTCAGATATTAGACAAATGTCATGTTGCTGAGGTCTGGGGCACGTGCTGTATGTAAATGTATATGCACTGTTATGTAAATGTTTCCTTATTAACAATAAAAACACAGTTTTCTTATCTAATGTCTGCTAATTGACTTGCAATTATATACATGTAAACTGCATATATAATGTCTGTTTCCTATATCCATTATCATTATTTAGGATGAGACATCTGTATGATACTTCATCTTAATAATACAACTTACCAAGTGTATACAGTATGTACAAAACATCTATTTAACTGTGGAACAATTAAAGTATTAAAGCAATTGCACTTATTGACTTTTCAGGTTACAAATAGGGTTATATGCCTCATCAAGAAGAATAGTACAATATGTGTTTTTGTCCTATTTTCTTCTGTGGCACAGACATTTTAGGGGCAACAGTTGATTCCAAAACTGCCCTACTGCAAAAAACAAAACTGTATGAAAAGGTTAACTCTCTAGATGCAAGGTTTTTTTCATTGATTTTGAATCTCCCCCATTATAGTTTTGTAATTTTGGTTTCTATAAGTAAAATAAAAACTAAGAGGCAGCAAGTTATCATGGTATTGAATCCACTGGCAGGTAGCATGTAAATGGCATACTTCGGAGGGGAATCATTTGAATGGGTGTCAAGTTTCAAATGTGAGGAGTGGGAAAAAAATTGTGTCAGAAGGAATGTGGATCATGAAACCAGTAAAGGGCAAGTGCTGTGCCTCTTAAGGTTGTGAATTACACGTATTCTATAGCCATTCAATCCTGAACCTTTATGCATTTTGCGATTTATTTTTCTGCATATCTCTGCTCAATAATAAAGATCCTCCATCTTGAAATGTTGTGTCAAATATTTTTATTGTACGCTTAACTATGTTTTTAAGTTCCTTTGTATCATCCTCCATATGCTTCTAATCGTCAAATTTGATTGTCATTATATTCATATCTTTGTAACACATGAAGTGGAACAAAACTGCGTTACTCAGGAGAAGTGTGCTAAGAAGATAAAATACTAAAGCAAATTACTCCCTTGACAATTTGACTCTTATTCTATCCATATACAAAAAAAACTCCCATACAGATTTTTCATAGCCCATCAGCACGTCCAGAATTAATAAAAAAACTGTTTCAGGTTAGTAGGCTACTTTACAAAAACATCAACAATCTTTTCTGGAGGCTCGAAGATTTTACGGTATAAAACGTGGCCAACTAATTGATGCTAATCGATTAATATATGAAAAACCCTCGCAGGATAGACAACACTATTGTCCATCTGTAGAACAACATCGCCAACGTGATCAGTCGATTACGTCAAATTCTCCCACCATGCACTGCGCCAGCGCTTCACAAAAAGCCCGATGAGAGGACTGAACAGGAGAAGGCTACCAGCCGAGGGGGGTAGCCGATCCTCTGGAGGCTAATCTGTGCTCGTCGCCAACACAATAAAACACAACGGTGGCGAATGAAAACACAGATCTGGATGCATCATAAATATGGTGCTCAAACATACAGAGGAGCTTCCGACTAGCCTGTGAGTGCCGGCAGGTTTCCCAACCACCGCCTCTTCTTCTGGGGGAGTGCTGTCTGAGTCCGTCCTGACCCGTGACACCGCCAGGCGATGACAGCGGCTACAGCCACTCCGCAGGTGATGAGGGACCGGCTGCTAAAGGCCATCGACGGCCAGAGCAATGTGAGTATACCTGCTAGTCTCCAAAAGAAGGGAGGTACCGGGCGCAGACAGGCAGACAGTAGAGCCACAAAGGGTTGACAAAGTGGGGGTAGTACTGTGTAGGTATAGCGAGTCATTATTTGCTTGCTAATTAGCCGGCTAATATCACCAGTTTGCAGGCACTCCAGACTCGCCTTACTGTCTGCTGGTGGCCAGCGTTGTTGGAGTCCAGTTAGCTTATTTTTGCACACTAAATGTAAAGTGCTTTAAGACTGGGAGGCCTGTGAAACTGATTTAGGTGGGGAGTGTTAATCGACAGGTTAATGTGTTTCAGTGACAGACAATTAGGTTTAGTTAAATCAGGTCATCACAAATATTAGACTAGTATCTCGACTCCCACCTTTTTAGTGCTGAGGAATTATAGCATGTCACAGCACAGTTTATACACAGGAGATAAGATCCCTGTTACAAAGAGTAAAAGGTTTACACTGTGGCATCATAACGTTAAACTTTAAAATCTGATCAGTTCTTTCTAGCAATGGTATTGTTGTTCATTACAAATGCTGTAGACATGTTTATTTACTTTTATGGAGCAATAAGGAATACACTGCTTTGGTCGAGGTAAGAAACATGATTTAATGACACTTTGTGCTTGCTTCTACATATTGTCTGTGTCACTGTTCACACTAACAAACCAATCCCTTATCTGGCATTATACTGTATAGTGGCCTACGGTAAAACACAGGTGTCATAACGACACTGTTAACACTTTTAATAATAACACTACAATGTCTTTCTTGGGGAAATCCAGCAAATGAAACAGCTGATTTTTTTTTTTGTACTATAATTATAAATACAAATCCAGTTAAAGCACAGCCGACAATGTCCCATCACCACCAGAGCTATTAGAATGATTTACCACAGTTTTAACAGTGTTAAAAAGAAACTTCTTTAGTGAAAAAGCATCTGTTATGTCCAAGGGCCAACCCCTGGTTTTGAAAAATGAAGCTGATGCCGACGTGCAGAATCCTGCTTTCTTCCAATGTCCACTTGAGGCTGAATCCAAGAGCCCCGAAAGTCACATACACACCCCATTGCTAGTTTTACAGCAGAAAATAACATGATTACAGCCTGGTGCAAAAGACGATATAGGTCTGATTAGTTTATTTCCTCATGGGCACACACTGTATGGGGGGGTTTATAATGCATCCTTGATTTTTATGAATGATACATGGTATGCATAGTTATACGCAGGTGGGTGCAATGTAGCTGTCTGTAAGGAGGCTAAAAACCTGCCTCAGCTCCAGCTCTTAGCCTCATTAGGTTGTTGAAAGTTAGGCTGAGACATGATTTTCAGCATGGCGGCTGCAGCCGATGAGCCCCCTGCAGTAACAGATGGGTGACGTCACTCAGATTGGTCCATTAATATTTACAATCTATGGGTGAGACGGCATTTCCAGGATGGCGACCACCATCGATGGGACTCCAAAACACCCTGCAGTAACAGATGACTGACGTCACTCAGGCTTCGTCAATTAATATTTACAGTCCATGGTAATGTCATAACATCATATAGATCGATAGATAAGGCTTGGTCCAAGTGAACAGACCTCTATTTGTATCTATTGTCCTCTATCATACATGCTGGTCTGACCTGGTCTTCTTGTGGGATACAATTACACATTTGCATGTAATCTAACTTTACTCATTCTGTGCCTGAAACCGGTATGAGTGCATCGTCTGTTGATATGCAGGTGCACATATGAGAGTCCATTCAAATCATTTCTCTGTCATGCAAATTGAGGCTGTTGCATTCTGATGAACAATTGTAACATCTTAATAAAAACCATTGTACCTGGATGCTGTGGTAATAATGTAGACATTATACTGAAGGCTCAGGATTTTCAATGTAAATCTATATGTCTTTTCAGCAGATATGCAACATGGTGGTAGTTATGGAGGTGATCTCCTTTCTGGAGAAATATCCCATCACCAAAGAAGCACTGGAGGTAGGTTACATTCAGACCTATTAAATGTGAGATTAAGTTAATATGGAATTAAATTGAATCAACTTCTAGCAGCTCTTTAACACTAATTCTATCTCCTCAAGGAAACTCGTCTCGGCAAACTCGTCAACGATGTCCGCAAGAAAACCAAGAATGAAGACCTTGCAAAAAGGGCCAAGAAGCTCTTGCGAAACTGGCAGAAGCTTATTGAACCAGGGAATGGTGAGGTGTTGTCCAAGGGACACACTGTTGCATCATGGTCTTCCAATGGTTGCATCTCCACTCAAGCCATTACCCCACCATCAGGTAAAACCGGGGCAGAGTTGAAGAACAGGAACGATTTCAACAACTGTTCCCCCCTTAGGATGGAAAATTTGAGCAACAAAAAACGAAAGGGAAACCATAAGGAAGGAGAGCTCTTGCCAGCCAAGATATCCAAAAAGACACTTGATGATAAAATACGAAGCTCCAAACAGCTGCCGACCAATGGAATTAGCAGTAGCTCTGAAATTTCTACAGATATGTATGCACATCAGCCTTTAGATAGGGATATTCCTGAGCCTTTGGACAACAACAGGCTAAATAAAATCCCAGTCAATGCTGTTAAACCTCATCCAAGTGCCCCAGGATACAGCAAGCCTCCTAGCACTTCTTCTTTGCTAAAGGCATCAGTCCTGCAGCAGCATGCCAGACAGGAGCAAGCTGCTTCTGGGGGGCAGTATAAACCCAGAAGCCCACGTGGTTTCTTGCACAGTCCTGAAACTTTAAAGCAGGAAGCTGTTTTTAATCAAACTGTACCACAAGCACAGAGGCCAGGGTCAGATGACACCTCTGTGTCAGGGTCTTCCCTTCAGCCTTTAAATATTTGTGTTCCAGGTTCGTGGTCTGCAGATTCAGACTCTAAAAGCAGGGCTCCCCATACATCTCTTCTCAACTCATACACCTCGTCCTTTAGTGATGGTGTCAGTTTGGAGGACAATAGTACTGTTAGCAATACAGGGAGAAGGAAAGGACACAACTACAAGCCTAAGGACTGTGTTGTTGTGAAGTCAGATGGACATACTGTAGAAGATAGCTCTAAACCAGTCAGGTTAAAAGACAGGAGGCTGACTTTTGACCCTGTGACAGGGCAGATCAAACCCTCCTTTCTTAAAGAGCCTTGCCAGGAGGAGGAGGTCAGACTGAGCCACATACCTGAATCCCAGTGGTCTGAAATGCCGAAACACAATCAGCCTATTCCTCCCAGTCCCTTCCAGCAGACGGACTGGAAAGAACTGTCTAGGAGCGAAATCATCCAGTCATACCTGAGCCACCAAAGCAACATGCTGACATCATCGGGCACACACACACCTGGTGCTCACTTTTTCATGACAGAGTTCATAAAAAAAGAGGAACACCAAAGTAAAGATGCCAAGAAGACACACACGCTTGCACCAGAACTCCCAGCAAAGGATTTACCGGGGGTCAGCAGAGAGGTCATCAATGAAGACCTGAACAGATTACACACCCAACACTGGTCTGGTGTTAACGGTTGCTATGACACAAAGGGTAATTGGTATGACTGGACAAAGTGCATGTCTTTAGACCCACATGGAGATGAGAGCAAGTTGAACATACTGCCGTACGTCTGTCTGGATTGAAACCGAGTTCTGGTTGGAAGTTGTATTCTTTGTTCATCAGCAGAGTAACTCTGCATGTGAAGGCACTTACATATGAAGTGTTTCGCACCTTTGGATAAAGTTGAGTCAATGTGCTGACTGCTTCATTGTGTGTGGAGCGGAGGGTGTGTAATCAGTGCTCTTTATGAGTTTTGAACAATGTGTGCGGACAGGAAGAAAAATGGGCTATGCACAATCTGACCATGAAGTTGTCAGTGTTTAGTTACTGTACAGATTGAGTTTCCAAACCTGACACTGTTGGTATGGGTGAGGAGGACACAACATTAAACTGCAGAGCTACATTTACTCATCTTATTGTTTGCCTTGTGAATATGATTCCTGCATCTACCCACAATAAAATAACAGTGCAGTATTTTTTTTTCCAAGTTTAAGTTTTGTTAGTTTGTTTCACAAATCTAACATACATATACCAATGCGGTAACTGTTGGTATTTGCTCAGAAGTCTCTATCAAACCTGTGTATCAACAAAAAAGTTGCTATCATAATAACCATCAGTATTCAGAACTAAGAACAAGTGTTTGAGCCATGAAAATTGTTCTGCAAGGCACCCGTGGGGCTGCTGTTTCAGCAGTATACAACTGTTTCTTCCAGCAGAAAGAAAAATGGACTGCTCTGTCTCAAAACATTCAAAACATTTTTTTTTTGTGTTGTGAGGTTTGAATGTGGTTAATTTGTGAAACTGCCAGATGTGACTGTACAGCTTGAGGTGAGAGAGAAAGACAAGTATTAGGCCAAAACAATACACACTGAGGGACAAATGTGGCAGCCATGAAAGATATTTATTTACATTTAAATATTCATTTTTAGTTCAAATTTATATACTTTTTTAGACCATGCTGATTCACAATTGTTTTGGTAATGCAGCTGCCCTTTTCCTGCTCATACACCAAACTACTCAACACAGGAAATACTTTCAATATGAGAAATTTTAATAATGTAAACTAATTTTATATTAAACTTGCCTTTTCCCTTTACTGTTTATTTAGGTTGTAAAATATAAATTGACAGGACAGCAGTAAGTACTGCTAGCTTGCATCTTTGTACTGTAAGGAGGAGCTAGGATATAAATTGACATGCTGGATAAAGTACTTAATATCATTCCTTATAGATATTGTTTGCCTTATGGAAACTTTTCCCCCCTAAAGACAGCCTTAGTGAATACAGAAATGGGCTGTTTGTGTTAGGCTGAATGCAGAAGAGACCATATTTCCTACTTTGCCCTTTTAAGTGGACATGTTGATATGTGTTAATTAAAGAAACTGAAGGAATTTTGATTGTCCTCTGTTTGTGTTCATTACTTTCTCTTTGTAGCATGATCAGACAAATCCACAGTTCAGGATCTGCTGGCTTAGTGAAGTAAGCAATCTGCACACTCTGAATAGCAATATTTTCATATTTATGGCAAAATTGAATACTTTGAGCGAAACACCCTAATGCAGCATCTGCTGTTCAAGTAATTCAACTAAAAGCATTTTGATTTGATCACGTTTTACTCGGGGAATGGTACAGCTCAGAGGTAAACATATTTTCATGCACCTGTTGTGCGAGTTTGAAATGTATTTTTCTGTATTTATTTGAATTATTAGCACTTAGAGTGGTTCATTTAAGCGCTGGAAGTTCAAACTCCACTATCTAATTATCTTATTAACGCAGATTTTATCTTGAAAGTGTTAACCGGAAGCCATGCGTGTTCTTCTTCGTTGGTGATATGACGGTTCGAGCCGAGTTTGCAGCCAGATACACCACCGGTGACTCGTCACTCCGCGCTGGAAGATGGCTGCGGCGGACCGGCCCCCGGTCAGGGAAGGGATCCGGATATTTTTACTTTGTGTGTGCTGGTACACAGTTAGCTCGGGGGGCAACATCGTCAACAAAATCATCCTAAATGGATTCCCGTACCCGGTCACAGTCTCTCTGTTTCATATCATATCTATCGTCGTCTTCCTCCCGCCGTTGTTGCGGGCATGGGGAGTCCCCAAAACAGAACTGCCGAGCAGGTACTACCGGTGGTCCATCCTGCCCTTAGCTTTCGGAAAATACTTTGCATCCGTGTCTGCCCATTTCAGCATCTGGAAAGTACCTGTTTCATACGCGCACACGGGTGAGTATATCGGGTATGTGTTGATTTTGGTGATATTGTGAGGCCACCTGGAGCGTGTGAGTCAGGGTAACCTGATGATGTGTCTGTATCGTCAGCTGATGCTAGCTTCGTGGCTAACTCTGGACAGCCTCGGCGACACCGACATTAACTAGCGTATTGTCCCTGGTGTAACTCTGTGTCATTCGGTCTGGAACAGACAAGCTTTCATATGATTTAATAACTTTCCCCTCGTCCTTTAACTTCTAACTGTCCAGCTTTAGGCTACCACTAGAAATACATAAGTGGCACTGTTAGCTAGCTAGCCAAATTCATTATCGCAGATATATACTACGGCAGGGGGGAGGGTCCATTCCTGAATCTGTTCTGAATGGGAGTGTTCTCCTCCAACTTTGATCGCAAACTGCCGGGCCAAAATCAAATCACAGCTCCCTAGCTAATTGATTTATTTCTAATAAGCAACCATATGGATACAACATTAAGTTACCTGCTATTGAATTTAATAAAGATAACTGGCTGTCACAGTTGAACTTTATTAGGTGCACTTAGCTGAAACTGTGCTGTCAATGCCAAATTAATTCAGTCTTATACAACAGTTTTCAATATTCAATCCTCCCTTTATGAGGGTTATAATGTGTACCATCTCAGTATAATGCAATGCAGCACAACAACTAAATGTTACTGAAATGACTGGTTATATTAAGGTTGAATCAACACGTGTTCTGTAATAACCAAAAGTCCCCTTCATGACAGTAAGAAAATTGCTGGACTGTCGTCAGACTGCTTAACTTAAAACGTTATACCTGATTAATATGTAAAAACCTGTGAATACAACATTTCCTCTCTTTTACCTTAATAAATAAAGAAGCAGACCTCCTCTGTACCACGTTAAAGGAGTGTTAGGAGTTATGGCACGGCTGTGTATCTAATTTAAGTGCCACTCATTGTTAAGTTAAAACGTATTTATGTTTTTGCACCAAATGCGAGAGCCATCACATGCATGTCTGCCTAATTTGAGTTCTTCTGGCATCACAGACACAATATCCTTCCCCTTTTATTGCTTTTGCTATAGATCTCAAGTAGATATATTCAGTAGTTCTCCATGAATGCCGGTTTTGATACTTGCTGCTAGCTAGCTTTTTAAGTAAGTTATACATGAGTACCAGTCTAATACACCAGTCCTCTCTAAATCATGGCGCTCATAAAGTTCCTAGAATGTTGGTGCATACTGAGGGTTAACATGTGATGCATGTGTGCTTGACAAACATTGACACGTGTTGCTGGTTTAGCTCATTTGGTAGACTAGGCGCTACATACAGAAGCTGCAGTCCTCAACCCACTGGTCTCCGGTTTGACTCCCAATCGAGCATTTAGTGCATGTCCTCCCCACTCTCTTCCCAACATTTAATGTCTCTCCTTAGCTGTCCTATAACATCCAGGCAAAGTCAAAACCAAAAGTCTAGAGAAAAACACCTCAGGATATTGTGTTATAAACCAGTTTAAACCCAAAGCCTCAAAAACAGATCTTATTCTGTGCATTACTTTTAGCTACGTTTCCCGAACAAACAGGACACTGAGTTTATAACATTAATTAAATTGTTGCTTTGACTATTAGTAGTAGGGCTGGGCGATATGACCTCAAATCAATATCACAATTAATTGAACATTTGACCTCGATTACGATTAATGAACGATTACATGGTCTCTACTGTAAATATGCTCAACTATTAAAGCTGGGATATTGTTTCTAATGAAAGAGTGCATATCTGATGAACTATTTTTTGGTTATTTATTGAATATTTCAAACTGAAATCAAAGCATCGCTTGAAATGAAAACAACACATTTTAGTTTTAAAGTAGAAAAAAACTTCTCTAAAACAGTAGAAAATAAATAACTTGCATTTCTTGCAAACAATTTCCCACAGTGTTTACATTTGACTTCTTTTTGTTCGCTGGCGTCTTCCCTAAAGACAAAATGTGTCCAAACGATGGACATTGCTGTCATGTCGCGGATTGGACGTATCGTCACATGACTCTGCCCTGAAAAGAATCATCTTCGGCAAGATTAGTTCGGTTAGAGGTTCTGAATGTCGATTTCGATTAATTGCCCAGCCCTAATGAGTAGTTTGCCCTAACTTCAACTACAAAATAACGAGTCTTAAAATGAACCACTCAACCAACATCACATGTTTTGACCCTAAAACTTTCTCAAAGAACACTGGTGGTCTTTCTTTGCAGCCGAATTGAGAGTCGAAGGTGTTTAGAGCGTGGACATTCTTCTTCTGTTACCAAGTTTGAATGACCTCACAACACACTATTAACAGTCTTGCTTTCTTCTTCGCAATTTTTGACTGCACTCAGTCAACTTTTAATGGTTTTTCAGTTTGAAAATGTTATCTAATTTTATTAAAATCATTGTAATAATCAGGGTGCAACCAGGATCATGTCTGACGTAGTACAGTAGAGGTTTATAAATATTTGAGTGACACAAGTTGAGTGTTTGACAGAGGCGTGTTTTCCTGCCTCTGACGCAGGTGTATGATACATAATACTGCTACATTGTGTTATAATTCAATTCAATTCAATTCAATTTTATTTGTATAGCACATTTCATACAAACGTAAACCCAATGTGCTTTACAGAAGACAAAGATAAACAAACACAATACAAACTCATTAAAAAAAAAAATAATAATAATAAAAAAATAATAATAATACATGAATAAGTGGATTCAAGAGCACACACACTTACAAAGATAAACTAGCAACCAAAGGCGCGAGAGAAAAGCAATGTCTTAAGACCGCTTTTAAAAGAGCTTAAAGTTTCTACACACCTCAGGTCAGCAGGTAGTTTATTCCACAGAACTATATATAGTTATAGCACTAACTTGTTCTTAACCTTCGGCCTGCTGCTGTTAAATGCTGTTTGTGTTTGCCCAGAAAACAATCCCAGTTGACAATATCCCCTTTCTGTCTTTTTGTGCTCCACAGTCAAAGCCACAATGCCGATATGGGTTGTGCTGTTATCAAGAATAATCATGAGGGAGAAGCAAACCACAAAGGTGAGTAGAGTTGGACACAGCAGACGAGGCACAAGGCCCACTCTGTTTCAGCCTGTTCCTCAGTGCCTGAGAGTCAGCAGTGGTGATGTGGCACCGTGCTGGCCATGACTGTAGCTCATATTACGGCCATCTGCAGGGGCTTTTGTCGCTGAGGATGATCAGAGGCTCTGTGAGGGGGGGGGGGGGCATACTCACCTGTTAAATCTCTGAATTCACACACTGCTTTCAATAATACAGGAGACAACTAAGTCTGTGTTTAAGCATGTCTTAAATTGAATGCAGGGTGTTTTGGTATGCAATGTTCATGTGATTAAAGAAAGCTGTCACATACATAGGTGGTAGAACATTTTAAGACCAGAGGGCAGTGTTAAAAGAGATCTAAAGAAAGCCTCGTGTCATGTTTTCTGACTCTGAGCTGTGATGCTTTTGAAACACAAAAAACAAGTTCTAAGAACAAACAATTTACGGGACATTAAGTAGTATTCTCTCTGTTGCCTTATTATGTAAAAAACAATCTGATTTTAGTGTCTGCTACTCTTCAACATTGGAGTTTAATATTCAGTCTAGATGGTAGGAGCGTTTAACAGTCAAGGAAACTTCCAAGTCTAACATGAGCTTGTCATGTTTACTTCCAGCGAGCCGTCTGGGTGCACAGACTGAGGCTGAAGGTGTTGATGACGTGTTTCTGTGTTTGAGGAGCAGAGGGCTGCTGTACTGTAATGAGGAACTTTAAAATCTACAAAACAAATAGAATGGGAGACACACTTGATAAACACTTTGTCTAATTTTATATATATTTTAACATGTATATATTTATTTATTGTTTGTTTAAAAATGATGCATATCACGTCAGTCAGAAGAGGCACACGCTGCGGATTTCACTCTCTTTATTTGGAACAGCTCTACTCAAAGATAAATGGACTTACTTAGCGTGCAAGCTAACCAAGACTTACACTAGCAGGCTAATATTAATCAGTGATCACCTCTGCAGCACATTCACTAAATGTCCTACTTGCTCACGGGGGGTGAGAATTTTTTGAGCTGAACACATAGACACGACAACAACTAGCCACTGGTTATCTTCAGTCAGTTAGGAGGGAACTTCAGTTGGCTAATTTCCCCATTAATAAATCTCCCTTCATGTATTCATTCAGAGACGGTTGCAGAGTTAAAGCTTTATTAAAACCTCTGGCTTTTGAGAAAACAAGTTCTTTCTCTTCTATCGGCTCACATCAGCTGTTTTACATTGCAATAAAACTGGATATTAAAAGTAAAATTGAAGTTGACTGTTTAGTAGAGTAATTGTGTTAGATTTCTTTCTACTCCGTTTTAATTTTTTTTGTACAAAAAAAAAAGTCCTCCAAAATGCATTAGTCTCCAACCACTCCTGCCTAGTGCAACAAGTCTCAGTAATGATTTTTCAAAATAAGTCTAGACTCCTGAAGAGGGACAAATATCGAGGCCCCTTTCAAAAGAAATGAGCTCTTTCTTAATTATTGGCTTGACAAACAACAACTTGCCACTTTACAATACTGAACATGTGATCAAAGTAAAGCAGATCAGAACTTTCTGGATATATGGATGTATTTGTAGAAGAAAGTGTCAAGAACTTTTTATCACAACAGAGTAAACAAGTTACTTCCTGAAGCTGCTCTGCTTCCTCATATTGTATCCTGTTAAAAAGGTGTAATCATTAACCAGTGACTCAGGAGGGTAGTGTTAAAGGCACAGTCCACATTGTTGAAACATTTTCTCTGTGTCACTCAGTGAGGTTGATTTTGAGGGGGTGTCAGTGCTCAAGGGGGTTTCATAATGCTGCCAGCCTTTATCATTTCATCCAGTATTTTCAACATGCAAATTGATCTTACAAAAGATTTTCTGATAGTTTCAGCACATGAGGTGTTTCCCATAAATGTGTGTGTGTGTGTGTGTGTTTGACACGGGGTTCTGTGTGTCCAGCTGCAGCCAAAAGACGTCTAAAGAAATGTCACATGCAAGGCTAAAAGCAACTTCACACACTTTGCTCGTCTTTAAGCTTGTTTGTCAAGTTCATTTGATAAGGACACTATCACCATTACAAATTCATGAAGCCATAGGTGACAAAACGCCATTTTTAAAAGTTAGTTGGAAACAGTCCATGAGCAGCAAACAGTTTTAGATATTAAACTGCACAGAAGCTTTTAAACGGTTGTCTGTATCGTCTCCTGCTGACTCTGTCCGGTTGCGTGCTCTCTGTCACAGGTTTACGTATCGCTCATCCCCATCATTGGTGGAGTGCTGCTGGCTACAGCGACGGAGCTCTCCTTTGATGTCTCAGGACTCATCAGCGCTCTGGCTGCCACGCTCTGCTTCTCTCTGCAGAACATCTTCTCCAAAAAGGTATCTCGTTCTCAACACCGTCACACACCACATGTGGGGGGGGGGGGGGGGGGGGGGGGGGGGGGGGGGGATGGTTTGATGTGAACCATCTGAAACCAGAATCCTGGTTTCTGGGGTTTGTTATAAAAAAATGGCAGCTCTAACATGACTACAAAACATTGTCCTTTAATCTAATTTATCTCTGATCTTGTGTAGTTTATTGTTGCTTTATTAATTTTTAATAATAACAAAGGCTAACATTTGTGTTATTGTGGCTATGAATACTTATAAAAATGACTTCAATGTGTCGTAAGGGACTAATAAGGTCCGATTTAGTTTGATCCCCTTTTTTATGTGACTTCAATCAACATTATTATATGATTTAAAAAAATGTTTCAGCCTCTAAAATGTTATTTTTTTAGTTGGTATGCAATACCTGCTCCTGCCACAAGATGGCAATGGTGTCTCTCTAAAGTGTTGTTTCTTGACACATCTGTTTTGTGATCTTTGTCGTGATGGATGTCACTATCTAAATTTCACTATCTGTCACTATCTAAATTTCCCCCATTGGGGGATCAATAAAGTTTATCCTTATCCTTATCCTTATCTGGCTGGCTGCCAAACAAATCTACCTACCAGTACAAATAAAGTCACCCAAACCTTGAGTTTTTAATGACAGATGTTCATAATGACAGCTGAATATTCAATCATCCAACTACCACAATTCTCTCGCAAGCAAAACTTCACCTCACTGAAGAGAGACATGTGGAATAGGCCTGTTTTGTTTTATCAACTGCAATTTTACAACATTTGTTTAAGGTTGTGGACGATCATTGAGGTTGGAAACTCTACTTGCACTAAACTAACCTTTTATTACGTTTACAGGGAGTGGACTCTTTTAAGTCCATATGTTGAATGTCTAATGAAGTTACAGTAGTATTTTTTTTAAGGTTCTGGGATCATTTTAAACTTGCTTTTCTTTCTTTTATTTGATTTGATTTAATAAGTTCAAAGTCAACAGGGAACAGTGTCCAAACTTTGAATCTCCATCGTATCGGTTGGTGCAGTAGTAACTCTTAATTTTGTTCCTCTGCCTTTTATTTAAAAAAATGATCTTTTCCTCCTGTGAAGGTGCTGCGGGACACGAGGATCCACCACTTGAGGCTGCTCAATATCTTGGGCTTTAATGCCGTTTTCTTCATGCTACCCACTTGGGTCCTGGTGGATCTGTCTGTGTTTCTCGTTAATGGAGACCTGGTGAGTATGAGTGACAGCGATTTGATAACATCACTTTGGAGGTTCTTCAGCCGCAACTGGCTTGTTTGTAACCCTGAACGTAACGTGGCCAAACCTCTCTCCTCACAGTCGGAGATCTCAGGCTGGACAAGCACCTTTGTCCTTTTGCTCATCAGCGGCTTCTGCAACTTCGCTCAGAATGTTATTGCTTTCAGCGTACTCAACCTTGTCAGCCCCCCCTAAGCTACGCCGTTGCCAATGCCACCAAGAGGATCATGGTCATTAGCATTTCCCTGCTAATGCTGCGCAACCCGGTCTCATCCACAAACATCCTTGGTATGATGACGGCCATCGTGGGGGTCTTCCTCTACAACAAGGTGAGTCACCACGTCCCCAGGGATTGAAGAAGAGATTTAGAGATAAATAAAAAATAAATAATCTTCATTCATAGAACATCAATACTGATGTACGTATGACGAGCAGATATCAACAGATAAGAGATTTTACAAAAACATTGTTCCTTCTCTAACACCGAGACATGAGTATCACTATTGGCCAAAACCAAGTATTCTTATGAAGAACAAGGATTCAAACAAACACATTTTTAGTGGGGAAAGTGTGTTTTCTGACATTTTGGGAACTTGGACTAAAAAACAAACTCTACCATCTCTGGATTGGTGTTATTTGTAATCATCACATCACGATTGAACTGAATCCAGTTGATTTTGGGGGGGATTTGCATTTACTGCATTTTAGGCAGTATCAGAGGCTGACGATGATACAACAACACTGGAAGATATTATTGGTCTGATTCCTGGGAGTTTGTAAACATCGGGTCTTACTGCACTTCAAGCGGTTCTTTAGAAAAGTCACTTCTTTTGCCTATTTGATGTCTATTAAGTAAATGCATTAAACAGGGTTTGCATAACTGTGTGCTTTCATAGCAACCTGCAGTTATTATGCACCCTGTGGATCTGTGTTTTATATATATATATATATACATATATAGTGTATATGTGAGCTGACAGCCCTTTGCTCCACTCACAGCTCTCCTTTTCTATTAATAGTAGTCAACTGCTTGGCAATCTGCCTACAAACAGCTTTCCATATCTGTGTTTCCGTCCAACATGTGGCTGTTTACCACTCACTGAAATGTAAATAATGAAGTTTTATTTATGTTGAGGAAAAGTTTGACCCACCCGGACTATTTACGATCAGTGTGCAGCCAAGGATCAGGGCCAGGGAGCAACCCACTAAGACATCCAGTCATATAAAATGAATTTCTCCCTTCTCATCTGTCAACAGGCCAAGTATGACGCCAACAAGGAGAAGAAGCTGCTTCCCAGCACCAAGGAGGACTTGATGTCTTTTGACAACCCGGCGCTGGAGAAGATCCAGGCTAACGGCTCGGTGCCTTTCCCCCACGGCTCGGAGCAGCAGCACAACTGGAACAACGTGCTGACTGACCACTTCCAGTACAGCAGGCAGGCCTACACGACAAACTACAGCAGCAACCACCAGTATGTGGTGTGAAGGAGGATTTAGTCCTCGCTCAGGCTCGCTGTCGTAGACATTGCTGTGTAGCTGCCCTCCCTGCAGCGGGTCCTTTTTACCCCGCACACGAGACTGAAGGCAAGTGCTGTTGGTGGTGGGTAGAAAGAATGAGAAGAGCCGCTCATGACAGGCCAGTGACATGACCTTTCCAACACTCCTCCCTGTCCAAACTTCACTTTCTGGCATTCATTCATTACTTTGGTACAGACGGTATGGGAGGGTCCAAGAGGGGGAAGAAGTCAAATCACCTGTTTCAGACACTTTGGTGACAGATTCAGCCATTTTCTCTGAACACAGAAAAGTGCCACAGCAGGTAGACCGTAAACGGAAGTTCTGATTCATTTTCACCTTTCTTTCTGGAAATGTCAAAGTTCGTTTCCACAACCCATGATTACAGTTTTGGTATGTTTGTTAACTTTTTTTTTTTTAGGAAGGATGTCCGCTGTAATGATCTAGTGCGAGTGTTACCTTGAACCAAACAAGAGTGATGATACATCTCATGTAGGCAGCTCAGTGGAAAGGGCCTCAACATTTTGTTTCTTGACAATTTGATGAGTAGGATTGTCATTTTTCTTCATAAGGCACCTGTAATGATGTGAAAGCAATTAACTTGTAAAGCTTGTTGTTCACACTGATTAAAATGATTCACCAATTAAACTCTCGAGGCAGACAGCACATATGGAAACATTAGTGGACAGACAAGCAATTTAGGCGACAGTCACTTACAGTCGCCTCAGCTGTACTTTGTGGTTGGCACTAGTCGGCATGTGTTAGCATACTAGCATGCTACACTAACATGTTGGACATGGTAAATATTAAACATGATGAAGATCAAGCACGTCAACATTGTTAACGCCTCACTAGTACAGCTGTTAACTCAATGACTGCCCTCATGATACTAAGTTGTTCAAAATTACAAATGCCTGATGTGGAAAAATGTCCAGATTTCAAAATAAAAATACAAAATCCATTCAGTCTGTCTGCAAAAAAGTATGCTGGTGAACTTGCTACATACATAGATAAGTAAACTTTCAGCCACTCTTGTCGTCAGCAAGTGTTTTTACTTGTCGCTGTCAAAGAATCTGCTATTCTAAAATGCACTAATACACACACACACACACACACACACACACACACACACACACACAAACACAAAGCCCTGGTGTCTTCAACCTGAAATAATCTTTCTGTAAAACAAAGAGTGAGACGAGTTCTGTCACCCAGAACAGTCAGTGACCTCTCACAGATCTGTCCATTTCTCCAAACAAAACAAACACATTTGATATCATGGAGCGGAAATATGAAAAGTAAGCATGAAATTAGATTTTAGCCTCAAACATCTGTTCAATACAAACTACAGCAGCTGAGTGCTGAGAGGACGTTTCCCATTTATTAGCGACTTTAACCATGTCAATGTAGCTGAGATGTCATAGTATGGAGTTAAAGAGACTGTTTAAAATGATTCATAGTTTGTTTTTTTATTGATTATTAATATTTATAGATCTTCAACATGTTTTTTTTTCTCCTGTCAGATGTATTAATTTTTTTTCGGCCTGAACCAAAGCTGCTCTGTTTTTTTGTTTTTTTTTAAAGTTAGAGGCTCAGTTTCAAATTTGCACATCATAAAACCGAATGCGTTACACAGATTGTGTCTCTCTGTCAAGTGACTTTAAAGATTTGGGTGTTTTATTTCAAACTGTCCCTTTTGGTATCAGATGGTCATTGGTCACAGGTCAGGGGAGACATGCATGATATCAAACGTTTGGTTTGTGCAATTAAAGATTCAACTGTAAGCTCATGTAGACAAAAAAGGAATCCTGGTCATTATTCATTACAGTGTCTAAACGTTGTTTACTGATAATCATTGATTAAGAAAAGCCTTCTGTTACTACTCGAGGAATTATTGAGGCCCTTCCTTTTCTCTTTGCAGGATAGCTTTGCTTTCTCTGATGCACACTGAGCGTCTCCCCGCAGCAATATCACATTTTGCATTACTTTGCGTGTAGCCCAACTGTATATCAATTTCTGCTTATTTATTTTGTTGGATAACGCACGTTTAATGGTGCAGAAGTGCCGGTTGTAGCCTCAGATATATTCTTTTTCAGCTGTACATGTTGGTAAGGAGAGTACGCTTATATTCTAGTTCTTTTATTTTTTTATAGAGTATTATGTTTACCTGCTTTATGATATTTAGAACAATCTTGAAGAGTTTAGTCCAGAAGAAACTGACTGTGACTTTTGCTTCCTTGAGACAAAACTGTCAATAGGTATGTGTTTCTTCCTAATTTAAAATCAATCAAGCCAGCTCTCACTGCTGAGACGTTTTGTAGGAGATATTTGTGAGACCTCTGGAACCCATAGCAGCTCAGTAGAGAAATCACCATTTCTGCAGGTAGGGCTCCTGATAGGAAACATAGAAGGCTTGAAAGAAGAAACACTGGTTTGATTTGATCGAGTGCATTTAAACAGCCCCAGAACTACTATCCGTGTAGATTTTTGTTAATTGATTATTGTAAACTGCATAAAAGTAAAATTGATAAGACAGTAAATTGCACTCTGTAATAAAGTGGAGCTTTGAAGATAACAAAAGGAGTTGATTCAAACCCCTCAGACGATCCAGCAATCTCTAAGTGTCTCTCTTAATCTCTGCAATGTTAATGTTTTCATTAGTTTCCTCTTTAATAATTAACATTTTCTACAATAATTTCACATAAAATGACAAAGTCAAGTTTTGCTCATGATACCCAAACAGCAGAAAATGATGGTGAATGGTTACAGCAGCACATGTTTGCTATAGTTTCATGTCTACCTGCTCTCATCAGCAGCCATGTAAAGTACCTGTGATCATATGATATGACAAATTCCAGAGTGGCCAGAAAACACAGAGGAGCATCTTCCTGCTAAAGCAACAGAAGTTTAAATATCGTTTAAGATTTAGACATGGCTGACGACAGTGAAGAAACCTGTGAAGCGGTCAGAGACACAAAGGACCTTTACTTTAACAGCTTTTGCATTTGTAAACATTAAATATGGAGGGTTATAGCCGTGTGAAAATAATGCTTTCTGAAACACACAAGCGGAAGGAGAAAACTTGGAGAGTGGCTGCTAAAGCAACAGATGTTTCTATATTGTTAAATACAGCTGGTCACACTTTTACATCATAACTTTCAGAACTAGACCTTTTCAGATCAAGATCAGCTGATAACTAACATTTGAATACGGATTCTAAACAGAATGCAGACTAAGTCTTCATATCAGACTGGTGCAGAAGATGAGTTGTATGCAACATGTCTTGTACCCCTAGATACGATTTGTTGTTTTTTTTACAAGTCATCCTGATGTGAGGTACAAGTGGCTGATAAATGTGATTTCATGTGAAGCAGCAGTTTTACATCCAAACAAACATTACGCGGAAATTACACAATTCTTTTCCAGTGTAATTTTGCAGTTTCCACTTAGAGTTTCCAAACACTCTGTGATTACATCTATGCTCCGAAGAGTCCAAATCAACATGTTATTACATTTGTCCGAGAGTACGATGGGACTAACAACTCATTGTTCAACCTTTCCTGGTTTATCACGTCTCTGTCTTCAGAAAATATTTTCATGATTTTGTTCTAGTCCTACGTCATGTTGCCAAAAGCAGTCTAATCTTTCTGTTGCTGACACGCTGCAGCATGGGGCCTTGTTTGCAAGTGAAACGATGTAAAAATTCATAAACTACAACATGTTGTACTTTATGAATTTCCCTAATGATTTTTTTATTTTCTGTACGTAGAGTATAGAGAACTCTACATTTTGAAAAGGGTCGATTGGGACGTTGACTCGCCTGTAAAACTTGTACTTGAGATGTAAATGGATTTAGGAAGGGGGGTGTGTTACTTTGTAAAACTTGTATAATTATAATTTTGTGCGTCTTTAATGGATCTCCAGACAGAATTTTTACTTAACTGGTGTTTATAGATTTTTATTTATGTGTCAAGGTACAACTATGTTGTACAGAGGTGCAGCTTTGCACATTCTCGTGTGCTTATGTTTAGTAAACGCTATTTTTAAATGTCGGTGAAAAATAAATGCATCATGGAATACTGAACATTTTGACTGTCTTTAGTGTAATTAAAAAATGAGGAAGACTATCGATATGTGTTAACCTTTGAGTGCAGATAAGATGGAAGTGCACACATGTTTAAGCTGTATCTCTAAATATTCCACTAGTATCATATATTGTTTGAATGAAAACTTGTAACTTTCGGCTTTTGAGAAAGAAGTAGCCTAAATCCCTGTGAATAACGGATTCAAACTACTGTTCTCAAAAACAGAATGTCTAAATGTACGTTTTTTTTGGGCCATTTTTGCCTTTATTGGAGGACATCTGAAAAGAGGCAGGAAATGTTGAGAGGTGAGAGTGGAGGATGACATGCAGCAAAGGGCATAGGTTGGATTCAAACCCACGGTTGCTGCGATGATGACTATGTCTTCTGTACATGGGGGGGCACGACATAACCGCTAGGCAGCCGACGCCCCGAGAAATGTAAGTTAATTGGTTAATGTGTAGTTGTCCAGGATAGCTTGTTTTTGGTGTATTTCTGCCCCCAAGTGGGCAAAAACAATTAATGTTACATCAACGTTCATCAAAGGAAGACGTTTTGAAAGATTGTATGCAATGTTGGTCATTGTGGATTTTCAGGCAATGAGAAAGAAATATTGAATCAGCTCATTCTAGTCTCTTAGGTACCGGAGCTGATGATGCAGTGTGACTTTCTGCAAACTTAAACAGAAAGCTGCTCAATATCCAGGACAACCATGGAAGAGGATCCTGTGGAGAAACTTCTGAAGGTGGAGTTCAGTCATTATCCACTTCCTGCTCATGATGTGTCAGTAACCTGTGTGGGTGTGGGTGTGGGTGTGTGTGTGTGTGGGTGTGTGGGTGGGTGTGTGGGTGTGTGTGTGGGTGTGTACCCCCTGCATGGATGCAACTTCATAAATCACAACAGTTCCCCATGCACAGGTCGCTCTGCAGGGTAAGACCCAATGAGTTAATTACTTTACAATAAAAATTCCCCCATGATTGACTAATTTAAAAAAAAGAAGTGGATGGAGTCAGAAATTGGGGGGTAGAGAGAGAACAGGGAATGACATGCGGTTAAGAAGCCACAGGTCGGATTCGAGCCCGGGCTGCCCGCTTCAAGGACTATAGTCTCCCTACACACTAACCACCAGGCTACCGGCGCCCCTAATTTAAATTTTCAATGTAAGGTGGAGGTATTTTAAACAACTTTCTATACTGTTTGCTAGTTTTAAAATTAATTTCACAGAAAAATGAGGTGTCATAGAATAAGGGAGAGAAAACTGAAAAAAACCTCATTCACAAAATAGTTTTTAGTTACTTTCTATCCATATCTCTGACTTGTTGAGTAATTAATGAGCTTTAAAATGAGGCCATGTGGAAAAATTAGAGCACAAAATCATCATATGCGATTTCCTCATTTCATGCAAACCTAAATCTAAAATGTTAAAAGGCTTTCATAGAAGTAGGTAAACATGTAGTGTTGTAAAAAGTACATTTAGACCCCTTTACTGTAGATGATGTGAGGTAGAGGTACAAAGTAGCAAAAAAGGCAAATACTCAAATATAATAATCACAAAACACATCTAAGTTCAGTATTGGAGCAAAAGTACTCGCAAGGTCTCCACCAGTCGAGACCACGGTTAGCATCAGTTTCATTTAAGACAACAAACATTCAAAAAATAATGACAGACGACACCAAATATCGAGCTGTAGGATCTTTAATGCAAACAGCCTTCATCAGTATTTAGTCTGACTTTATATCAGTGTTTGATTGGTCTTTTAATGTAGAAGTAGCAACTGAAAAGATTCCCATCAGTAAGTCTCTGTAGGAGGATGAAGGGCTAATACAAACAAAAACAACACCCGGTTTCTTGTAAAACCAGACAAACAATGCTCCTACACCTCTAACACAACAAGAGTCAACTGAACTCTGTGTCCAGATTATATGAGCTGCAGATCAGATCAATCAGCAGGAGCTTTATATCCCTGCAGCTTTTTCATTCACATTCATGGAGGATTGACTGATCAGGTGGAAGGAAGAGCTGGGGGTGAGGTAATGAGAGAGGGAAAGTAAAGCTTTATAACGGTGTGGTGGTCAGGAGGAGGCAGGAGCTGATGAGGAGAAGCTGGATGAAGCGCAAAATAAATGTTCACTCTTTGGTAAGAACATCAGAGTCTTGTGTTTCCTGTTTTCCTGCAGGCTCCATATACAAGCTGTTCATTATCAGAGCAGTCTTTTGCTTCTGTTTAATAAATTATCCAACAGGAGCCTGGAGAGTCCCGCTCAACAGAGTCCACAGAGTCATCACAGTTTTTCCATCTCACTGTCTCTGAAGCAAAGTATTTGTACATAAAAGCAGCTCACATTGTAAGAAGCTGCAAACATTCATAGATGTTGAACTTGTCCTCTGTGTTTTAGGTCTGCTGGAGGCTCTCTGTGTTGCACGGAGTGAACTCGAGGGAGGCAGGCAGATGAGTGATAACGTTTGGGCTGAACATGAGCTGTGTGAACACATGGCTGTCTGTCTTGAGTTCAGGACATAACAGATTTCTTTTTGGAGTAGGGGGTGAGCTGCTGCGTATGCTGCTGCCTCGCCTGGAAAAACTGAGTAACCGCCGAAACAGAGACCTCCTGAGGAGGATGTAGATCCAGGGGTCCAGAATGGGGTTTACAGAGGCTATCCTGATGGCAGCCAGGTCAGCCTTGTGCTCATCATTCATCATGAAGCAGTTTGCAAACACACGGACCTTAAAGAAAAGAGATAAATCAGATATTCACAAAGTAAGAGCTTAATAATGCTACTGTACTTATATATAATTACATTATTAACTTTTTATATTTTCCCAGCTGAAACCAAGGTTACCTTAATTTCTAGTTGAAAATTCGAATATTTTCTATCCATAATATTTTATTTTTTAAACAGAGTTTGGAAAAGGCAAAATTCTGTAAATCAAGTACGTTACAGTGGGGCGGGAAAAGGCAAGAAAAATGTTTTGTTTCGTACAAGAAATATGTTTTAATTCTGCCCTTAATAATCTTGTGACCCCTCACACAACCCCTCTGTTGGCCTCTTTGGAGGTTCCCACCTTGAAAACCAAGTCATAAAAAGAGTCTTGGCTGACCATAGACCCCTGTGTCATATTTCTTGTTAAACCGATGGCAATTCTTGAGTCTGTTGTGGCCCTATAGGCAAAAATTCACAGGGGGGTACTCCAACCAGCGTTTATCACCATTATGTTTTAAATAATCTGATACCAACAAAGAAATTGTTGCCAAACAGTGCAATGAGTGATTGCTGTCAGATGGGGCCACCTAAGGGAGGTTTTCTTCTGTCATAGAAAACATTGCACATTTTAAGGGTTTAAAGTTTGTCAACCCTCAGGGACCCCTATTGGCTATTGCAAGCAGCTCCTCTGATTTAAACTCAACACAGTCTGAATCACATGTGTGGTTCTACATTGAAGAATCGTCACATCACATATCACAATTGTAACTGCAGGCTCTTTAATAGGTCTAAAGTGCCCAACCAAATAGAGCTGGTGCCCCTTAAATGGTTGGTCCCTGCCCTTAAAAATGTCGGACCACCACTGTGCATCACGTGTAATTATCAAATTACCTATGAAAAACCTTGGGATGTACATTATCAACACCAACAATGTAACTTATCGTTTAAGCTCCTTGAAGGAAAATTAATGTTCTCAACTTTTGTTGCTCCATACATTTGTAAAGTTTAAGGGGATTTTATATCCATAACCAATAGGAAACCAATCACGGCTAAATAACGATCCCACTCTGACTCACCACTAGCGGGGCTGAACATGCCAGAACCACCGCGGAGGTGGTCACCAGCACTGCGATCATCTGAGTCTCTGCAGCGGAGGACAGTGCCCTCCACCTCTCTCGGACGCTGCCTCTGGTGACGGGCCGCTGCACGGTCCTCTGGCGCATCAGCAGCAGCGCTCCGCACACCGCAAGGTTCAGCACAATGGTGCCAAGGATGAGCAGCACGCTGACGGCGCCGTACAGAACGGAGTACGCGACGGCCAGAGGCTTTTGCGTCCTCCAGTCTATGAAGCACCAGGTCCTGGACGGCTGCAACTTACTGCTCGCCATGCCCATCATTGGGAGGCAGCAGAAGAAGATGTGACTGATGTAGATGAAGAAAAGGAACTTCTGCGCAAAGCGTCGGTCCACTCCCCACCGTTGGTATGTGTACGGGCAGCAGATGGCCAGGTAGCGCTCTGCTGCCATGGCGCTGATAATGCTTAGACCTGCGAGACCGAAAAACAGCAACAAGAAGGAGTGAAACTCGCACACATGGCGGTCCATCAGCACCTGCCGGTCCACGTAGTTGGCTATGGTGAGCGGGCTGGCGAGGCACGTGCCCAACAGGTCCGTCACCGCGAGACCACACACCAGCGTGTAGAAAGCTGATGATTTTCTCTCCTGTCTTGATACTGAAAGAACGATTATTGCGATTAAATTTCCAATTGCACCTCCTGCAAACATCAAAATCGGTAAATCGATTGCTGTCCCGTTCCCGATGGTGTGCAACTTCTGCAGCAGCGTCTCGTTTGTGGATACAACATCCCGCGTAAAGTTCTGGTTATCCATGTCCAAATGCACCCAGAGGCTGGTGTTGGTAAGCGGTACTGCATTCGGTCTGTTGTGGATTTGGTTGTGCATTTCCTTTTTAACCCAGATAAGGAGGAAGCAATAGTATTTTCTCTGGTAATTCCTCCCTGCTTTCCAGTTATCCACATGTGTGTCTCACAGCTGAGTGGAGAGGCGGGATGTTAATATAGCCTATTGAACCACCCTGCAGCCTGTCGGGAAAGGATAGATGGGATGAGAGGCTCTGAGCGATGGACTAACAGGAAGATATACGTTTTTTCCATCCAATTTCCGCTCAAGGTCTCGTGCATATAGGCGAGACAGTATTGGCGTCATCACAGAGCTGCGTAAAATGTAGCAGCCTGTCAGGAAGTCAGCTGAACTGGCTGGTGAGTAAAGATGCAGAGATAAAGAGGTCCTCAGCAGACTTTTCCCAGACAGTTTTACAGTCAGATTGCTGAGAATGTAAATAAAACAATGTGATCCACTTGTAGAGCTCAAATCTCAAAAAGGAAACGGACACACCTCCACTCCTTCTGAGCCAATGTAAGAAACACATCCATCTAATAGAGAAGGTGCATTAACTGGAAGAGGTAAATCAGATCCAGATCTGAAGGCTTGAACTTGAATAGGTTTATTTTTTCTTGCACATGTTTTTATTCTTTTAAAAATCCTCCCCTTGGTTTACATGTGAAATCATGACATCTGAAGCAGAGAGATCTCAGTTACCAGAAAAGTGAGGCTTGTATTTCCTTTTTAGTTATTAAATTCCAGTGTCACAGGGGCGGACATGAGGATTTTATCAACAATCCTGTCCCACTGCCAACGTAGGCTGGTGTAAGAAAACATGAAATTAACATCAACAACAAAGCAACAGAGCTTGTAGCCTAAATCCATGTTTAGGTGGATTCTGAATCCTTTTCTACTATTTTTTATGAAGGTTAAGTTACTGTCTGTTTCCCTTTATTCCTTTCCTAAAACGTATAGAAACTAACCGATAAACATGTTTATAACATGTGAAAAAGGTTTATGAATAGTATGGTATCAGTGAGAAATTAATCACTTAAATATATGGTGGTTAACAGTTGTAGTCTGTTCTGATGTGGTCAGTAATTTCCCTGACGAGCCTGTTTGTCCACAGTGCAGCTCACAGCTCTGTCCCAAACAGAGATGACTGTAAAAGGTTGTGAGGAAACGCAGAAGGCTGATGGATAATGTTAAACACACGGGACGTCAGTGCACTCTGCCTGCGCTGACGCTTTAACCATTGCACATTTAGTACAGTCTCACTTTTGTTTACACAGAGGAGCAGCTGCGAGGCCGTCCGAGAGACAATCACAACACCTCACTGAGAGGTAAACCAGCACAGCACATCTCTTCTGCAGACAGACGAGGAGCTGGAAGACTCTAAAAACAACAAACCACTGTAGTGATGCCACTGATCCAACGTGGACTGGAATGTTCTTCAGCTCCGAGTGAATCATGGGACTTACAGGCTGTCCCTGCTGGGTTTCTTAAATGTCGTTAAGGTAATCTATTGCAAATGCACTTTACTAGTGTAATCTCTGTCTGTGGTCTCTGCTGTGGGTTGTTGCTATAAAAGTCCATGTAGATTTTAGTGTATGACTAAGCTGTAAAACAGAATATGACGCAGAGTACCCCTAAAGGTTCATTACAAAGGAGGGTTTTTTTTATAACACATAAATCACAAGCAAATGGAAGGCTTTTTTTAAAGCAAGTGGTACCTTCCATTGAGGTCGGACTAAGATTATTAAAATGCCACTCACTTGTATGAAAAGGGAGAGTCAATTTAGTAATATTTAACTTGTTATCTCTTATGGTCCAGCGACATACAAATTGCAGCCTCCATCCATCTTAACCCGATCCTGTATAGCTTTAACTTCATGGATGTAGAAAAAGGGTTTGAGTTAGTTGAATAACCAGCTAAGGGTTGTATGCTTCCCCCAATTGCAGTTTACATCCACCTGTGTTTCTAGCAGATGGACAGTGTAATTATGGCAGATTTTGAGATTATAAATGAGTATTTAAAATATTTCAATAATTTAGAACTTTAAAAAATGTAATCAGTAAATATAAAATCCTCTCTGTGCTAAAATTGAACATATACCAATGAGCTCCTGAGATACATTTCTCAGGTAAATGGAAGGAGCATGAGCCCTCAGTGAACCTGATGTTTGACCTTTTACCATCACAATGAAAAGAAAAAATCCCTTGCTCGGTATCACCAATTTATTAGAAAAAAAACACAACATTTCCGTCCCTGTGAACTTTTGTCAAGTGTGTTTTCAAACAACTTCCCCACCATGATCTAAAGTAGACAATGCCCCGCCTACTGTGTGTGCACAGGTGTGGGACATTTGGTTTCGTTAGAAGTGTCTCTCAATCATCAGCAGTAACATGTGCAGTCACTCGCCACATTTTCCATATACAGTATGTGAAGGTAATAAAAAGTAAATCAAAATACAAATTTATTAGGCAATAGAAAAGAGACAATACATACGCAGTTAAATCAATCAATGAGACATACCACACAAATTGACCCGTTTACAGAGATATCTTATTACATGAATGAAAACATGGGCCTTACAACTTTCATATATCATTCAAGAAAGTATCAGCACATATGAGTTACAATGTTTGTGTCTTGGTTGTATCATCCTGTGTCGGACAAAAGAACAGAACTCCTCAGAGCATAACATGTGTGGAATCTCATCATTTAAACCATTGGAGGATATAAATTCAGTATACTTCCCTTCTGTTGAGAGCTTGGTCAGTATTACCGCCTCTCTCTGGCTGTGTGACTTTTTCAATGCCCTGCAACCTGAATGATGAGATGTCATGTTTGTCTGTGTTTTTTAATGATTGAGCCCAACCTCAACAGTTGGGAGTCTGTTTGTGTTAAACATGATGGAATATTTATTTTTCACTTTCTGTGGTGGGTTTTAAGGAACAGTTTATTTCTTATTTTTGTAAGGCCATGTGATATTCCTCCTCTACACATTCTACTGGATAACCAGGTTCTACAAGTCTTTGCTTAAATTCTACCGATTTGTTAAATCTTCTGTGGTATGACAAATTCACACAATCCTGAACAACTGACTTTTTGGTAAATCTCGTTTTAGGGGTTAGGGGTGATAACTATTTTCGAGCAGTAAAGTGTTTCAGTCTGTATCCTTTCTGTATAAAGTGGTCCACAATGTGCCAGACAGTTTTTCCATCCGCATGACGCAACTCATCTTTGAGTTCCCTCGAACTTAGTGCCAATTTTAAAGATATTGCCTCAAGACAGCTGGACCGACATAATTAATCTAGCCACAGCTGCCTGCTGTGTGGAAGCATGACAATGTAGGGATGTTAATTATAATAATACTTCATAATATGCAAACTTGATTTGACCACAGGGTAAGCACAAATTCCTTCTGTGACCACAGTGATGGGCTGCCTTTTAAACACTATCGTGTTTGTTTTGTACAACAAATGGTCTATATCATTTGCCTATGCCAAAGTGATCTGACAGCTTTATGCTTGTCAGCATTGCACTGCCTTTTTGTATTCTTGTTTTCAGAGGTGGGCACAGGTAATTAAAATGTACCTCCATTTAGCTGTTAACAAAGATTTTAACTTCGATATCAGTTCATCCTGTTAATATTTCAAATAAAAATACATTTTATGTGATAGAAGCCATCTGCAGATCCAAAGGTGTTGGTGTAAAAGCAGTCAAGGGATTTAAGAAAGGAGGAAGACAAACTCTGCTCTTTCCTGGAAGTGAGCCAAGATGATTGCTGGCTGGTTTCAAAGCTCGAGGGAATCCAAAGAAAAGAGGAACGTAGTTACATCTAGAGCAGAGACTGATGTTAATTATTATAATAATTCAAAATATGAAAACATAACGTTAGCTACTACTTGTTCCTAGTTAACATGAGTTAAGCCTTACATTTTTTATTAGGCTATGAAAACTAGACGGTAAGTAGTCATCAGCCACTTACTAAGTAATATCTCTTGAGTTTCACCTTCGCTGTGACAATTACATTGACGGCAGGACCCTGAAGAGGCGTAAAATCCAGTCTTGAACTGTAAATGTATTGGAGGCTAATACTTAAGAGGTGAATGCATCACCTTCTGTTTAAGGTTCTTTCGATTACATTTCACACATCTCAGTGTTTGATAGAATATAAATGTTTTTTTTAATTAGCTATGAATAATGACATTAATCAATTCTTTGATCCAGTGTGTCTCAGCTCAGTGGGGTTCCTGGGAGACCCCAGCTGTCCTCCATCTGTTGAATTCTTTAATTTGTTCACAAGAAAAGACTACAGTAAGTATTTAATCAATAGTTTCACTGGAAAGGAGTTGGCCCATGGTAATCAGAAACAATATATTTCTCCTCTGACAGTTTCTGTCACATGATTGACTGCAGTGGAAATCTGTAACACAGAAAATATTCAGAAGAACCACATCACAACATTTGAAACCATTTATTACTCAAAGGACTAGATAGTTTCACTGGAAAGGAGTTGTTCCAGAGCAATCCTTACATCACTTTTACTTTGCAACATTATATATTTTTTTAAACACACAAACAAATACAAAAATGTTTCCACTGACAGTAACCTTTGTTATCCATTTTAAATATTGTCTATCATGTCTTTAAACTTGTATCTGTATGCCCATGTTCTACTAATCTCTGACACTTTCCTATATTTTCTCATCTCATTTAAAAAATATTGGCGAACATGTTTATGACAGTATTTTAAGTACAGAATACCAAAAACATATATAAATCAAAACAAAGGTAGGTGCATTTTTAACTTTAGACTTTTTTCTAAACACATTTCCAGAGAAAATGTTTGTTTTTTTGCGCCAAACCAAACAGATAAAAAATGTCCTGAAGCGCAGAGTTTCCTGGCACAGTCTTTTTGAATATTGGAGGCCAGAGTGATTATTCTCAGATGACTACTCCTCATCTTTTGCCAATAGTTGAGACATCTAACCTATGGGAAATGTGCTCTGTCTTTTCTGAAATCTTCATTGTCTTTGCCAAAATACAACTCCTTCAAGGCTGCTCATATTTCTTAAACACCTTAAGTGCAGAAAGGATTTTTTTTGTGATTTATTAAAGCGTTATTCTGCCAATACCTCCTCTTATCTCTCCCCGGTTATGACCGGGGTATGACCGTATTCTTGGATTTAAAGGATAAAACAAGAGTTGTGTGTGTGTGTGTGTGTGTGTGTGTGTGTGTGTGTGTGTGTGTGTGTGTGTGTGTGTGTGTGTGTGTGTGTGTGTGTGTGTGTGTGTGTGTGTGTGTGTGTGTGTGTGTGTGTGTGTGTGTGTGTGCGTGCGTGCGTGCGTGCGTGCGTGCGTGCGTGCGTGCGTGCGTGCGTGCGTGCGTGCGTGCGTGCGCGTTTTCATCCACAGGGATTAACCACTTAGTGACTAATCTCTAGGTAAATTGAGTAGTACCCCAGGGGTCAATACTTGGACCAAATTTTTATTTTCTCTCTATAGGCTACCACTTGGATATTTATACAGAGACTGAACATTTTATTTCACTGTTGTGCTGATGGCACACAATTTCATCTCCCAGTAAACCTAGCACAAACCTTAACCTCTCAATTTTTCTCACAGATATAAAAAAAAAAAATGCAGGCAGATTTACTCAAACCTAACTCTAACAAACGGAGATCATCAGATAAAAACTTGACCAAAAGAGCAAGCCTGCTATTTAGCTTGAGCATTTTGAGTTATCTTCAAGGGATTTAAATCTTTTTCATCCACTCAAGAGGTTAATGAGTTCCCAAAACAAAGATAAGAACATATAATCCTGAGCATGAGCATGAATATTCTTTAAACTCAGGTCAAGAGGCTTCATGCAACAGCAACTGTCTTGCCGTCATTCCTGGTCCTTCTTTATTGGATGTCAGATGTGGGAAACTCTTGACCACAGTAAACCAAGTGGCCACCTCTGGTGTTGAAAAAATGAAGCCAATGTGGAAGTGCAAAAGCCCTGCAGTTCATTGAGTGTTCCCTCTAGGCTGGCTGCAGAAGCACTGGAAGTCACATACACACCCATTCCAAAAGTCCTGTTTTTACTGCAGAAGTTAACATGTTTACAGCCTGGTTCAAAAACTGAATTGGTCTTATTAGCTCATGTCCATTGCCACCCATTGTACTGGGGGTGAATATTTTGGAAACTCGTCCGTTTTGATTTTATGAAGGATGAGCGTTATTTAATATAAGGCAAGTAGCTGACGTGATTGTGGTCTGGCGAAATGTAACTGTTTGTCAGGAAACTTTAGACCCGCATCAGCTGCATCTCTTTGCCTGTTGACTGAAAGATGGGTTGAGACAGCACTTCCAGCATGGTGACAGCCATCATTGTGCTGCAAAAGCCCTGTGTGAAGTCACTCAGGCTTCGTCCAAGTTTATTTACAGTCTATGCTCTGAACAGCAAGTTGGAGATGTATTTTATATTACTGTCTGGACATGATTACATGTACCTTTAACTGTTTTGGTTGAAGATCATTAATGTGGCTAAAATTAATAATAAGCCATTCCTGCTTTAGCTGATAATGTGTTGTCATCAAACAATACTTCTTCTTTTTATGTCTTTTTGTCCGGGATATTACACTCAAAGGTCATTCCAAAGTTTGTGCAATATGTTCTCTCTTTTGACCTTTAAGAAGCTAATTCTGTTTACCATTTAACATACTGCAGTGTCATTAGTTCTTCCTTTAGTTCTGAATCAGCATGCCGAGTACCTTAACAAAGAAAGGACAAAAAATAATTTGGGTACCATCGACAACTATTGCCAATGGAAAACGATATAACCCTTCTTATGTTAAACAATGTGAATTGAACTGGAGCGCTGGTGGAAAGTTGAAAACCGAGAAATGTTCCAATTGTCAGCGTTAAGCAAGCTAATTTTGTGATCTAATAGCATATTATGGATTGCCATTTCCAACGATCCCTATATTAGTTCATACATTGAGGCTCCTCTTGGATCAATTCGTCACACATTAAAGTAGTTGTGTTTTTTGTGGTTGTTTTCTCTGAAGTTCTGGTTTTCAAAATGATTGTTTATTATTCTATCAATTTCACTTCTATGAGAAACATGTTTTGAATCCATTGCTGTCACTGGTGGGAATTGTGGTTGTAATCTTTATCCCAACGTTTTCTCTGGAAGCCTGAACATCCCCCCCCGTCCCGTCATGACAATAAACTACATGACCTTTACATGTCTTTGGTGTTTACCCAGGATTTACTAGTAATTCATATTAAATTCAGTGTTTCTTGTCCTCAGGTTACTAATGCCCATACTGCCTGCCAACTGACCTACATATTCCATGTTTGCATATTATTTTAATTTAAAAAGAATCACTTTCATTTAGACAAGATTTGAGGCAAATACTTCACTTATCTGACATTAAACTCTTCCTGATTCTGAAGGGTCTGAACAAATTAACTCTGCTTCCTGAGAAAATTGTTGCTTCACGGGAAGAAGCCACTTTGCTTATCAAATCAGTGTTCTGGTTTACAAATATTTACTTGTGAAAGTGTAGTGCTCACATATTGCTGCCTTCAAAGTGAATGCACTTCTGGATATCCTCATGAACAGTTTCTTGGCTAATATTTCTACCCAGAATGTTGAAAAAGGGTAAATTGATATTTACTTTCATTCCAAGAATTAGAAGATAGACATAACTCTTATATTTGTATGTCAATAAAAGACTAGAATCAGAGGCAGGTTAGCATAGCTTGTCATTCAAACAATGAAAAAGCAAGCATGATTTTATTCAATTAGTTATACACCGAGGAGCTCCTTCATTGATCATCAACTGACATGTGACCGCTTGTTTTTTTAGAGATCAGAAGACAAGAAGTTAAAAACTACAAATCCCTATTTTACAGGGGCCTAATGGAGAGTTTATTGTCAGGAAAGCAGTGGTTCATCTCTCATGAATAGAATAAGGTGGACAATGAATTAATACAGTTTTAAATCTGGTCTTGTTGAAACCTGCAGGCTGTGGTGTATCCAGTTAACAGAGTGGTGCTGGTTTCTTTGGTTCTGGCCAAAACATTTGTAGATGAAAAGTCAACTTGTTCAAGTGTATCTTCATACTTAATATTTGTGAGAGAGTAAAAGGACATGTCCTCTGTGGCTCTGAAAGAAAATGTGTCAAGTCCAAATTATGTCATGTGGACTACTTGTATTTTTAACCGAGAGCCTCCAGTGCTAACTGAAAAAAGATGGCATTTATTTGGTAGGGGATCTAATGACTAATGTTTAAGTTGCATTATGGTAAGCGTAGGATCCAGGGTTTTCTTTTTAGCTTCATCCATGCAAGGGTCTAAACTACAGGGCTGCATCTGAAATGCAAATGTGGGAGCGGGTGGTTTTTAACACTGCTGTGGGAGGTAGAGGGTTGTCAAATGAATCACTGCAGGTCCTGGATTTATCTAGTGTTAACAAAGATGTAATCAATAAACGACATCAAAAAGAAGATGAGGAGAGTTTTTTAAAACTACATTTCTTAATTGTAACTGACAATGATTGAAAGGAACTGGACTTTGTTAGTTGCAACAAATGTGCAAAATGTCGGATATAGAGAGGGCTCCAATTTAGCACTTCTGGGATGAGATGACACAGCTGCTCCCTTCTCCATGGTAAGCTCTCCTTCAAAGGTAAAGCACTTGACCATCAGTAGTACACATGTTTATGGTGGCTGACATGTGCAAAGGCTCAGCAAGGACTGAAATGACTTCCAATAAGAAAAACTTGCATTGCATCATATTCAGAAATGAAGCACATTCAAAAGCACATGTGCAATAGTCAGAACAAAACCAGTCCCAAAAAAGACCAAAACAAATGCAACAACTGAAATGAGGTGAACATTTAAAAAAACACACATGCTGCAAAAAGCAAAAACTACTGCATCAACATCAAACACGCTGCAAATATTTTTGATGCATAATTTAAAAAAAATACTTTTTTAGAAAACAACTGAAAAAGAGAAAGTTGTACAACTATTGGTGGCAGTTGCTCTGCTAGTTTCATTTTATTCATCTTCATGGTCAAGCATTGCAATTTGGCTCCACAGATGGCATGTCAGTCTATGTGTTGGCCACTCTGATCCAAGCTGAAGTATCTCAATAACTGTTTGATGGATTGCCATTTGTGTTTCCTTTAATATAAAATGTTTTGATTTCAGTGATTCTCTG
This sequence comes from Tautogolabrus adspersus, assembly GCA_020745685.1. Lineage (NCBI taxonomy): Eukaryota > Metazoa > Chordata > Actinopteri > Labriformes > Labridae > Tautogolabrus > Tautogolabrus adspersus. Next base: position 11,235,831 of record CM036536.1, on the reverse strand, counting down.
ACATGTTATGAAGCAGCATCATCAGGTTTGATCGTTTCTGTTACCAAGACTATGAGGCTATTTTTAAACTAATCCCTCAAATAACTGTTCAGATGTCCTTTGTGTTAATGCTTATCAAAGTATTGCATGTTAACATGCTAAACATTTCTGAGTCCAGCCTCACAGAACAGGTAGCATAGCTGTTGATTTTAGTCCTGTACCCAAACTCCATGGAAATACAATTCTACACCCCTGAAGTGTCCCTGTAATTAAAAGAAAAAAACATACATGCATTATGAATGGCTGAATACTGATTGCTTAACAATGCCACATTTGCCATAAAGTCTATAAACTTCCTAAGTGGAATGAGGCATTGCATGACATCATGACGTGAGCAGTTATTTCTGGATGAAATGCTCTTTTTTATCTCTTGAGGGTTCATGAACATTTTCATATCCAAATCTTTTCAAGAATATATCTTGTCTCATTTGGGAACATTTGGTGCTTTCCGGTTATTCTCAACCATCTTTCCTGCGGGTGTAATGCAAGCTTGATTCTTTTCTGCAGCCAGACACGTTGAATTAATCTGTTATTTTAAGAAATACCCTCCCAAAGCCTGTCCTTAAGGGAAGCACATGACCTCTCCCTCATCCCCTGAGAGGGAGCATGCACCACATGCTGACTACAAGTACTTTTAGAGTCCTTTCATTTTTTTACAAGGATTCCCATGTAATCAGGCCTCGGCGGATGTTAATATATCACCAGAGAGTTGTTGGCCTGACCTTTGACTCTGAGATGTTTTGGCTATGAGTTGAGCCAAGTGAAACATAGAGACAAACTCCCAACAGGTGAGATGATCAAAACATTTTCATTCTGCATTTAAAAAAGATTTATCCCACAACTTACTTACAACACACTCTTTTTCTTTAGTTGCATTTGGACAGTTTTATATGTCTGAATATTTTGTTATTTACTAATTACAAAACCTGTTGCATGTTCTTCTGCAGAGAACAACCTGAGTCTTAGTCATGATGGAGACGGAGCAGACAGCTGGGAGCTGTCCTGACCCGAGCCAAACTGCTGTCAGGACCTGGGTCTCCTCCAGTACAAGAGGTACGAGTGTTTAGCTGCTGTTAAATATCAGGAATGTTCCTCAGGGAATATTTAGCTCAGTGTTGTAATTTTGCTATCATGCCTTCAAAAAGCCTGCTGAGTGCACAGAATCTTAACTTGTTTTCAATGTGACACTACGCAGCCTGTTTTGTTGTAGTTTAGTTACATTATGATTGATCCAAAATACCCCTTGTGAATTTTGTCCTAACAAAAGTTAGTTTTTCTCATCTAAATTGATTGTGTCAGTGTTTTATACTTGTGTGGTCTCATTTTAGTTAAACTTTAAACAGAAAAACAATATTTAAAAGGGTATAATGCTGTCTTAAATTGTAAATATATAATCATGAAACATCCCGACAAAGAGCAGTAGCAGAGGTTTTGTTATCACGTTCACAACCATTTCCTCCTGAATATTTTAGTCTTTAATCTATTTCACAAATTACAACATTGTGGTTATAGAACATTAGTTATTATTATAGTTACCATCCTTTGCTGATTTGATTTGACTCTTTGTTTTGACCAAAATCCATCATCGAGTCAAAGTCCACCAGCTTTATTGAAGTGAAATGAAAATTCACCATGGTAACCTTTGACTATGAATAATAGCCTGGGTTATAGATTGGTGTTTTGGATAACAGGGGATTCACTCTGTCAAGTAAATACCACAGTTAGTTTCAGTTTGGTGACAGGACATCAGAGAGTGTTTCTAAGTGCTGTTGAGTGTGTCCACCAGTCGGATGTTTGGCAGTGAAGTCAATGTGATGGGAAATGGAAACGGTCACAGGTAATGCTGTTTACGTTGTTCCTCCTTCATGCACTAAACAGACATTTCTCTGGGTGAACTCAAGCTGTTCCAGCTGTTTGGGAAACACCATGTTGAGGTCATTTGTTGAGATCCACAGTAGTGCATACTGGAAATCACACACACACACACACACACACAAGTCTGCTTCCTCTTGCCTCTGTTAGATATAACATGTAAATCTTTCAAAGTCTGTTTTACAAACCTCTTAGACATGTTAACCATACTGAGCAATAATACTTTTTTGAGAATATAGTTACTGTGGCTGAGAATGTATTCATAATATGCGCCTTTAATAACTGCAGTGGTCCTATTTTTATGATTTAAAAAACTGTAGCAAAGACTACAAAAGCTGATAAAGCTCTGGAAATCACTGTCTTTTAAACTTATGAGCTCAGAGTTAAGTTCAATTGGAAGTACGCGAGTCATAACTTTTTGTAGGGTACAAACATTTCCAAGGCAGAATATCAAATGATGTAGAAGAATCAATAAACTGCAAAAAGACTGAAAGTAAGGGGCGGGCATAGAGTTGCAATTTTCTGCAGCAAATATGTTTATCTGCTTTTGCAACAGATCAGCATCCAGACACTAAGTAGGTAATCTTTTAAATGTGTATTTATTCCCTCAGCATTCTGTAAAGCTCTCTAAATTATCATTGTTTTTACCAAGGTGCAGATCTTTGAATCATTTAACTCCCCCAAATTTGACCTTGACTAACCATGGGCTACCATCTGAGAGCAATGGTCAACTTTTTGGGGCTTTTGGTGTAACCAGTGGTTTACAATAACAGACTGCTGACGAATACTTCCTTTTCCATGCACTGCATTGATTACAGTCTGACAAACAACTTGTGGAGCGAGAACTGAGTTGGAGTTGAGAGGCAACATCTTGTGGAAGCTGCACTGCATGCAAATATCTGATTAAAGATATTAGTTAAACTAATCCTCATCAGATGACAGCTGATTGGTTTAGGATTAAATTACAGTGCTTTAAGCCTCTTTTGTTCTCCTCACAGACTGTTTTTTTGGACACAGCTAATGCCTGTTAAAATTCTATTGGACAATACTACTCATACAGCAAACAGAAATCAGAACACTTCTGATTTCAAAATCCTTTCCTGCGCTCAAGGATTCTGCATTACACTGAATCTGTTAATAGAAATTAGGCATTGTCAAGCTGTGTGCCAGAGCTAAGGAGAAATTATGACAAATGCAATTCACTAGGATAAACTTTATCAAACTGCAACGTAAATCGTCTTTTAAAAAGCCTTTCAAGCACAAATAGGCAGAAAACAAACTCTATAGTACCTTAGAAGGAGGACCACATGCATCAAAGGTTTTATTGTCGTTTATTTGATCAGCTTTCTTCCCTTCAGAAGTTTTCCCCACACTTTTAGCAAAAAAAAGATTTATTTCATCTGTCACGGTATTGTCATTGGAATTTTTTTATGTGATAAAAATTGCAGTGACAAATGAGCTTAAGAAAATGTGTCAATAGGTAAAATACAGCGCTGAGCTTTTATTGGCTTATTTTCCCTGCTCACTGTCATCAAACTTTAAGAAAAAAGGAACCTTTTTTGTTTAATTGAATGTTTCTTTGACTTCTGACATCCCATTGACTGACTTCTGGTCTGTGAATTGTGTTTTCATGCTGAACACTAAACAGTGACTAAAAGTCAGTAAAGTGTTACACAATGTAAGTGAAGCTGTTTAAGAGGTGACCTTTGTTACAACAACACATACCGACATTACCATACTCACTAAATTGCTGTTTTTATTCCAGGAAATGAGATGAAACATTGACCAAAGATCAGTCAAATGCTTGCTCAGCAATTTGCCTACTGTGTGTGTGTGTGCACACACACACACACACACACACACACACACACACACACACACACACACACACACACACACACACACACACACACACACATGACGCACACACATGACGCACACATGACGCACACACGACGCACACATTGAAAATTAATCATACTTGTAATAATATACAAAAAAACAAATATGTACGAATAAAAACACTAGTTCTACATTGTTTTAATAACACAAATACACATGTACTTTAATTAAATACTTACAAACAGGCAATATTAAGATGCAACTAATAACTCAAATACACACAGACTTCTTTTCTTTGCTCTCACACAGATTTATCCTTATAGTTTGACCCTTTTTGACCCTCATATCTTCATGTTTCCCAGGACCACCCAGTGAGGCAATCTCCCGTTTCCATGGAGACGGGGTTCGGTATAAAGCCAAACTGATCGGCATTGACCCCGTACTGGACGCCCAGGGAGAAAAGATGTGCTGGGACTCTATGATGAAGCTGAAGGTATTCTATGTCCTTCAACGCCAAAATAAACCTACCTCCATCTTTTCTTCATTAAAGCTGGTTCACTGTCTGTCAGTTCTAGTCATCTTATCTGGGATATAATTTAAAACAAACATAATATGACATGTAAGGTTGAAATGTGTCATCATTATGTGCCATGATTCAGAGTAAGTCATACAGTATTCAGAGGCGTGATACTTCACCCATTTGCATTAAAGGGATACTTCACCCATTTGCATTAAGCTTTGTATCATTAGAAACCTGGTAGTATTTTTGAATGGTCGTGCATCCCGCCCTCATTTTCTCCTGACAGGAAATCACCGTATTTCTTGTCTGAAAAGGAGCCTCCGAGGACGCAAAACTCATAATTTTGCATCATCGGAGGCTGCTGTGGTTAGAGGGGGGTGAAACTACATCGCTAGTTCCTCATGTTTTCGACCCACTGAAGCTAAGGACCTATTACAGATCAGTGGGTGGGACCTCAATGCCAGAATCTATGAGCAATGTCCGCCATCTTGCTAGGAAGCTATGCTAACAGGCTCTGTGGAGAAAGCTGAGAAGAACCGACAATTGTGTTAATTTTAAAGACAGACAAATAGCACATAATGAGCACATTTGAAATATTATTCTGTTGTTTTTTTGTGTGTGTAAATGACAGTTGTAATCTGTTATAAATGTATGGGCCATACCAAGAATTGTGTGTAGGAATGGATTAAAAACAACTTGAGTGTCCAAATTTGAGTTCAGCTTTATACAATATGCAACAAAGAAATATTGGCGATTTGTCCTTAACAAAACTTTACCAGAGTTGACTGCCATGCTAGCATACTTAAGCATCAGTTTACTTAAGCATCAGTTATTGCTAAATCATGTCAGCATGCTAACATGCTTACAACGCTAATATAGATGTTATGCAGGTAAACTTTTTACTACGCTCACCATCTTAGTTAAGAGTGTTAGCATTGGCTAAATAGCACAGCTAATGCACATAGTCGTTTCTAGGTGTGCAGGTGGACCTTTTTGTTCATAAACCAAAGCTTTAGGCAAATAATTTTATTCAGCTGATGATGCCACAAGAAGGTGAAATATGAAGATTATTTAAAGGCAGGGTTGGTAATTCTGGAAAGCTGCCAAGATTTGAAAAACAAACAAACAAACAAAATGACGTATTAATGGAAAATAACAGATAGTGTACCCTGTGAAAAAATGACCAACCCCACCTTGAAATTTCTCAAATGCATGCAGCTTTTCTACTGAAAAAATACTCACCTGTGATACCTATGCAACCTTGAAGATGTTTGAACAGTTAAGCAATAACATGTGTCCAGATGAAGAAGCAACCTCCAGTGTTTAAAAATGAAGCTGATGCAGAAGTGCAAAATCCTGCAGTTCCCCGAGTGTCCGCTTGAGGCTGGCATCAGAGGCACAGGAAGTCACATACACACCCATTCAAAAAAAGCCAGTTTTTACAGCTGAAATTAACATGTTTACAGTCTGGTTCTTAAAACAAAATTGATCTGATTAGCTCATGTCTCCATTGGTGCACAGTGGGTGAATTTTTTGACAACTCGTCCGTTTTGATTTTACGAAGGATATGCGTTACTCACAATAAGGCGTATAGCTGACCTGATTGACAGGCGGGCGCAATGTAACAGTTTGTCAAGAGGCTTAAAACCTGCCTCAGCTCCAGCTCTTAGCCTGTCATTAGATTGACTAAAAGTTAGGTTGAGGCAGCATTTGCAGCATGGCGACCGCCATCAATGGGTTTTCAAAGTCCCCTGCAGTAACAGACGGGTGACATCACTCAGGCCATCAATATTTACAGTCTATGGTCCAGATGTGTGGATGCACTGTAGGCAATCTAAAAAGAATAATGGCTGCAAACTGTGTATAACATTTATGCAAGCTGTATTTAGAATATTTGTAAACATTTAGACCACTTTTTAAAAGTAGTTTACATCTATGTTCCTGTTGATCAAAGTATAAAATAGGCACATTAAATGCACTGAAATATTTTAGGACAGTAAAACATAGGGGGAAACATCTAAAGGGGTATAAATTGTTCATTAATGAAAAATGAACTTGGTCATGGGAAAAGTCCTATAGTGGAAAATGAGCTTCTGACATGTCTGACGTCTTGCTAACTCTTGATGTCAGTGACTTCAGGCCCTTTAATCTCAAAGGACTTTAAATAATCCAGTGGGATTTTATTTTGTCTTTTTTTTCTAAGAAGACTGAAAATATAAGAAAAACAATAACAGATGATGAACTGATAAACCAGGGGCCGAAAATTCGGAGGAAACAAGAGGAGGATCAGTGTCATCCATAGTCACATGTGAAACTTCGACTTTTAAGTATGACCAGCAGCCTCATACAAGTTTAAAACAGTGCTCCTACTTTAAAGACACAATGGGAAGAATTTGAAAATGTGTCTGTCCCCCCCATGACACTTTCAGAAAAGACCCCTTGTTAGACTGTAACAGGTTGGTACTGAACTTAAATTCAAAAAGAAAGTCTGGTTTATGTACAAACCAAATGTTACTTTAAAAGAAATATTTTAACGATGAAAACTTTATTATCTACTTACGGGCTTTCATGAAATGTATTATTAGTCTCCTGCTCTCACTATGCAAGTGTTGGTGTAAATCAAGATTAGCCTGTGGACAAACTGTCATTTTAAACCGGCCCTTTATATGTTTCCCCTTTTCTAAAGCACGGAAAAAGTGCTTATGAAAGATAAACTTTAACAAGTACATCATTTACAGACATCATTCGTTACATAAACTAATGTGCAGTTTGTTTAATTTCCACCTTGATCCAATTTAGATTATGTGGAAACCGTCTTGGTTGGTAAAAAAAAAAGTCTCATCATTGAATTGAATGAGAAGGACTTATACATTAACGGCCATGAACAGCTTTTTGTTTTTTTCAAACACTTGGCTGTTACAGTATGAATCAATGCAGTGTATGTTAGAACTTGTCTAAATTGGCAAAAAACCAACAGCATTAAAATTAGTGTAACTTTGTATGTGTCTTCTCTGCTACAATTCTTTGAAAGTAGATCCTCTGACTGTTCCCCTCTTGTTCACTCTTCTTCTTTGTTCTTATAACCCTCTCTGTGTTAGGGCTTTGAAGCAGCAGCTAGAAAACAAGGGAAACACAAGCAGAGAGTTTGGGTGAAAGTTTCCTCCGGAGGACTAAAAATTGTTGATGAAAGGACCGGGGTGAGTTACTGGCGTTGCTCCTTAAACCTCCATCCGTCTTTTCTGCAGCTTTAGCGCTCCCCTCAGGTCAATGGTTGAACAGTGCTGTATTTGTTAGATTTGTTGCATAAATAAAAGCTTAAACCCTGTGTATCCTCCTTTTCCAGGCTGTACTTTACGACCATGACAGGACCAGGATCAGCTCTTTGACCAAAGATGAGTCTGACCCCAGAGCTCTGGCCTACGTCTACCAACACCAAGACACCTACAACCTCTTTTACATCAAGACGGCCAACCTGGTAACACCGCACATTAATAACTGGCAAATAGTCAAATGGGATATAATATGACATTCTCACAATAATCGTCAAATATAACACTTATTTCCATTCTTAAACACAGTGTTAATATTTCAAGCTGACAACTAAATAAACAAAAAAAAATGGCACATAGTATATCCAGTGGTGATTCTAGAGTATGTTGGGGCCCCAGTCCAATATCAATATCTATCTCCTATAGACGGATAATTCCTCTTCATTTTTCTTGGTTGACTTTCATTGACAAATGTTGGTTTTCACAGCAGTAGTGAATGCAGCGCTTTGCAAGGCAACGAGAGTGAATGCTTTTAAATGGGGCTCCCTTAGGGAGGTTTCCTACTGTCATTGCAAAATGTGCACATTTTGGGCTGCTGCTGTGGTTTTGTGAGCCCTCGGGGACCCCCTACTGGTCTGGGACCCCAAGCAGTTGCCTGCCTTGCCTGTTGACAAGCAGCGCCTCTGTATACTACACAGTGTTTGTGCCAATTGGTTAACAGGAGCCCACCTAGGTTGCAATGGTAAAACAACCTTATCATTTCCCCAAACATGTGATCAATTTTTAAGCTATGATCAACAGACAAATGCTTGAAAATATGCATTAAACAGACCGCCATGTGATAGTTTATTGTGGGGAAAAGCTACCCGACAAACATGGACAAAAACTACCAATATGAGCGAGACCACAAATACAATCAAGGTAATGTGTTTTAAAAAGTGATGTTTTATCTGTGTTCCTCAGGCGGATCCAGTCCTGACTGACATCAAGGAGGTCTGTCAGGGTTTGCACAAACTGATACCACAGGAACCTGCAGAGCCACAAACACAAGTCAGAAATCTTTTATGACTGTTTAATAATGTGTGTGTTTGGCGAGCGTGTTTTAAATATTTTACCTTTGTTTGCTTTTCCAGAACAACACCTTGCTGGTTCTAAGTGACAGTTCCACCCCACCAGCTCAGGTAAGTGAAGGAATACAATTAAGTTTTACTCATAAATGTCAAGCAACTCTTTCATTAAAAACAAAAAAGTCTTAATTTCATCAAAAGTTTTTTTCTTTTTTTCTTTAACGATGGTGACCTCTTTTAGAAACTAAGCCTCTAATTTAAACATGATTCCAGGTTCCATCTTTGGAGGATGTTTTCAGTCCACGCCCAGACTCATCATCAGCACAATCAAACCAGGTAAAAAAAGAAAAACACAACAGGAATATGAACGGGTTTTTTTTATAACCACTAAGACTCAGAATTAATCTTTACGTTTTTAAAAATAATGGTTTGACAAATTTCTCCATTGCACCCACAACAAGAGAAACAGACATCAGTTCACTTTTCAAGAATTATACTTTATTCATCCCGAGGCAAAATTCTGATTTTTTACACTTTGTTATTCTAAAGACATGCTTCTAACACACACACACAGGCCTGAATCACACACATGCACAAACACGACCTGTGGACATGCATTAATGGAGAGATGTCAGAGTGCGGGGGCAGCCCACAGGAGGCGCCCCTGAGCTGGTGGGGGTTCGGTGCCTTGCTCAAGGGCACCTCTGCAGTGCTCGAGAAGGGGTCTGGCATCTCTCCAGCTACCAGACCAACTTCCATATTTTAGTCCGCATCGGGACTTGAAGTCCAGTCACTTGAACCGGCGACCCTCCGGTTCCCAACCCAAGTCCCTATGGACTGAGCTACTGCCACCCCCAATGGATGAATGTGACGCAGAGAGAAAGTTATGTACAGAGTTATCATAATTCTTCAGGGATAAGAAGGCAGCATTTAAACAATAAATATTGAAAAGTTTAATAGTTTAAGGTCACACTGGCCATAGAGGTTTATGTCTGCTTAAGTGAGCTAATAAGCTGGCTCATGTGTCTCCCCCCACGCTTAACAAAGAGAGTATAGTATTTAAACTTAGGCTTAAGGACAGTCTTCCACTGTATAGTGGCATAAAGCCCACAGAGAATGAGACACTATTCCACTGTTGTGAAATAAAGACTTGGATGTTTTTCTGTGTCTGTCTACAAAAGTCTTCCAGTAATGAGCTGATGGAAGTCTTCTCCGTCCAGATGCAGGATCCTCTGATTCTTCCACAAACCTCTTGTGCCAGTCAGCCAGGTGAATAACATTACAGACAGTTTTTTTTAACCTGTTGTTGCCAACAATTATCATGTGGGCAGGTTGTTTTTCTCTTCCAACACGATTTTAGGTGCCTTTACTTTTCCTTTTTACATGCAACTGCGATAAAATGCTGTCAGTTTAAAACACATATTCTATATATTCTGTATTATAGCTTAAATCAAACAAGTACTGTGTAGCTATAAAGAGAGAAAAGGGGATTATTTCTAGCTGTATTTAAAACTTCTTAACATCTACTTTAGTGTGTTTTGGTTAAAAGATAACTGGTCTGAGAGTTTTACTAAATATGCTGTACGTACCGTGCTTTTTGCCATCATATGAAAAGAATGATTCATGAAACGATACATCTCAATGTTTATGAGTACTGCATCATACTATGAAAAAAAATACATCGTAAAATCATCAGGCTGCTCTGTCATAAACCGATGGAACCATCAGACAAACACTCACCACTTCCCTCAGATATATTTTTAGGTGGCGTAAAGTTGATTTTCAACACCTCTACAGTGTGACACATCCCTCAGTGGTTAAGAAACTGTGTTTGAATCTGAGTAAGATGAATGAAGTGATAGGAATTTGCACACAAAACATCATTTTTTTCACAGGGATGACAATATGTCCATCTGCAGCCGATTGAAATGAAGCATCTCATCAGACTTTAAATAACACCAGACCTTTGACCTGGATGTCTAAGAGTGTTTTACTTTGCAGTGTCCCTATAACGTATGCAGTACTTTCCCATGATCCCCCTGTTCATGAGGTTCAATATGAACTTTGGTTGGGAATGACATAACTCCCTCTGTGGAGCTGACGAAGAGCGGAGTTTCAGTCACGTTTAGATGTTATATAAAATAACAGAGGAATGTGCTGTGCCCCTCTCAACAAGTTCCCACACTGACTCAATAAATATCACTTTGAAGGTGTCCTTTATGGCATTTGAGAGTTTGTCGTGTCCTTGGAAACATTTTAAAATGTTGACAGCTCATTTTTCCGACAAAGGATTACTCATTTGTATCCAATAACACACATTTTTCCTACCCAATGATTGTAAATGACAGAAGGTTAGCAGCTCATAGATGTTATACCTTTTGACTTTCCTGCTCCACTTCCTGCTGTCCTCTTGGTGTTCTAACTCCATCAAATCAATTTAAAGGAAACATCTTATGTGCCATTAAATAACAATCTGCTATGTGTTTCATGGGGACTTTAAAATCAAGCTGACCAACCAGAGCAAATCTGAGCTGAAGTTGAAATTATATCTCATTTATGTTCTTCTTTTCTCTCAGAGTCTCCAAAGCCAGCCCTCTCCACCTCTCAGATCCTCTCCATGTTCCCCACACAGCCAGTAGGGGGCTCTCCATACTCCTCTCCCCCATACTCTCCCACAACCATGCCCTGGGGTCAGCAGGGGCCTCTGGGAAATCAGTGGGCGGGGCCAGCTATGGCACCCTGGCCCACAATGCCAGGCAGTATGGCACCAGCATGGGCACCAGTAGCACCCCCTGCTGGTGGTCAGATTTACGTTCAAGGCTCTCATCCAAGTGTCTTGGGGGGCGTAAACACAGCAGTTTTACCCACCGCTGTAAACGGGCACCCTGCCGCTTCAAACTCCCTGTTCACCCCTTCAGGAGCAACAGGACCACCCCAGCCAGTGTCTCCAAATTTAGACCAAAATTTCCTCCTGTGAAATTGAATGGTGAAATTAAACATGGGTTTTAGATAATAGGGGAAATGGATCATGTGGCGTCATGTCTTTTGATTGATGAAATAATTCTAGTACGACTGATGAGTTCAAAGAGGAGTTAGCTGCTATATTTCCCCCCTTTGATATTTATTTTTCACAACATACAGCCACTCCCGTTTTGTTGGAGGAATTATACTGATTCACTTTTAATATGGCGAGAGCATACCAGTGATTTGAGTGCTTGTTATGAGACCTAATGTCTGTACAAGCCCCTTACCCCTATTAGTGCTCTTAAGACAGCAAGAGAGGAGGCTTAGTTAAAGAAATTAGAATAAGTTTTATGTAACTTACAACAACATTAACAGAAGATAAAGTCAAAGGGCTGCTCATTGGGAACCAAATGTGTGTTATATTTGCTAGACGCTGGACTCTTCCTTTTATTAGAATATTCTGTAACCAAATATTTGTGTTTTTATTCAGAGAACTGGAAAATGAATTCATCAAACATATCAGTCAGGGTTATCGTTTACAGCACCCAGGACATATGAACTATCCACAATCAGTTTTACTGCTTATGTGTTGAATTGATTGGTTAAATCAAATTAAGTGACATTTATATGGATGCAAATGTGGGATCCCTAATACTGACATTTTTTCTGCTGCTCACATACTTTGCAGAGAATGTTCTGTTTTTTGTTTTATCTGACACTCAAAGTTACTTTTCCTTTCTGTATTTGGATGCTACACATTTATTGCAGTTCCTATTTTAAATAAACGACAGCTCATATTCTTTATTATAGCCTTGTTCTAATACTGCGCTTACATAATAAATCACAGATCATAAAAGGGTGCTTATTATTCTTTTCAATTTTTTCAGACTGCAGTGCATCACTTCTTTTTTATAGATGTTATTCTGTTGTGTAGAGAAGAAAAAATGTTGCCAGAAAGACAAAAGAAACAGATAACACTGCTTTACTTGAAATGTCTTCACATTGCAACAAATACAAACAAACACTCAAAGAACAATGTGACCTTCTAAGGAAAAATGAAACAATCTTGCAGGCAGCATGTTGATGTTCCTCTCGTGTTAATCCCATGTTGTGCACTCTGTTGCCCACGTTGTGTTACTGAGCATTTCCTCATTTGCAGTAAGTAAAGTAGCACAGGACATGGAGGTGTCTCTGCAGCAGCATCAGCCTGGATACTGATTCACTGTAAGACATGGAGCACTTGATCTGTTGCTAAAAACATCACAAAGGGCAAATATGGTAAGATATTGATATTTACAATTTTAGTGTTAGTCTTTCAATTTATCAATCAATAGATGGATAAATAGCTCCTCTTCAACACATTTCACACTTCTCTTTGTGTGTTTGTTGTTTGATTTTGACTATTATCTCCTGACCATCAAAACCTCTATGAATAATCCAACATATTGAATGATTTCAGTTTGGGTGAAACCTCGATTTCCATCTTTCTTACGCTTAAGACTTGAGATTGAATAATCATTAAAACGTTTAACCTGGTTTAAAAACATGCCCGATCTAATATTAAAAGATGCATTAGACGCTAACAAAAGTAAAGGATGATTTATTCACTTTCAGTTTTTTCTGTACTGTATCTCTTAATCATTCAGTGAAAGGGGAAGTTGGATTTTGAGAAAGGAAAAAAAAATAGAAATGTTCATGTGGATGAAAGAGAGCTTTATGACAGGCAGCTATCACAGGTTAATGATTCACAGTGTGCTCAGCAACATTTAACTGTTACTTTTATATCTTCCTACCTTACTTACTCCTCTTGCTTGCACACATTACCTGCATTTTTAGTCTTGTTTTACAGAAGAAAAATATATGTGATGGTTGTTATTTAATTTTTAAATTGTAAAGGATTCTGTATTTTTCTAGGTTTCAAAAATATGTGTGTGGACAAAGACTTCTGTAGCTTTGATGACTCTGTAACTTTGCTCAAACAGACTTAGTTGTTGAACAATTAAACAATGGAAGTTATTCTAAAATTGTTGTTAAGCCATTGTTTAAATCAATCAGCTACACGAAAGGTCTGTTTTCTAAAGTAGAAACTGTCTGGTAACATAATATATGAAAAAGATTAGTATTACTTATATTTGATCAAACTTTGTATAACACGTCTCTAACAGGTCATTGCGATTTAAAATATACAGATGACCAATAATTAGACAGTTGACTGTGATGAGTCTTGGAATGGTCGTCAAAGTATTTTAAAAGACTTAATCATCTTCAGAGAAAATATTGACATCCATCCACCAGAAAATTATTTGTTTGTATTCTTGTGTGTGTGTGTGTGCGCGCGCGTGCGTGTGTGTGTGTGTGTGTGTGTAGCCTATGTGAGCTAGTTTTTATTTGACAGTCTTCATTTCCTGCAGTACACCTGCACAGCTTCACTCTAACAAGACTAAAAACTTCTGTTAATGTGTCAGTGGAGGCAACACAGACACACACGCACACATACGCACACACACGCACACGCTCATACACACACACACACACACACACACACACACACACGGATAGATGGATGCACACCAAGTTTTATCTCAGGATGACTGATAGTGTAAGCCCGTCTATGTGTTTTGTGGTGTAAAGAGAAAAGTTGTTCATCTGTTTCCTTCGTCTGCACTGCGAGCAGAGCTTGCAGCTTATTGGTGCAAACGTTACAGCGGGGACAGCGTTTCTATGGTAACCAGCCGAGGTAGAGAGGTGTGTGGTTGTGAGAACTTCCTGCTCTTCTTCGCAACCTCTCATAACTTTAGGTGTGCAGAAAAATAGTTATCATAATTACCTAACCTGTTCCTATTTTTGTAGACATTGAGTACGATAACTGCTCCTTTATAACTGAATGTGTTTACTTTTTTACCTTGCTAATTGTATTTGTCATTTAAAAAAACACTGTTCTATTCAAACAGTTTTCTAACTCTGCCTTGTGAAGCTAAGTTTCATCAATGACATCATTTCTGCCTGTGGTTACCTCTATTTTTATTAATGGTTCCTTCTTCACACTGTGTTCCCTCTTTGAGTTTGGTACATCTAAGAATGACATAATCTAAACCAAAAATAACATCACAATCTCAAGTTAAAACACAGTTAAATTAATATGTGTCAATCAAACCTGAACAACATTATTTTTGAGCAGATCTTTAAATCAGACTGGATTAGACCTAGTTCTTTAGGTTCATCTAAAGTGGGTCTGTTTGAGTGATTCTATTTTAGAAATACTGACAGGTTACATGATGATCATCCTCTCACAGATTCAGAGCAGAGCTCCTCCTAGCTGAAATGTGGTGCAGTTACAGCCTAATTGATTCATGCGAGTATGATAAATGACACAGGAAATAACTTCTGAACATCGAGTTTCAGAAGAGAAAATAAAAATAAAGTCACACAAACCGAAGGAAGATTAGTTCCTGCAAAAATAAAGTTAGTTCCACTATGAAAGAAGGTATATAAGAAAAGGTTCAAGGTCCTTCAAGGGCAAACAGAAAAAAAAACAAGACTTTCAAAAAAGGGAAATGAAAAAACAAAATAAAAACAAAACTGTAGTGGAGATAACACATCAAACATTTGTAGGATAAAAAACTCGCCCTCATGAAGTAGGTTATACCTTGTAAGTCATGTGATGTTTTTAAGGGTTTAGTTTGCATGTTATAGCCGCTTTGACTCCAATTGACCAAAAAACAATAGAAGCAACCAAGACAACCATTACATTTCAAATCCCTGAAGCCGTAACCAACCTTTCAAATCAACATAGGATCTGTTCCAAGGCGAGAATACGCTCAATAATTGGTACTACTTTTGACTAAAGTAGAAGTGACATTGAAGCCTGAACAGGACTTAATGTAAGTTTGAATAGTAACCTTCTCTAGGGATGCACCTGTGCTTTATGCTGTAAACGCTGACAGAGACACTATTGGACAAGTTTGTTTGATGTGAAAATTGTATTTCTTTACATTTTCTTTGTCATTATTAAATATGTGCATGTTTAAGGGTCATAGCAAGGCGGCTCAGTTGGTAGAGTCAGTCATCTCTCAACCGGAAAGTCGGGGGGTTCGATCCCCAGCTACTGCAGCCACATGTCTGATGTGTCCCTGGCCCAGACACTTAACCCCAAGTTGCTCCCGCTGCTTCGTCGGATTCGTGTGAACCTGTATGAATGGCTTAGCTAATACTGATGGACAAACTTACGAGACTTTACCTTGAAGTAATTCCAATTGCAGTGAGGATTGTAAGTAGGCCTAGCAAAAAGGGTGCACTATAGGGGGAGATGGGTACAATGCATCACCGAACATTTGTCAACCCATGCGGTCACAACAAATAAGTCTTCACCTATGAGTCTGGTTCTGCACGTGGTTTCTGCCCGTTAAAGGAACTTTTTCCTTGTCCCTGTGCTTTATTCATGGTGGAGTCATGTTGGGTCTCTATCAAAAATATGATTAAGATAAGGGTCCAGATCTGCACTTTATTAAAAATGTCATGAGATAACATTTTGGTCTTATTAATTTGAATTAGTGGATACAAATCCTGAATTAAACTATTGTTTTTAATAAATTGATTTAATGATAATTCTTGATCAAACTAAATTTTAATAATCTTATTGGTCCATAATGATCCCAATCTCTCTCTTCAAACTCCACTTTTAAAAGCTTTTTCTTTTGCACAGAGAATTTTCAGTTATGTAGAGATCAAACAATCAGGAAGCTGTTGTTGTAGTGTGAGTTCTCACTTTGTAAGGATAAGGTTTTGTCGAGCTGAGTGTGTCTGTGAGCGTGGGGGGCATGCCTTGCTGTGCTGCTAACTTCCTGCTTTAGAAACAGAGCTGCTTCACTTTCAGAGTTTGTTTTCCTGTGTTGTTGTCAGGGGGAGAGCATCGATGTGAAGGCTCTGAGGGCTCGCTTCAACAACAAGGCCAGCACCTCGGACACCAGCAGCCGAGACAGCGGCTCCCCAAAATCCCCAAGACCAGGATTTGGGAGATCAGTGCTGCCAGTGACTGAGAGCAATCTGTCAAATCACAGACTGTCCCCTACGGTTCCTCCACCAATGGCCGGCCCTGGCCTGGTGAGGTTCCCCAGGACAGAACAAATAGCCGCCTCAGTCCCACCCAGACCTGCTTTCTCCCCTCGACCATTTACCAGTCCTGGAGTCAGAGCAGCAATCCAGCCGACAGACGTCAATTGTGTCAAGCAGACTGGCGAGATGCTACAGAACATGATGCTGAGGCACCAGAGACCTCCAGCAGCCAAGCCAGGGCCAGGGCCAGTTCCTGCACCTGCACCTGCTCCGGCTACTGCACCTGGTCATACCTCTATCCCTCCACCCCTCCGACAGCCGCCCCGGCAGAGGAGCACAGGGGACGTGACCCCGCTGAGGAGGCCTCTGCCCCCTGAAGGACCCCTGCCGCTAAAACCCAGGCGGCCCCCAAATGTCAACCTGGAGCCCTTTATGAGGTCAAACCGAGGACCGGTCCTTCATGGCCTGAGAAAACAGGACAGTAAGTCTCTGAGTCTTTTTACGAATGATGAATTGGAATCAAATTGAGATAATCTGGTTGTGCTGATGTTAAACTTTAATACCTGGCTTAAAATTTGTGAAAGGTTGGATCGTTGCGGTCTTTCTCGTCATGAAAAGCAGATATTCAAGGCTCATTCTATTTGACATAGCAAATTTAGAATATTTATCAATATCTCAAATGAGCAAATAAGTTACAATTTCTTCAGCTCCATGTTAACGCTCTTGCTCATGCCATCACATTATCAAGGCTTTATGGGATATTTAAACAAAACAAAAGACTTCTTCATGTTAAAACTAATACATATGCTTTTCCAAATTTGACTAATCAGAATGTCTGCTCTGCAAAACGTCTTCACATAAGGCATATACTGTTGTACTTTCCTGCATAGCATGATTTTCTAAAGCCCCTTTTTTAAAGAGAATTAACACCAGGTGCTCTTTTTCTCTTAATTTGTATTTTTTTTAACAAGAATGACATTTTTAATGGAAAATTGGGTCAATTAAATGAATACATGATTAAATCTAAATAAAACTCTTAGAGAATGACATAGTAGAAGTAGTCGTTTATACATATTACAATATATTTTTTAATTAAATCTAGTATGTTTAAATGTTTAAAAATGACATAATTGTGACACAGTGTCCTCATAGAAATGTGGTTATTAAAGGCAGTGAATATTTGTCATTACTGTTTGATGTCCCTGTCTAGTCATGTTGGGTAGGTATGTGTATTTGTTGCTGGTTTTCCGTCTTATTTTCGGCACTTTTCTCTCAATAAAGACATTTTCTCTGATTCTCTCACTAGATTGTGTGGGCTCAGCGGCCAGGACGATTTCTTTACCTGCAGTACCCAGTCTTCCAAAACTACCTCAAAGATCCAACAAACCCAGCAGGCTGCCGCACCAAGTTGCCTCCATGTGAGTTATTTACCCGGTAACTGGATTTATAGCAGCATGAGTATTAACTCTGGGATTATATATAAAGAAAATATATTTTAGACCTAGTGTAATCTTTTTGTTGCACACTTTCAAGAGCAGATCATTAATAATAAAATGACTCAGAATAAAATCTGACTCTTGATACATCACAGCTGTCATGGTGTTAAGATGGCAAACAGGAAACTGTGAGAGAAACGACTTTTATTTCTTGGAAATTGACAACAGTCTTCAGTCAAACATAATATAGCTTTAAGAAGAATAAATAATATCAGAGATTTATTATCTGGTAAATAAATTAAAGGAGAAATATTTGGGAACATTTTAGAGATGTTTGCAGCATCAAGGTGTTGAGCTGCCTCAGTCACACGTCTGGTTACCTTCAAGAAATCGCTAAAAACTCACCTCTTCAACATCGCCTTTACCTCTAACAAACTCTGTTCTCATCATCCTTCTCTTACATTATTTCTTCGTTGTACTGTTTTCACTAATTTTGTTTTGTTTTATTCTTTGTTAAGCTTCTTTGAGTACTTAGAAACGCGCTATAAAAGTCTAATGCATTTTATAATTATTATTATGTTGCTGATTTGACTTTGGACCTAAATCAGAGGTTCTTAAAGGTGCTTATAGGCCTACATTTTCAACGTGACTGGAACTGAGATTCCAGTCGAATGATAATGTGGCTCCCTGTCTATTTGTAAATTGATCACATTTTGTTTATTTCATCACAGTGATATTCAGGACACTTATGATGACGTTGCAAGCTTCGAGAAAAGTGGTAAGTGTAACAGCTTGTTTATCATTGCATTACAGCAGCTCCTTTTGTTCTTCTGACACATTTTTTAAATGTAAAGTGAACAGTTATGACTTTTCATTTCCATCTATTAATAGGCCTATAATCATAATCAAGTACATTGTGCCACTATGTCTTATTACAAGGGGAAAAGCCTATTATGTCTGTCTGTTGTCTGACTTCACAGAGTCCTGGAGTGACAACAGTTCACAGTGTTTGGATGGGGTAAGGACAAAACAATGATATATATCTACCTGTTAAGAGTGAAAGCTATCCAATTTAAGAATATAAAACCACATGGATCCTCTTGTAACAACATGTTTCACTCTTCAAACCTCAAACCAAATTTAGAAACTGAAGCTTTTGTCAATATTGCTGGCACTTTCATTGGTCAGACAATTTTAATTCAGACTTTTTTTTTATAATTCAGTATTTTTTTAAAGAATCATTTGATTTTCTGTCCATGGATGGCATCTGCCCTTTAATTGGCAAATTCCTTTGTTCCTTTATGTACAATAAGGTTTTTCTCTTTGTCAAAAGTGTAATTACAACTTTCTTCTTTTTGTAGGAAGATGATGAAGTGTATGAATCTATTGATGAGTAAGTATCTTAACAGTGTAACCGAGGTGTCTGCACATGTTCACAGTTCTATTTGCTATATGTAGACGGTGGCTGCAACCACATAAACACAAGGGAAGACACAGTTCACATTATTTCTGTTACTGCTAATGTTATTTTTACATCTATCGCTAGTATAAAGGCAGCTGCAGAAACACCTCTACCAACTTTTTATTGCTATGTTCTTGCAGAAGTACTCAAAGTGCTTTTCTGTATGGGAGGAAGCTCTATGTCAGTGCAGACATACTCAGTGTCCAGTACAATTTCTATATTCAAGAATTTAAGTATACTTTCATTACCAAGAACAGAAATAACTTTCTTTAAGAAGAAGAGAAAAAAAGAGAAAGAGAAGGAGCCTTGATAGCCTAACAGTTATGTTGTGTGCCCCATGTACAGAGGCTATAGTCAGCGTTCGTGAGTTAGAATCCAACCGTGGCCCTTTGCTGCATGTCATCCCCACACTCTCAACGTTTCCTGTCTCTCTTCAGCTGTCATATCCAAGAAAGGCAAAAAGGCCCAAAAATAACTTTAACAAAAAAGAAAGAGAGAGAGAAGCTGTTAGGTGGTCTAGTCCTGTGCCAGGGGCAGATACCCATATAAGGAGACCTGTGACTTTTTGACCTCAAAAAATTAAAGAGTAGAAGAAACCGATTGAATCCTGAAGTTCATAGCAGTCTGCGTAATTTTCAATTCTTCTGCTCAATTATAGGGATCAGGTGGAGTTAAATCTGGTAAATGCTGAGAAGAAAGACAAAAAAGAAGCGAAAAGGCAACAGGAGCAGGAGAAGAAAGAACAGACAGAGCGTCGGAAAAAAGAAAATGAGTTGAAAAAAAAATTTCAGGTAAATATGAAGCATTTATTTGCTGTAAAATGATCTCATGTTTTTCCCTTTACTTCTATGTCACTCTATTAAATAGCAGCTATTTTGTTTTTTGTAAGTAAATAAAAAAAAGCTACAAAATGTATTCTATAGATGTAATATATGCATCCAAAAATATTCAGGTTTTTCAGATCCAGCCACTGAATCCCCATCAAAATCACTTCAATTTCTGTTAATTGTCAATTTTTAATAGCTCAATTTCTGTTCTGTAGTTGCAAGGTGAGGTGGAAGTTCTTCATACAGCAAGGGTCCGGCATGACTGGCCTGGAGGAAGTAAACTGGACCTGAGTGTACGAGAAGGCGAGAGTGTAGAGATTATCCGACTGAAGAATAACCCAGGAGGCAAATGGTTAGCTCGCAGTATGAACGGAAACTGTAAGTATTTTGTAGATATCAATTAAGCATTTGTAGGAAAACCTTCCTGTCTTCATCTACCTTTGCTGCATGTTTGTCCTTGGATGTGTTGTGGTATTATCCTGCCTTTCAAATGTGTTAACTGAGGTATTAATACTTTATTAGGTGACAGACAAGTTAGTGTATTTGTTCTCTGTGTTCCCGGTGATCAGCAAATATCCAGCAGCATTGTGTGTGTGAGAGGCATTCGGCAATTATCTTCCTTTAAGATTCTGTTTGACTGTATTAATATACATATTCAGTTTGCGTGTAAATACATTTGATTCAAAGTAATCCAGATGTATTCAAATTGTTGCACTTTGGAAAAGTTGGAAAAAAACTTTCATTTTAGTTTCTACATCTTTGGCAAACGAGGTGTGTCTATGAAAACCAAGTTGAGTCTAGATCTTCAATCGTTGAATACATTGGCTCCTGGTCCTTGCTTTCTGAAATGAGTGTTTGTCCTGCAATGGCTCTGGCTTTATTATTTACAGTAAATATATCCTTTTATGCAAATGATACTCTAGTATGTAAAACCAAAAATTCCTGGTAGCTTGATCTTCCTGGTGACCACTGCCTTTCTGTTTTAATGTTTCTTTTCTTTCCTCTGTCGTGATGCTTTTTGATGTCTTGTGTAAAGCACTTTGAATTGCCTTGTTGTTGAAATGTGCTTTATAAATAAACTTGCCTTGCCTTGCCTTTAGAGGTCACTGCCACTAAATATGTATTAGGGTCAAAATAAGTCACTTGTGCAGATAACCTATACAGCCCTCCTTTTGAGGGGAGAGTCTCACTTTATCTCAGGGTTAGGTTGGGTTTGCCTGCAAGCTAACGTGTAATATAGGAGGTAGGGGGTATATTTAAAAGTTAAATATACCTACAATGATCTATATAACAGCGGTAAAACTGTAAAACACAACTAAGAAACATCAAGCGCCATTCCTAAAAACACATGCAGTACATATGCATTTAATTTCTATCTGTATATTTAATGCTGCATAATCTGCATCAGTCTGTGTTCACTCACAACCCTAACTTTTAAAACAAATATTTTGTCGTTGTGTTACTTTGCAGATGGATACATTAGTAACATGTGTGTGGATGTTGACTATGAGGCAGTGAAGCGCAAATTTCCCCAGTCCAGAAATC